>BMAU01021349.1:1826931-2435909 GCA_019973935.1 Trichonephila clavipes | reverse complement strand
ATACTTCTATAACTAAAGTTTGCTTTAAATGTTTTTATAATTCACTTCCAACACAATAAATAATTGTAATGTTGATTAAAAAAACACATATTTTAAAATTTCCTGAATGCTATGAATTAATATACACTAGTACATAGTCATTCAACACTATCCAAACCTAGATCATAATTCTATTTCTTATGAATGGAGGAAATTTTATCAAACTTGAATCCAAAAACATCAAGATAGAGAATTTATATATGAAAAAAAAATGTAGTATGTTGCAATTTTCTTCTGCAACTTGTATTAATTCTTTTTTTATAATTGCATTCCTTATTTTTATCTGTTTTACACTTTTAGAATTTGAAAATTAGTTATTTATTTATTAGTGAGAACATCTTTGTGAAAGGAGTGGAAAAGAAAATTTTATTTTCTTGAAGTACGAGATATGTATATAATACAAGAAAATCCATTTTTTAAAATCATAGCAGCTAAACTGCTCTCATAGCAGCTGATGTATATAGTGCAAAAAATTTAAGTCTAGAATTTAGATTTTCCCCTTGATTAAAAAAAGTAGTTGAATAAAAAAGCAGCAGCATCAATAGAGAAAAATTATTATCATTAAAATAATTAAATATGGATAAAGATACCTTAACAAGATTTTCTTGTTAAATTATATCATGTATAAAAAATATGTATAAATTATAATTTATACATGAGATGCCCACAAAATATCTTTAATAATGAGAAAATAGTTTTAATGCGTTAATACAATATATTAATCTATAAATATAATTTAATTCCTCAAGCTATTAACAATGATACTAATTTTGTTAAGGAAAGAGAAGTTCAAGTTATTAAGATAGTAGTACTTTTTAACTGAGCTACAAAATGTATCAGTCACAGCTGATAAAAAATACTTCTTTAGGATATTTGAGTAAGCATATGTACTAATATCGGATTTCAGTAATCAACTTTTAATCGGAAGTATTCCAATTCTTATACTTTGAGAAATGAATTCCTGCCTATATCATAAATATTCATTTATAGGTATATGAAAATCTCAAAGGAAACAAAAGGACTTAATTATAAAAAAACCCCATCTTACCTGAATGAAATAATATATTAGCCCAAGTGGAGCAAGAGAAGCTAGAAAGATTGGTGTATTCATTCCAATTATAGTAAAAGAAGCAATGGCACTGAAGATACAATTGAACCATCCTTCTATTCGGTAAATTAATTGATTATCTAGGACTTCTAAATCTGTTGTGAACCTATAATAAATTCGAAAGACATAAGAAAAAACAGAGCCATTTTCAAAATAAAACTAGATGAAAATCCTAATTTTTTAAAAACTACAATTCATAACTGGAACTAATCCTTGCTTTTTAAAAATATTCACAAATGTTAACTAAAAATTATTTTACGCTACATATGTTTAACAATAATGTATAGCCTGGTGAACAGAGCAAAAAAATAATATTTTTTTTTACGAGACTGATTATAACCAAATTAGACAAGAGAAAAAAATATCCATCAACACTTTTTATATTTTTTTCATTCAAAATATATTAATGCATTTCCTTTTTCAACTTATATTACTTGAAAATGTCAATAAGCCACAAAATATCAGAAATCCTAAGAAATTGACAGCCTTATAAAAATGTGTAAAGGATAGTTTTAGTGGAGATTTTCCTTCACTAGATGACTGCACCTGTCAGCCGTTTCAGAATCAGCGAAATAGATAGCATGGTGCGAGATAATCAAAATTAATTCTATTCTAATAAATGTTAAACTTAAATAATAAATGTTAAACTTATTTTATATAAATGCACTTAATTACTGTTAATTTTTAAAATGATCTTCATAATTTATATTTCAGTTTTATATTTTTACTAGTGTACCTCTATCGATTATACATACAGTGGTAGCAAAAAGTCCTGAACACATTCATTTTTTTGCATAATTTTTGTGTTTGACTTCATTTTTCGTTATGAAATTATCACACTATCTTAAATATTGTTATTGATTTTAATGTATTTTTTCATGCTGATTTCAAATCTGTTTGTAGATTTCTTCTAAAGTAAATAGTTTCATTGATATGTTGAAAAAATCTTGACAAGAAAGAATGAGTGAGTGTGTTTTCCACCAATGAAATGCTCCATTATTTCAACCAATCAGAGAGCAGTAGCGAAAAAGGGTTGAAAGAAAAAGGTAAAACGGGGTTTATTGTATTGAATGCAGTTGTGTGCTTGTGGAAAATAGTGTATTGAAAGCAATTTGAAGTGTGTTTGTGGAAAATATTGGAATTATGGCTAAATTTTCATATCTGCCTGAGAATAAAAGGTACAAAATAATACATTTGAAGGAAGAAGGTTATTCAATGCGCCAAATTGCTGCCTAAGTACTATGTGGCCTTTCTACTGTTGTGAAAACTTTGAAAAGATTTTCTGAAACAAATTTTATTGCGGACAGGGGGGGGATCAGGACGATCAAGAAAAACATCTTTACGTGAAGACAGGTTATTGCTTTTAAACAAAAAGCTTAATTCCTCGCAAATTTTGAAACAATGGACTTTGATATCAAATGTGAGTGTGTGCCCAAGAACTGTTAAAGGAAAACTGCTGGAAAATGAGTTACGTGGCTGTAAAGCGTGCCCGAAACCATTACTGACTGAGTTTCAAAGCAAGAGGCAATTGCCGTGGGCAAGGGAACATTCATTATGGACTATTTAATACTGGGAAAAGGTAATATTTAGTGACGAGAGTCAGTTTTGTATTTCTGGCAACCAAAGTAGTGCCTATGTAAGACTACCACTCATGAGGAATTCAGCCCTTAGTGTCTGAAGCCCACAATAAAGTACCCAATAAAAGTGATGGTATGGGGTTGCATGTCTTCTAATGGTGTTGGAAGACTTCACTTCGTTAGCGGAACAGTGAAAGCCATGGATTACATTGAAATACTACAAAATAAATTGCTACCAACTGCGAGAGACCTTTTGGGGAATAAGTCATGGATTTTTCAGGACGATAACGCCCTTTGCCATCGTGCAAAGGTAGTCCAGAAATGGTTGGAAGACCATACTGTGAATAGAATGAACTGGCCAGGACAATTTCCCGACCTTAATCTGATAGAGAGTTTATGGTTTAAAATTGGTTACGAAATTTCAAAGAAAAAACCTTCAAACAAATGCGAATTAATTGAAGCTTTAATATTTTCCTTCAACCATATTGCCACAAAAGATCTTCTTTTGAAATTGGTGCATTCCATGCCAAAAAGATGTAGAGTCGTAATTAAAGCAAACGGCTGGCCCATAAAATAATGATTTTCTAACATGTGACAACAATGTAATTTTCAAAATGCTTATATATATATTAAATATACCGTATTTGTCAATTTTCGAGTTATATTTCTTTAGATATTATGTTATTCTATATTGTTTCATTCTGCACATATTTTACATTATTGTGTTCAGGCAGCTGTACTACAAAAAATATTTTAGTCATTAAGAAACTAGTAGTAGATTTGAAATCAGCATAAAAAATACATTAAAATCGATAAAATATTTAAGATAGTGCGATAATTTCACAAAGAAAAGAAGTCAAAATAAAAATTACGCTAAAAAATGAGTGTGTTCAGAACTTTTTGCCACCACTGTATGTTTAACTGTAACGAAAATTGTATTTTTGTAAATCGTGGCATTTTGGACGTTTTTTCACTTGTTATTATTGCTGATGGTGTCGAATGGACACACACAGTAAAATTTCCAGTAGTTATTGAAAAAAGTTTGAATGGTGAATTTTTTGAAAACTCAATATGCTGAGTATTTATTAGAGTGCTACTAAACAAGCAGCAAATAAATGTTATAGTATTAATAAGGTACAATCACAAAAGATAATCAATACACAAAATAAGTAGACAAATATAATCTACACAGAAATTAAGATTCAAAAAGAAAGTAATGTATTTCAAAGAGAAAAATGTTATCTTAAATGGCTTTAAACAATAACTTAATTTGGTGGCACAACAGCCCATGGTCAAGGCCTATTGTGCCCATATCAGTAAATGTGACCTTGGGCCCTGAGGCACATGAGCAGATGTTCCGATCATGTGGTCAGTCTGATGCAAAACCCCCAGTGTTAAGTTCCCAAGCAAGCTTGGTACTCATTTATCGACCCAATGAAGGGATGAGAGGCTAAGTTCACCTTGTCCAGCCCAAGTTTTGAACCTCGGACCTGTAGTGTGGAAGCGCGATGCACTACTACTCTGCACTGGGCTTCGCTTTAAGGAATACAAGCATGAAAAAAACAATGTAATTCATGTTCTAGTTAATACAACTCAAAACATAATACTTTAAGAGACAAATGCTAATTTACCATAATTTGAAAAAAAAATGCAAGATGAAATATATTTACCTGTTTATGATTCTACCCACAGGTGTAGTATCAAAGAAAAACATAGGTGATTTCATAACACTATTCAACATGAACCTGTGATATCTTTCAGATGCTCTTGTTGCTCCAAATACCAATAATAATGATCCCAATAATGAAGATAATACTAAAAATATAATTAAAAACAACAATTACAAATTACTACAATTAACCACACTTGTTTTTTACAATACCAGCTAACTAATTGAAAACAAAATAAATTACTTCTCTTTATGGTGTTCTTAGTAGTTTGTTTCATGCTTTGGATCAATTTCAAGATTGCTTAAATCTCAGCTCTCAATAATTTGAAAAAAAATTAAACTTAAATAAAAAGCTTAATTTTTTTTTAATTAAATTTTTTATATATATTTTTGTTACTTTTCCAAAACACACCAATAACTAGCTTAATTTTATTTTTTAAAAATAATTTTCTAGTTTTAGTCCAAATCTATTAATTTTTTTAATTAATTATGTATAGAAGAATAATTTGTGTCTAAACAAAAAAAAAACTTATAAAAAATTATACTAAGCCATTTAAAATTTCACACTATATTCTTATAAAACACGTACATTAGTTATGTATTTCAAGTTTTCTCTACACAAGCCATTAATAAACAACCAACACTTTCAAACCTTGTGCCAATCCAAGCGTTCCATACATTGATAATCGCCAGACAGTATTAGAAGTTCCATTATGAGATGATGCATCAGAACTCCACTTGCTTAGCCAAATATTTGCACCAGCCTATAACATAACAAATTTTGAGAATAAAAATTAATAAAAAAAACTAAGAATAAAATTAAAAATATCAAAAAAAAATTTAATAAATATACTTTTAAAAGTAAGAAATGTAACAGTATATCTTTTTACTAAGACAATTAATAAAAAATTTATATAATTTGAAGAATATCAGTATGAGAAATACATTTTTCTCTTATAAAATGTTATTAAAACTTAATGAACTTCAAGATGCAATTAATTTTTTCTTTTTACTCTACAAAAAGTAAGAGAAATTTTTAATTACAACAGCATAATATGCAGATAACAAAATACTCAAATGCATGCAAAATGATCCAAAATATACAAATAAATATTTTACAAGTAAAATGTAAATTTTTGAACTTTGGAGTGAAATATATAGTACTACAGAATTGTTAGCAAAATTCAAAGTAATAAGAAAAACTATTCTAAACATTTACACTTAATTAGAATTTTAATAAAAATTAAAATAATAATAATGAAAGAGAAATTTTAAATTTTGATTAGACATTAAAATTTAAGCACAAATTTAAAGATCTTTCTGAATTAAAAAAAACATGCTGGTTATATTTGAAATGCATTTTCTTTCATTAATTTAGAAGAAAAAATTAATAAATTATACAGCATTCAACAAACTACAACATTTTAAATACCCAATTTTCTTTTATGTTCATTAACACTAATCATACCAACACTTAATAGATACCTATTCCTACCATAGAATAAAAATTATATTTATTATAATAAAAAAATAGTAAATTGACCATTTCTATTACAAAAGCAAAAAATTACAATTTTTAATTCATTGCTCATTACATTTTTTACATATAAGTGTGTTCATAGTACATTTTTCGAGAGAGAGAGAGAGAACATATTTTTTACATTTAGAACAAATTTTTTGGTTTTATTTTCTTTACAGTATCCTATTTAACATCTCTAACATTGATAAGCATCTGTAGCAGATGTAGGCAACGATTCTTTCGCATTTTTTCTTTGTTTTGGTTGTTCATGGGCTTCTCGAAAATCGGCGTCAAGTTCTACTGCTAGCTTGAGTAAAAAAATCTTGAGATGTTTTCTCCTTTCATTTGCTTGTACAAAATCCAGGCATTTATGACAGCTAAATCAAGGATATTGAAAAAAACTTGGAGAGGCCATCTGCAAAACTAGGAACTTAAAAGACTTTTCTTGAAATTATTCTCAGCTATTTTTGAATGAACTACTTTTCGCAACAGTCTTTGCAGAAATGTGCAACTTACCGACTACAATCTGATAAGCAATATGAGTATGATGAGTATATATGACTCGATAAGCTTATGAAACAAAAAATGCTCTCCAGGTCAAATGACCTGATGTGGTAGATAACAGTATACGACAAGTATAACTCAAAATAAACAAAACAAATAAAAATACCATAATAACTGCAGATTAATTACTTAGAAAAAGTCATGAAGTCAAATGTGCAAAAGCAATAAGATGATATGTGCATTTTCAATGCAAAAGTTCAAAATGGGTCATTTGACCCGTTATGGTATGTTTAGTGTTAATTTAACTTTTTAAGTACCAAAATAAAAATGCATGGAATAAGTTTTCTAATTACATTTTCCATAATTAGCATTTGAATTCAATTAAGTAGAAATCACAAGAGGTAAACAAGTGATTGAAAACAAGATTATACCAAGAAAAGATTTTTTTTAAAAAGTAACTAAACTTGAAAAAATTACAATTTTTTAAATTTAATAAGTAGCATTTTTCTTCTCCTTTAAACATTAAAAATCTTAATATACTATAATATGAATAAATTTGAATAAGTACTTAAACTTTATGTTGCATTGTGTAATATTAATAACTTAAGTTTTATTAAATACTCCAAATTTCCATTCAAAATTCAACAGCCACAAAATAAAAAATAAAAAAGAGGAAATATTTACGAAATAATTGACTATTTATATAAGATTTTTCTTTTGACAAATAACTTTTCTAAAATAATGCTAATTTTTTTTAATTGAGATAAAAACAGCCAAGTTACAAGTGAAACGAGAGAACTAAGGTGTCAAAGAGCCCTTTTTAAAAGCTGTCACATTTGGGTGCGCAGTGAGGAAGCAAGGGCACAGGGTTCTGAGCAAGACTGTCATTCTCTATTAATACTTTTAATATTTAAGTAATGTTCATCAACTAAGTACATTTTTCATTTCTTTCAAAATTAAGAACTTTCTGTGTCTCAATGCAAGAACAACCATTGTCAAAATATCATAACGTTTGCAATTAAATTTTTGAGTGCAATGAAAAGTATTCCTACCAATAATACCAAAAGAACTTGATTCTGAAATTTCATGTTTACTCTGATAATTAAAATTGTCTTTTACTATTGAATACAGAACATGTCACTTCTGTTAGGAGTTAATGTGCTCACATTCAGTAGTGCTCCCTAACTCATGAATGAAAATAGGCAAATGTTGCAGGAAATCACTAAGAGGGGTGTCTACCCTTTGTGTCATTTCTACCAATAAATTAAACTTTTACTGCTTTAGAACTAATTTTAACATTTTCACTGATTCTGAATACAATTTGTCATTGGGAAAACTATTTAACACAGAGATCTTAAGCCAGTCAAATGTTTTAATTGTAGATGCAAATAAGGTAAATCTTCACAAATATAGAGAAAGGAAAACAATAATTTATAGTAGATATAATTATTTTTAATAATTCATATAGGTATAAGTTTGAAGAGCCACAACCATCTATGCAGAGAGAGAGCCATGGTTTGTCAACCCCTGCATTAATACAATCACATTTTATGATGAGAATATTATAAAACAACTTATGTCTATTAATTAAGACACTTACTTCAAATGCTGCATATAACAAATATCCTAGAGCACCACCTATAAGGAAATGTACACCCATTTGTTTTGCATAATTCCAATATACAAGTCTGTGAACCTACAAAAATTATAATTATACATTACACTACAACCAAACATAATGTTTTACAAAAGCATATCAAGACATGGAAAATACCATAAAATGGTATATTTAATAAATATTTTAAAAGAGATTTCTTTTAAAAAGGTATTAATTGAAAAAAATTAAGATAACAAAGGAAAGTTTGTAACAAAGTATCCATCAGAAAATTAAAATCTAACCACTGTACTTGTTCTTTTCAAAATAAAATAAAACAATGCCATAATAAGTGAACATGTTTAATTTAAAGACAAGAAATAAAATGCAGCAAATCTAGAATATTAGACAAAGTTCTCAACATGATATAAAAAAGTACTCAAAAGAAAAAGATACATTGCAATATATTATAAATCATTCTGAATTGATATATTAACATATGTACTGCTACAGTACTTATCAGGATTTCAGTATAAAAGTCAATATTATCTCTTATATAAATGTTCAAATATTTATATTTGCATTGCTATACTTCAAATTACATTATAGTTGCACAAATAAGACAAACTACAAGATAGCTCATAGTTTACATTTTAAAGCAATACCGCAAACTACGAGTTATCTCGCAGTCGGCAGCAACATGTTACGTAAAATTAACCAACATAATATACAAGAAATAATTATTTAGCAAGTATTACATTATATTTATCATTAAGAAGCCGTTCTTTTACATAAATTTTCAAACTAATACTTATTTAGTTACAAGCAATCTTTCACAAATCTGCAGTACATACGAGATTATATTAAATAATGTACATGCTCATCTATTTTTAACATTTATCCAGCACTAGCTCAACTACTTATTCTTCATACATGGGGTTAATTTTAAAATAAAACCCAAAAACTTAACTAGAAAATATTTTTTAATCAATGATGTCAGACTGAAATTTAATTTTTAAACAAAGGCTTTATAATGGTTCCTTCAAAACAGTAAAGTAATTTTACAACTAAACTAAAAAAATCATGCAATAGTGTGTGTAAAAATACATTAAAACATCATATGACATAGAAAGCATTGAGCTATATCATTAATGAAAAAGAAAAATAAGGCTGAAAAATAACTCAGATTGTACAACTTATATACATACAACTTAAAAAAATTTTTTGCTTTGAAAAAAAAAGTCAAAATATTTATTTTATATATCATATAAAAAACTATGTTGTTTGGATAGATTGTCTGGATGGAAAAATTAAAAAACTAAAAACTGAAATTGACATTTTTTGGGTGCTTTTTTCAATAATTAGCCAAAAATCAGCTAATCAGCTTACATATCTAAAATAACGCAAATTCTTAAAAAATCTTGGACCTCCAAGATGGTTAAAAATTGCTATCTTGCAACATTTTAATCTAGAGAGAGACTGAAAACTGTGTAAAAAATCCACTTCAACACAGAAAAAAAAAAAAATGTAAAATACTAACACTGCCAATAGTTTCAGCCTACCAAATTCTGTGAATCTAGTCATTTTCATCTATGGGTAATAGTATACATTCACATATTTACACAAACTTTTCTTTTAATTATTCTAGATATTAATATAATACACAAAAAAAATGTACCAATTCTTAAATGAATATATATAATGTAATCATATCAAGTCTTTTTTTTAAGTTAAAAAGTAAAATGCTAGTTACACCTAAAAAAGCCCCACAATATTCCAACTGACATAAATTAAACTTTACGGAGTTTGTTACTTAATACAACAAAATAAATTTAAACATACGCCTCCAACTTCCATTCTTTCATCATCAGTTAATCTGTACTCAATTTCCTCCTCGCTTTTTTCTAAACATTTTGCAGCATTTATTATCATTTGATCTCCCATTTCATAGTCTTTTGAGGCTGCAGAGTCCTTTGAATTCAGTCGAGATATAGTTAATCTGAAAAAAATAAATATTTATAAAAAACAAATGAAGATTAAATAAAGAAATATTTCATGAAATGCTACAAATTAACTATGAACTAAATGAATTTTAAAACCAACCCTCCATTTTCTGCAGCAACTTCCTCTGCTTCCTTCACATTAGAATGTTCTTCTACAAAACATGCAAATGATCCTTTCTTATTCATCAAATCATTATATGAACCAATTTCATCAATTTCACCATCTTTCATGCTCACAATTAGGTCAACATCCTGTAGCACTGATACATCATGAGTGACAAGAATTCTAGTCTATATTGAAAAAAATTTACATCACGTATTTAAATATTAGTTATATTTCTAACAAATCATATTTGCCACTTGTGAACACTATAACTTGTATATCTTCATTATATAAGCCTACTACCATTTGAAATAAACAGAAAAATGAAAGAAAAATTTATAAAATGATAACAAGTTTTTTTTTAATAAAAAAAATTAAATTTTATCAAAAATGAACTATTTGAAGCATTCTAATAAACAAAAACAAAAATAACATAGACAAAATAAGTGGCCAAACTGTTTTTAAAAGATTTTATTGTTATTTACTTGAAATAATTAAGAGAAAAAAAACAGAAAAAAAGGCATGGCAGAAAGAAATGATACTTTTTTTTGCAAATATTGTTAATATATATTATAATATGCTGACCATTATGTTAACATAAAAGGGTAAAATGCTAATACTTTACTTTTTTAAAAAAAAATGCTAAGCTTATAACAGACTAAGTATGTTTTAAAAATACTAAATGCAAAAAAAAAAAGAAAATAAAATTACCTATTTTGCCATAGAAGTAAATACTAGATTTTAAATGCTTAAATCATATTTTTTACTCTAAAAATAATAATATACTGCAGCATTTAAGATAATAATAATGCAGTAAATTTTTTTTATAAGTTATTAATGCAAAAGTACACACCTTATTTCCAAGTAAACCAGTGTTACCAATTACATCACTAAATAAAGTTTTTCTAACATGAACATCAACAGCACTCAGAGGATCATCTAACAGATATATATCCTTATCTTGATATACAGCTTGAGCTAAATTGACTCGTAACTTTTGTCCACCACTTAAATTAACACCCTATGAAATAAAAATAATAATTTAAAAAATTAAAATTAATAAACATATATTAAATAGATTAATGCTATTAAAATAACACTTTCAAGATTTATATTGCTAATAAGCAAAACTTCTATTTCTTATTTCCTTAAAAAAACTTATAAAATTCAAAATACGTAAGTGCAAAAATAATTTATAATGCTTTTGTTACATAGAAAAAAAGAAAGTAAATATACATTTAAATAATTATCATTTTATAAAAAAATCCTAATGATTTAATTTCATTTTAGTCAATTCATATAAAAATGGTAAATATTCAATATTAAAAAATAGTAAAGAACTGTAGGAACCCAAAGTTAAGCTTTACTTTTGTGAACAGTTTGCAGCAAAAACTCTTTTTTTTTATTTCATGAAATGTGAATGAGGGAAATTTTATCTATCTTAAAAAAAACAGTTCCAAAGATTACAACTACATTGTGCAGTGCAATGTCAAAATCTGGTCTCAGACCTTAAAGAGAATAGCACATTAATCCAATAGTACAGCAATCTATGTAATGGAGTGTGCCATATTCATTGCTTTCAATCTGTGTAATTATGCTGTTCTTAACTTCTATGAGATAGAAGATAACAGTAGGCAGCATATTATACATCTTTTGTCAAACATGAGACATAAATTTTGAATTTGTTTATTATATTCTGTTTAAAGCAATCAATATAATCCAGAGTGGTGTTTGGTAATGTTTTTTTTTTTTTTTTTTTTTTTGCTAGATAAAATTCTTACTTTGCTTTCTATTTCCTAATTTTCATTAAATTCAGCTGCAAAGTTTTTGTAAGACTGCTCACAATTCAGATTAATTTTGGGCACATGATATAAATTCAATGATATTTTTTGTAATACAGCTATAACAAAAAGGTTATAAAATGTTTTCACCTTTTCTCCGATTTCAGTTAAATCTCCAGCAGGCAAAATTTCCAGATCAGGTCTTAAACAGCACAAATCTAAGACTTTATTGTACTTATCTTCCACCATATGCTTTACCAATAAAATGTTATCCCTTAAAGTTCGGTTAAGTACCCAAGTCACTTGAGGAACATAGGCTACACTTCCCTAATTAAAAAAGAGAGAGAGAAGGTATTTAAAAAGTGATATTGAAATTTTAAAATGTATTGTAATGCTTGATAATAAAGAGTTAAAGTAAAAATATGCGAGTGCTTTTATTTTTGTTGCAGCATAAAACAATACAAAGCCTATTGGTGGCAGACCTCAAAATTTGAACATCAGTCAAATGAGGAGGATGACAGCTGACTAGCACCATCAAAATTTGAACAAACATCAGTCAAATGAGGAGGATGACAGCTGAGCTGGCACCACCTATTCTAACTATCACATTACACCAATGGGAGTATATGGAGCTTCTGCTAATTTAATGTGCACTGGCATCCTCTACACGTTGGTACCAAAAACATAAGTGTGTAATGTTTATTTAACATAGGAAGAAAATTTCTATATAATTATTTAAAATGGTTTAAAATTACAGAAAACACCTAGTTAACAGAAATTTTGCACTGTTGCAAGCCAATTTAAAATCATTTTTATTAATATAAATGATACATCATGATGTATCAACATATAAAAATATCAGTATGATGATATAATTTAAGTACAGCTCAAGTAGATTCAAACAGTATTTTAAGCAACTTTATATAGTAACGTAGATCAGGGGGTTTGAGGATTTTATGCAAATAAGTCACAAAGTATGAGACAGTTCTTTAAGAGCGATGATAATTTATTAATGAAAATCTAATCCTTGAATAACAGGATTCCGCAGCTATATTGAAAGAATAAATCTCAGAAAATCTTCACACCTTCTAAAGCACTCAAACACAATTATCAGTGTTTAAAAATACATGTATGTAAAAGATTACTCACACGCACAGCCAAGCTAATCACTAGTCAAAACAATGTTCACTAATTGCTGATTTAATCAAGACTCACCCTCGTTCCGGCGAGCATGCTATTTATAGGTGCAGCAGAAACTTCCAAAAATAATACCACTTGTGTCATAGAGCATGACATTAGTGGACCTCTCCACGAGTTTCTAGAAGAATCTAGAGGGTTCCGAACTCACCAACATGGTCACCAATGATGCCAAAATGGTCGCCAAATTGCCTGCCAAAATTGATGCCAACTTCATTCTACCGCCAAGATTTGGCCAAGTTCTCATTGAATCGCCATTATAACATAAGGGGTGGCATTGCTTGTGAATAGTACAGTTTTAACATAAAATAAATATAACAGAGTAATATAAATGTATTAAACATCCAAATACAAATTATTTACACTATTTACACAAAATTCGTAACAATATGTTTAATTAAAGAATTCAATACATGTTTTGAAAAAGAGATTGCCTTATTTCTTCTTCCAGCATTAAATTTTTCAGAATAAACTTTTCTATAATTGTTGATTTTTCTACATAATATCTATTAATTTTTTTAAATTTGATCAAGCAACTCAAAATAGTAAACAGAAAATGTTACCTTTATATCCACAGATCCACTCTTCTTAAACAATTCACCTAATATGCCAGACAATAAAGAAGATTTTCCAGAGCCTACTGGTCCAATAATAGCAATCAATTTGCCATAAGGAACATGCAAATTAATGTTTTTCAATACGCAATCTGAATCAGTTGTCCATGAAAATGTAGCATCTTTCATGGTTATAGCTTCACCTGAATCAAGGAAATAAATTCCTTAGAATAATTTATGAATCATTTTTCTAAGATTTCATTAGTACATATCCCTTCTCTTTGTTTTATAGCACAAAAAATGAACAGAAATTATACTAAATGAGAAACTGGACTACAAAATATAATACGTCATTTACAAAAAAATAATAAAACGTACATAATAAGAAAATTATGGAATAAATACTGAAGTAAAAATGTGCAACACTTTATTTAACACATTAAATAAAAAATAACAAAACCAATTAATTAATGCCAGTCAATATTTATAATTAGATGGACTTCATCAATACAAATTTTAAATTTAAAAAAGTATACGTCTAACAATACAAATAAAAATGAACTATAATTTGAAAAATTTTAATGTAAAAAAATGAAGAATTTAATAAAGAAATATATTTAATAATCACCAATGAATGTAAAAATATTTATATCAAATTTTGTTAACAAAAATATAAGTCTTAGCTGTATAATGTTACATGTTTTTTTTTTTTTTTGCTATCTGGTGCATTCAACTAAAACAATGGAATAAATTATAAATTGCTTTCCAATAGTGATGAAACTCTGAAGTTAAAATCAGATAATATGAATGAAGTGGGAGTAATTCCCATTAAATGTGAAATGAAAATTGTGATTTTTAACAAATATTACTATCATTAAACTGTTCGCCATGAATTTTCATTTTTTAAAGAGTTTCACAGTTAAAATTTAAATAACACAGATTGGAAATTTTAGTTCTTTACTGCTAGTTAATGCAACTAATTGAATAAAAGATTAATCAAAAATGTAACAAAAGAATTCTTGATGAAGCTACATTTGTTAAACATTTTATCAGGGTTTTGGTAATGAATTTTTAGTCTATATAACCCCCCCCCCTCCACGACACACAAATTTGAATTATTCACCTGACTGAAATTAAAAACAAGTCACCTTGTTCAGGGTTATTTCCAACTACTTTATCATCCTTATTTTCACAAGTGAAAAAGCTCTTCAGGCGTTTCAGGGATATGCTGAACTAAAAAATATGTATTAAAAATTCATTAAGATATGGAGAAAATTACTTTAAAAACACAATTGTAAATTCAAATCAATATGATTACCTGTATAAGATCTGCTACAGCATCTGGTAATTCAAAAAGAGCATATCTTAGTTGTTCCATTAATGTTAAAGTCACAAAAGCTTTAGTGGGATCTAAAACGTTGTTTCGATCCGTTAACAGAAACGTCGCAAAAGTTACAACAGATACCTAAAATTATAACAAATTAATCATACAATGAAATAAAGAGTATAAGGAAATTGATTAAGACAACACAATTAAATATAACTATAGGATAATATAATTAAAAACTTAACAATTAAGATAAAATTTTAAAACAGAACACATGTTGCATCTTAAAATATGCTAGCAGGTACTCCTTGTAGAAGATCATTAAATGCAATATGACTCAAATGGGAGAGATAGTTAAGAGTTATATTTACGTCGCACTGTAAGGTCACATGAAGGCAATTAATGATGGACCATGTAATTTTTAACCATAATCAAGTGATGAGAATGATACCTAAGTAACTAATATCCTAACTTCCACACCACACAAACGGGAGGAGATTTGAGCCTCAATTAAAATGGGAGAAATAAAACACAATTAACTTTATAAAATATCTACTTTATTCAACACATTTTAAGTACAGACTTTTTATCCACAGCTTATTAAGGAAGAATCTGTATTAAAACCAAATTTTTTAAAAAAATAAATCTTTCTTTTTTATTTGCAAATGAAAAACATTAAAACTATTTTCCAAATCCTGAATAAAAAGAAAGCATTCTAAAGTAGAACTATTAAAAAGTTGCAAGTACTAATTAGGCAATTGATTAGATTTATTATATTTAATTGCATTCAGACGAATTCATTAAAGAATAATTAAGCTGCAACTTGTTACTAACTGTAACTATTTAAATTCATTAACCACTAAATTACAATATTTATAAATTAATGTTACTATTGATTAATTTTACAATTATTAATTGTATAAATTAAGTCATCTTTTAATTTATGTAGAAAGCACATGCTTCGAAAAATGTCATAAATGAAATTGTGTAAAATGAGTTATTTTGCCAACATCATAGGTCTATAATGAATAAATATATAGTGTGATACTTATTATTTAATTTATACATTGTGTTATGAAAAAAAAATCCTTTCCAATTAAAAAATTATATTTCAATGAAACAGTAAATACCATGCACATTGAGAAATGAATGCATAAAAAAAAATTAACTTTTAAGCAATGGAAACAGAATGATAAAAACACAAATAAGAAATTATCAGTATACATGTATATATATATTTCAACACTCCATATTTAAAATATAGAAAAACAAAATCTTACTCCATATTTAAAATATAGAAGAACAAAATCTTAACATAATTTAATAAAATGGCCAAAAATAAGAAATTTTCAAGTAAAAATAAAATTTTAAACATACTGCAAAAGGAGCACAATAGTATATGAAGGAAGTTACAACATAAGTATAGAAAGAATAACGTATCCATTTCATTTCATCTTTTCTAGAATTTGAGACTCTTCCAGCAAAAGGTATCTCCCAAGCATATAATTTCAAGATCTATTTAAATATAATATAAAAATTCAATTTGTAAAGTTTCTCAAAATCAGATAATATATCTAAGTAATATATAAAAAAATAAATAAATAAAACTTACTTTAATTCCATTCAAGATTTCATTCATAAGTTTTAAACGTACATCCTTTACCTCCATCTGTTTATCCTTTAAATACAAAAAATATAAAACTTTTTTTAAATTAAATTTCTCTAAATAAGCCAAAGAAAAAATTAAAATATTAATCACTGAAATATAATATTTGTAATGCAAAATTAAAATATACATCTAAACTGCTGTTTGTAAAAAATGCACAACACCATGAAGGAATCATCAGAATTAAATGAGATTTAATGCACAAACGAGTATTAGTACAAATAAATGACAAAATTTTCAAAGCATAGAAACAGTATTAAGTGCCCGAAATCAGTATTGGTATAGCCACCATGCGCTGCAATAAGTGCTGCTATACGACCTGTCATGGAGTCAAACAGATTTTGAATGTCTGCTTGTGGAAGAGAATTCCATATTGCTTGTATGTGTGGTAAAAGTTCGTGTTTGGAAGCTGCAGGACGCGGATTACGAGCGAGACGCCGACCAATTAAATCTCACACGTGTTCAAAAGGAGACATATCCGGAGAATAAGCAGGCTAGGAAAGAAGTTGAGTGTGTTTGACTGAACAGAAGTCTCGAACAGTCTTTGCAACATGTAAGCGTGCATTATACTGCAGAAAGCTAGCGCCAGGGATGCCTTAAAGGAAGGGAACGACTTTGGACTGTAGCACATCATGGACGTACCTGTTGCTATTGAAATTACCCTCAATTTGTAACAAATTGGATCGCCCATGATACGAAATTACACCCCAAACCATAACTCAGGGTATTAAGCAACTATGTCGTTCGATGACTCACTCTGGAATGAAACGTTAACCGGCATAGCGTCAAACACGAATGCGGCCATCATGTTCCCATAAATTAAAGCGCGATTCATCTGAAAAGACAACTTGGTGCCAATCAGCTTGCCAGGCTATGTTCTCATGAACCCATTGCAAATGCAGCCGTCGATGGTTTGCAGTGAGGGGATCCTGTATAAAGGCACTCTTGCATGCAATCCATGGTGCAGCACACGTCGACGAATGGATGAAGACGACATTAGTATACCTGTAGCAGTAGACCAAAGTGCTGCCAACTGCCTGGAGGAAGCTGTGAGGTCATTCACCGCCATGGGGAGCAGTCGATCATTGTGCACTGACATCATCTTCCGTCATCCACTGCCAGTTTTTTGAGTTGTTCGGAGCTCATCGGTCCACTGCTGCCAAACTTGCATCACTGTTCCGCTGAAAACGAGCTCCTATTGCGCGATAGGAAAATCCTCCTTCTCGAAGGCCGATAATCCTCCAACGTTCAAACTCTGTAAGTTGTTGGAATTTCTCCTTATTTCGTCATGGAGACATACTTAGGTCTCACTAAACATTTGCAACTAACAAATAAACATCAACTATTTTCAACGTCCCGCTACAGCCCTATATTTATACTCTTTCTGCATCAGTTTAGAGGGCGCTGTGCACGGCACGCATGCACGATGGCTCTGACTTTACTATTTTACATAACATTCTATAAATGATGTATGCAGCAAAGTTCATCGAATTCTGATGATTACATCATGGTGTTGCACTTTTCACAAACAGCAGTGTATTATTATTTCAGATACACATATTTTTTTAAAAAAGTCTAAACGTAATTGTGAATGGAATACACTCGTATACTGACGTCAGACAAATAAAATATATAAAAAAAGAGACAAAAATAATTTCATCAAAATCATTTTAAAAAATAAATTAAGACATTCAATACTTCATATTTTAAACAAAAATGCATAGAATTACTGCAAAGCCAAGCAAAATTGCACATAATTATATACATGTTTAGATTTAATTTTTTAATAATGACTCATATTTTTACTTGTAATCAATATATCAACTCGCAATACAGTAAAAATAAATCAAAAGACAGAAAAAATAAAGCATATTTAAATTTCAGAAACATCAAAGTTTTAGGTGGAATGAAAAATTGTTTTGTAAATAATTGCCCAATAAAAAATATTAGTTACAAATCAACTATTTTACAGCCACTGGCTGCAATAAAGTTTAACAAAATTGACTTCTAAAATGTTTTAAAAGTTTAATTTTCAAAAATTATTACTGCAGAATTTAAAGTTAAACAAATCATATTTCAAACTATCAGTTTATTTAAATTATATTACAGCAGTGTTATACAATCTACCTCCTTTTACATTAAAAGAAAATGAGATCAATCTTAAAATTTATTTGATCATCCTTTTTGTTTAATTTATTAAATTTGTTGCAAGATATTCCAAATCAATATTCCTGTCATTTTTACTAGAATTGCATTGAAAAAATTAAGCAATATGACAAACTAATACGCAACCATTTTAGATCATTAAAAAATTATTATTCATTTTTTAAATCAAGTGTACGTAAATATGAATAAAAAACACTTACAGAATATTTCCAACCAACTCTAGACACAAAATAACTTATTGGAAAAAGAATTGCAATTATTCCAATACCAGCTAAAGTTGATATTCCAATATATTGCCACATGATGACAATAATTAAAATTATTCTGAGTGGTGCAGCAATCAAAGTTGAAAATTGTAAGGTGAACCATTGAATTCTTTTAACATCCACACTTAGTAAGCTCATCAAAGCTCCACTCGCATGATCTTTTCTTGCAGCTGTTGACATAGTTAAATTCTGTAAGTGAAGAAAAGAAAGTATGATATACTTAAAAAACCACATTTCTTTTTCTTATAAACTTTTTATACATTTTTGCCTAACCCTTTAACGATGGGTATGTCAAGTATGCACCATTCTCAAACCTCCTTATAGGACAGCAGACCGTTCAATTCCCTTTTACATGGAGAAGGGCATTCCTGAAAAACCATTAAGAAACACAATTCACCAGTGTATCACCTTGGGAAGGATGAATACGAGGCACACCCGTCGCTACAATGTTTTCCATTTAACAGTATGTCATCGCAAAAATGTTAAGAAGTTACTAAACTTAAGTGCAATTGAAAAGTACATAGAAATATGTTTAAAACGAAGGAAAATTTTAAAATAAAATTAAAAATCTATGTACTTTTGGAACTTTTATAATGATTGAAATTATTTCCTTTTGATAATTTTTTTTTTCAATTTTTCTTAATATTTATGTAATTTAATTAAAAAAGCAACAAATACAAATTAAAATGTTTAGTCTCTCTGAATAAATTTATATTTCACATATGCATAGCAAAACATCTGCTATAATTGTTACATACTATTTACTATCCAAAAATATTTGAATTTTCTAGAGAATATATTAGCTATGTAAATTTAAATATAAATATTTTATTTTTGCAGCAATACAACTATTTTAAAAGCTACTAATTAGTACCTAGTTGTGGTGGTAAGATGTAAGCTAAATATACATTTTAAGTTTAATGAATTGAAAGTGGTAAATCATCGTTGTCAAACCAATATCTGCTATGTGCCAAAAGTATAACTTTTGAGACATTTTTTCTTTAACAATATTTTGTCTGATGCACATGGTAAATTTCTTTAGCAACTACAGCTCACCATATAATGCTTAGAATCACATAGCAGTTTTTATACAAAAATTTGGTTAATAAACCAGTCATAATAGTCAAAATCTCTAAAGAAGAAAATAGTCAATATTGGTTTCACAAAGATGATATTAAGCTTAACTATACAAAAAAAAGAAAATTGTAGCTTATATATGTTATTTTTACAATAAGAATTTAACTATAAATTACAATTCCTAAAAATCTATACATATTTCTACTTTATTAAAACAAAGCAAAACAATAACTATTAATTTTTTTTTAAATGAAACACTTACTTTTCTAAAAAGAGCCCCCATCAAAGCCGATTGAAGCTGAATGCTTGAAAGAGACATTAAATGTACATTGTGGTTCAGTGTAATTTTTCCCACAAAATCAGTCAGGAAAATTAATACTGCATAAAAATGTCCTCTCCAAGAATAAAAGTCATTTTTGGAAAAGTCAATGATTCGACTGAAAGAGTATAACACAAAATTTTAAAAAGAAATAGATCATTGTTTCAATAAAGTCTTTCAAAATAAAAAACTAACTATTATAATATTCAAATTCAATGGGACAAACATTTTTTCCTAGTCCGAATTTGTATGGGATTACCAGTTATGTTCCGAACCACTTCAAACCAGTTATGTTTGCCTAGAAATAATATGATGGATCGACCTTGACTGTAATTTAATCATTTGATTGGTTTTAGTACATTAGTAGTTCAGTTTTGAGCCTTTCAGTGTGGTAGCTGGTGCTTATAATTTTAAATTTCACACAACACATCTTACTTTTGCTTGTTCAGAAATGGATATTACTCCGAGGAAATATTCTAAAATAATTACTCTTAATGCACACACTTCTATGACTATGAGAAATATAGAATGGTAGGGGGTGTGGGCAAATGAATTATTTCAAGAATTTTAAAAACATCTCAAAATTTCTGATCATTGTTTCCAAAAAGAAAAGGAAAATGTGGGTTCAAACAGAAAATTATTCCAAGAAGTGATAAAATCCTAATAAGAAATAGCAAAATAAATCAAAGTAAGACAAGCACAGACCTCTGAAGGGATTTATTGGATAATTGTGTTGAAGTGAGTACCTCAATTGTACAGAAAAGGGTTCTGGAAGTTAGCCGTAAAGCATCAAGAACGGGGGGAAAGCAATTTCTGATTCAGAAATTGATGAAAAAACTTTTAACATAGACCAAAAACACCAATCTGGGACTGTTAATAACTAGAAGAAAGTGATTTTAGTGATGAAATGCATTTACTTGTGCCGGGATACAAATCAAGTGTAGTTAGACGGAATGAAATTGAAACTTTATTACCAGATTATTATCCTACAGATTGTAAAACACCCTTCTAAACAGATTTTTAGGGGTTTTTTTCCACAACAAAAGGCATTGGAAACTTAGTTCCTTTTAAAAGCATGATGAATTATTCAAATACACATAAAAATATTATGCAGGAGAATTGTTCCATCCATGGAAACATTTGACGGAACATTTCAACATGATTTGGCTTCTTGTCACAATTCCATATTGGTCAAGACATTTTAGAGGGAAAATAAAAGTGCTTAATTAACCAGATAATTCACCAGAACTAAATTCTGTTGAGAATTTATGACATGTTCTTAAGAATCGTTCAGCTAAGATGAAATGACAACAGAACAAATGATAAAAAGTGCTATACAGTGTGGCACCATGATGATGAAGTTAAGATCATGTTCGCTGCACTAGTGGAGTCAATATGAAAATGAGTTAAGGAGGTCATTTCTGCAATAGGAGGATATACTTTGTACTAATATAGAAATTTTTCTGTCTATTTAAGGTATGTAATCATTAAAAGCTAGAGTTTTAGAAAAAATCGATTTTTACCATTTGTCCCAATTAACTCGAACAGTATAGTAATTATTACTTACCATTATTTCGTTTTATTTGTATTTAATTAACATTAAAATTGCATAAAGAGATGTGAAAATATTAACAGACATTAATTTTGAAAGTTCATGTTAAAGTATTAATTCATAAATAAATAAGTGTAAGTTAAATTAGAAATTCATTTGAAAAAGTCAGGAGGCAATTTCAAATTAAATAACTATTATGATTTATATCTTTCATTCCAAAAGAATATATCAACTGTGTTAGATACTTTAAATTAATTTCAAAAATTAAGGTCAAAGAAAAGTACTACAATAAATCAATTTTTCTATAATTTGAAACAGTGATAAATAACGGGACAGGAATTTTCATGATAAATTGCTAGAAGACAATCAATTGTAACAATATACATAAAGTTTATTCATTCAATTAAAATTATACAAATAATATATAATTCCATTATTTCAATTCAATATACCCAAATTATGTTTAAAAAGTAGCCGAACAAATCTAAATTCATCATACAAATGCAATTTTAATTCTTAAGCTTAAAGATTTCCTTTCACAAAAAAGTAAGCAATTTTTCTCTACTTATCTATGCACTGCTGAACATTTTAACAATTGATTTTAAAATTTGCTCCAAGTTGTTTTCTTCCCTTCTTAGTTCAGTTAAATAAGCCTTTAATTTAAACAAAACATTTGTGAATTAATAAAAATAAGAAATGCTACACAAAAAATTAATAATCATACATACTCTAAAAGAAGTGATGGAATAAGTATAAAGACTAGAAACACCAAGTCCATCACAACAGTTCCTAGTATACATGGCCAAAAGGCTTTTACTAAAGCCCAAATAAGACTAATATTTGGATGTTTCCCAGGTAGCCTAAATTAAATACAGAAAGAATATTATTTCACAAACATATACATAATTAAGGTACTTATAATATATAAATAAATCATTTCTGTAATGCAGCAGTTCTTAAAATGTGGTGTGCTGACCCCCCCCAAGGGTTCACAGCATTTTTCTAATGGGTTCATGAAGGTCTCCCATTTAATGTGAAGATTTTCTTCTTTTATAGACTCTGAAAAGCATTGTAGAAAAATTGAAGGGTATGATATCCTAGACTCAATCACTCAGTTGCCTCAAATGAAAACTACTAGAACATGTATTTCGATGAAGAATATAAATTGTTTATTATTATTATTATTTGCAACTACATAGCCATTATTACAATGTAATATTTTCATAAATTAGTGGAAACACATGAGCAAAGATATATAATTGAATTCATAGCGTGCCAATATAATAAGAATTGCCTTTAAATCATTCAGTTATGTGTTGAAAGTCAGAGAAGGTTGTTCATTACCTAGAGAGTCTGCGATGCCAGGCTTATACACAAAGGGAGTTGCAATGATCAAAAGTTTAAGAACTGCTGCTGTAATTAATAGTTCTCATTTATCCAAAAATGCACTTACAAGTAATACTTCCAGTGTTTCTCAAAAGCACCATAAATATGTTTAATTGTCAAACACTTATAGGAGAAAAAGAGATCTTCAACTTCTAGCAGTTTTTTTCTACTTTTATGAATATATCTAAAATAAAAACAGTAATATTAAATATATCATAATGAATGAATAAAAAATACTTTGGTTTTAAATGTAAATATTTATATCTATTAGCACAGTGACAATCAAAAATTAAAAAGCAAGACACTTTGTGCCCAAAATTAACAAATGAAGATGAGTTTTGGTTCAAAGCATGCATGTACATTCATTTAAAAAAGATTGAAGACAAAAGAGTACAATGTCATTCAAGCATTTCTGCCCTCAATATTGTTTAGCTTCTTTACCAGAAATATAGGAACAGACTTTGATTACATTTTGAAACTTACACATACAAATTAACCACAACACTAATATAGATTGAAAATGACTACATGCAGATGCTATGTGCCAATTATTTCACAGCTTGCAAAAGAGTTATAAGTTGAAAATTTGAAATATATTCAGAATTTTATCAGATTTGTACAAGACAAATTTGCTGAAAATATTTTTTTAAATTTTATATATTGTGTGTGTGTGTGTAGCATGAGAAATATTTTTCACTGATTATTTTTTTCATAGTTCTGCTTTTTGAATAAATCTTACTTCATATTTTTATTCTTGTACCACACAAATTAAATTGACATTGAGTGTTGCAGCATCAGCAAAAAAAGTAACTAAAAGTATACATAAACTATTTTATTGTGTCTTTAATTATACGTAATTTAAAATTAAGTTTAGAAGTATACTTACTTCACAAACCATAAAAATGATACAGTTGTTAGAAATGATACCTCATTCATAATATTACTCTCCTAAAAAGAATAGAATTAAACATTTTATTAGACATGTGTAAAATACAAATATATTATAAGATGAAAATAAATATTATTCATATAAAATGAGAATTAGATTCAAAAATAAAATTTCTCTCTCAAAATTCAGAATTGATATATTACAGCAGCAATAATTAGTATACAATGTTTAATAATAAATGTAACTACAATAGAGCTTCTATTGAAATAAATTTTATACATCGATTAACTGTACATTTCAAATTTCAATTTGACAAATGTTTTCAAATAATAGCAAATTGTTAACTGCATACAAGGGGTACAAATATATAATTCAGTAACTTTTAATAAAATTGATTCTATTTTTAAAATTATAAATGCAACAGAAAGATTTTTAAAAATATTTGTAGATGCTCCTCGAACTTACCCCAAACACAGAAATTTTTTTTAACAATACAAAACACATAAGCTAATCTCTAAAATTCCCATATTATATATGCACATTAGTACATATAAATTTTTTTAAAAAAGACTAAATGTTTGCCATTTATATAAAATAACATTAAAGCAGACTTTTTTTTATATTTATGATGTTTCCAATTATGAGCATTCAAGATTTCATAAATTCAAAGTTTCTCAAATAATAATAGGAATGATAACAAAAAACTTTTCAAAATATCAAATTTTTTCAAAAATAAATTTGAACAGGTAAAACATAAATCTTACCTCGAGCAAACTGAATTTTTTTTTATCAACAAAAACTGACAGAATAAGTTGAAGAAAAACAATTGGATAAAATAACATGTTTAAAATAAAAACAACTCCTGATGCAGCCTCAGAATTCTGTAAGAAATAAAATATAAGTTTAAAATATACAACATTTATAGATAGCATGCATACATTTATACATACATATAACACAAACATTATTTGCACATTTCTAACAGCACACACACATTTTAAAGATAATTTTAAAATAAATATAAATTATTATACAGCAAGACGATAAAGTTTTATTTAAAATCCATTTAATATAAGAAATAGAGTATCCTTAAGATTAAATTAGTAATGATACTCAATATGGATTATTCATTTATTGAAAAAAATTATGGGATGCTTTTATTAAAAATATGTTCTGTTTAAAGATAATATTTAAAATTTGGAATATAAAAACAAAAAATATGAAAATACAAAGAACTTTTACAACACAAAAACAATTTGCTGAAATTACACTGAATTGAACAGTTTCTGAATACAATGTTCAAAAAAGCACCTAGACTAGTTATAAAAAATAAATAGCATAGAAGAATCTATGCACAGATTTTACTGATTTCATTGTGTTTGTATACAAAACTACTGATTTAATGAAGTAGCTTATCAACTTAAGCAATACCTACTTAATAACTATTAATTTTCATAACAATGCAAAGTACTGCAAATATTTTATCTACTTGTTCAATATCAAGTATTAAAGAACTAAATATATTTTTTTAAAAAAATAATTTCAAGAGAATTATTTACATTTAACACACAAGTAAAAAGTATCCATTGATAAAAACACATTACATTTCTTAACAATTCCTTTTAGAATCCTAAGAATAACATTGAAATTTGACTCCATACAAGCACCTACTTTTATTATATACATATAAAAAAAATCAAATTTCTAAAATACATTCAAGATAAATAAGAAAAGATCGAATTTTTATTTAAAAGAATATTTATGACAGAAAATATTTTTTAGAAAAAATTATATTAATTATAATAGTAAATACATTAAAGATACCTTCAAACAATAATTTAGCTTATATTTATATTTTTATAAATGATTCGATTGCTTATTGCACTTTGAAGCTAACTCAAGGACTATTGGTGACAGGCCTAGTAATTTTGAACCTCAGTCAATACATCTTTATGAAATACAATATATTGAAAAAAACTATTGTTTCCTATCTATCTAGATATACAAAAGGTCTAATTTTTAGGAAAACTAGCGATTCTATTTCCAAGATTACTAATCTTAATTTAAACCCCATTAAAATTAACAAAAGTCAACTTAAACACACCTTTATGCAACTTTGCATATAATGGGTCATGAATTAAAAAGCAATATTTTTAGGAAAAGGGAAACTTTTAATTTTAATACTATAAAAGTTCCATTCTGGAACAGTAATACTCATATACCAATAAATATAATATCAACTATTAGCAATTAATGAATTGATAAAAAATAGCGATTAAAATTATATTTAAAAAAATTACTATTTTTAGAAAAATGATTATCCACCTAAATTTCTAGAAACTTACATTTGTACTTTGTTCAACATTGGTTTTTATTCATTTATACCTCGATATCCATTACTTACTTAAACAGAGATAGAAGATATTAGCAGATTACTGGTTTGGAACTTCTCCGAATTTTTTTTTTTTGTTTATTGATTTTAGTTTTTAGAGTTTCTTAAAAAAATTATTTAAAACTTTATATATTGATTTCATAAAAGAATATATTTATGAACAATTGCTTCCTCTCGAATATTATCCTGTAACCTTTATTGGTTTGGTTCATTACAGTGAGGTAAGTACAGTATTTTTGTTACTCTTTGTCAAGACAATTTAGATTTTTTTACAAATGAATTTTAAAAATATTGCAATACATTTGAATATTCTAAATAAGTTGATAAGTTTTGATACTATAAAGATACAGTGGTTTAGATTTTAATAAATTAATTCACGTATCAAAAAATAACATCTCTAACTGAATTTTTTTCTATGAAATATAACTTTGGACTAGTAACATATCCAAATAAAGTAAAGAAACTATGTTTAAGCCTACAATCTTAGTTGTAAGTTAAAAGTTTGCTAATGTTCCACTATTGTTATTGTACTTTATACCCAAGAAGAGCAGGACAATACAAACTGTTGTTTTACTTAAAATAAATTAGATTAAAGGCAACTTATAGAATATTGTTAATGGTTACACATATTTTATCTAAAAGCAGAAATTAATGATTATGCATCTTACATTTAAAAACAGAATTTTCCCATATAAAGAAAGAAATTGATTTAGCATAAAAAATTGCATTTTATTCAAAAACATACATTCTATTGCGATAAAAGCATTACTGAATACTTTGATTTTCCTTAAAAAATATAAAACATGTACTTTAAATAATAAATATTTACTTGATCACCAAAAAAATATAAATAAAAATTCAAAGGCAGATCAAAACTAGATAAAATAGAAAAAATGACAATATCTCGCATTATATTTTTAATTTGTATACAATCATACTTTAAAACAATTTTTTAAAAAAAACAATATTCAGTTTTAGTTATTAATATACAAAATATATCTTGTATAAAAAAAACTACATTAACCAGTAACATAGTTTATTTACAAAAAGAATAGAGAAAATAATAGAAATACTCAAAAGGTTGTCAGTTTTTATACTTAACATTTTTAAATATTAGTGTTTATGAAATAACAATATGCTATAGAAGTTTTTATTTTATTTATTCATCCTCTCTTTGCAAAAAGACTTAGTAACTATTCTTTGTGTGTATGTTTGGGTTTAATAATTTGCAATTTTTTTTTTTTTTTTACTAACAATTAGAAAAAAAATGTTTCTACAATGCAAGAAAATAACTTGTTTTGCCATTACAAATCAAGATTTCTGTCAATAAAAAAATTTTGTTGAAAGTTTGTATCCTTTCATTATAAATTCAATCAAAATACAAATAGAATTGTTTCAAGACAGCAAATTCTTTTAAGTTAATTTTCAACACATGAAATCATCTTCAAACAGAATTAATCATTAAGAACTTATATTGATATAAGTCAAGCATAATATAATATTAATAACACACACATAGATCTTTTAACATAAAATAATTACTTACTGAATGAAAATATTTTATGAGTGCAGATCTATACAGAAGAATGGAACAAAATGAGAAAATTAACCAGAAAATGGCTAATGCTATTGATGTTGTCACTCCACACAATCGGTGCTTTAACATAACTAGAGTGACCAAAAACTGAAAAAAATGATAAAATTTAACATTAGTTCAAAATCACACAAATATAAAAAAACATGGTATTTTCATAAAAATATTACTAAATTTTTCTAAAAAAAAAAAAACCCCAACTTGAAACAGTGAACCAAACTTCTAGTATTTCATACAGAAAATTTATATCAGCCTTAGCTTATTATTTATTAGTTCACAAATGGTGAATATGTTACAGGCCTATCGGTGAGTATACAGCAACACAAGGCCTACTGGTGAAGGACTTTGTAATTTTGAGCCTCAGTAAAGCAACAAGAATGACATCCAACCGGGCAACCCTTCGCCATTTAAGAATTCATTTTGAGAGAAGAGAAATAGCTTGTATTAATTAAATCATTTCATGGATTAAAAAAAAAAAAAATTTTTTATATACTTGGTTCTTTTATATACTATATTTTTAATTTAAAATACAGTAAGACCTCGACAAGGTTATCTCATTATGTAAATAATGGGGTTAGGGGAAGATGGTGGAAAAGTGGTCAGTTATTATGCCAGATCATTCAGTCTATTTCCAATTTTCTGTCTTTTTATCAAGAAGGTAGTTTGACTTAAAGGCATATTGCGTTCAATTTCGAAATCAATCCATACAGAAAGTCTTATTATCTATTTCATATATTGTAATATTTTTTAGAACGGGTAATTCTAGTTGCAGAGCTTGTTGTAGTAGCAGTTGCTGATAGCAGTATTTTTGCTTTATTCTTAAGAATGGTCCTTATTTTTGAATTTGCCAAATTCAATGCAGCACCAATGTAAGATTGACGCTCACCAGTATCTAAATCTTCTAATCACTTGCATTTTAGTTGCTATTGAAATGCTTTTTCTTGTAGCTTTATTTTCGTGGTTTTTACTATCACCCATGGTAAAAACTAAAAATACTAATATTTGTCACTATATAAATCGTTGTATTATCTAAATTCATACTTACAATAACATCAACAAATGTTTGAAACGATAAAAGTATGTTTGTATAACACCACAGAGAAGATGAAACACTGATAAACTGCTTCGGATATTGGAAAGCCTAACGCTATGTGCAATTTTGGGGAATCCCACAATTAAAAGAAAAAGTGCACTAAAGGAAACAGCGTTAAGCAGGGTCTTACTGTACTTTGGATAGAGAATAAAATTTTTTAACTTTTGTAAGCAAAAAAAAGAAAAAGGTCATTGAAAGTAAAACTTATAAGCCTTTGTAACGAGATTTACTAAATGACAAATTGTTTACCCAACTTAAAAGGTACACTCTCCCCATCCCCTTTAAACATATTTATCCAATTAATAAAACTATACCATTTTATAAATATTATCTTTATGAAACATTTCCCCCTTTTTATATTTAATTTATTTTAGGGAACAATACAACATACAAGCAATAATATTAATATTTTTACTTTAAATACTCACAAAAACTGCAACTTTCGAACATGATGACATCAATGATGAATAAGGCACATCATGATCATAATATGAGTCACGAACAATAATGCCACACCAAACACAACTTACAGTTAATAAAATAAATGATAAACACTGAAAGAGAAAAATAATTTAATTAGGACTGTAGTCAGAAAAATAATATATCAGAAATGGCAACTTTAATGCATTACTTTATTTTAAACTTTCACAAATGTAATTCTTAATAGAATAATTTTCCCAATTTTCTTAGCAAACTGATTTTAAAAATAACCATTAATGCAGAAACAGTAGCAAAAGAAAAAGTAATATGTAGATATCAGTCTCAAAATGCTAATTACATTAAAATAAAATATTATAAATGAGAATTAAAAATTCTGTGTAATAAGTATAAATCCTGCAGTTGGTTTTAAAATATGAAACTTATTAAATAAATTACTTGAGAGGCAAGAAAATAACACAATTAAAGTTTAAAAAATTATGTTATTAAATTATTTTTTTTTTTATAATACTGCCAATCTATTAAAGAAATTATATTCTTTGCAAAAAATTCTAGAAAGATACTCAAGGAAGATACAATTCATTTTTAATTTTATAAAATGCACAATTTAAATGTTTTAAAAAATTGGCCAAAAAATTACAAAACACAGTAAAATAAACTTAAATATGAAAATAGAAATAATCAGAATTTTCTTGATTATTGACTATTGATTTTAATTTTTTTATTACATAACTCTTGCAAAATTTTGACTTCTAGGATAATAAACTATTGCCAAGATATAATTTTTGATTTTCACATATTTGTATCACCACAGCAAAATTTGCACCACACATATTGTGCCACAATATCAAAACAACAATAAGATTCTTGTGTTTTATTTGGAAAAAAACCAACCAGTCAGATTTGAGGAAAATGGAACAATTTGCCTGTAACAAATTTTGGTGTGATGATGCTAATATGCAAGTGCTGAATTTTTTACGTTAATATAACAATTCTAATTAACATTTCCATTTACTACACACAGAAAATTTGGTATTCATGTACTATCACAACATTTAAGATAACTCAACAAGTTGGCAAGCTTCAATTCCTATGTGTTGCATGCATTGAATTAGCATCCATGCGCTTTGTTTCTTATAATGTTGCCCATACGGTTGCGATAATACTTAAGTACCGGAAATTTCTATATATTTAAATATCTTACTATTTTTGATATGTTCAACCAAGTCCATGGGAGTGTATTTTCAGATAATGATCTAGGAAGACAACAGAAATTAAGAAATAATATCAAACAAAATGACAAACATGGTAATGAAATGAATATTGTGTCTTCAAAACATGTAGAGAACTGTGGAACTTGATTGTTCCAGGTTTGGTTCACATCCTGAAAAAAAGAAAGAAAATAGAAGAAAATATTGCTTTAATATTAAAAATTCTAAAGTAATTAAAGTCCAATAAAAATTTATATGTTGCATGAGAGCATAGAAACGTTATTTAATGCCTACCTCATCCTATTCTTTCACACATAAAATAATTTAATACATTTTTAATAAAAACTAAACATTATTAATAAATTTCAATAAAAAAATGACAAAAGTTTATACACAAAATTCACATTAATTATTAAATTTAATAATATACAATAACCTCTCTTTTCTAAAAGCAAATGAGCCTACTTTAAGAAAATTATGTATTTTTTTTAAAATAAACCTTTTTAAATTAATGCATGTCAAAATTTTTAAGCACAGAACTGGTACTTTTCCTCAAATTTTTTTGATATATTTCACTTTAAAGTTCCATTTTTTTTCACCATTTGGAATACTGTCATATATTTTAAATATTATTTATTCAAAAATTACATGTCTAACATATGCAGTGATTAAAGAAAAGGTAATATTTTATTCAATAAACATTACAACTATACCAAATGAATTCTATCTTCAACATAAGCTTTTTTTGCCAACCCCAGTCAAATATATTTTAATTACATTTACACAATTCATTGGACCAATAATCTACTTTCCTATTTTATCCCATTTGCATAAAAAAAATGATACAGAATGTAAGTATATTAAGAGTTCCAAATTATGAATTAAATTAAAAAAAAAAAGTGTAGAGCACAACATATGCATCAGAACATTAAAATAAAAAACTAAAATTCTTTTTTAACAAAATTTAATGAGAGAAAAAAATTTAGAGTTTATACAGAAACAAAATTTAATTTGTATGAAAAAATATACTACTTAAAAATATTAAATGACAACTACTTAGAATTAGAAAAAACTAAATTTATAACAATGAAATTAAAGCAATCTAATGCGGAAAAAAATTCCAAGAAATTCCTTTTAAAAAAAATGTATTGTGACGCATGATTACGGAGGATCATCTATAAAATATTATATATATATATATCAGTATCAAAACATACCCAAAATTGATCGCTGCAGAAATTTCCGTTCATCTAGATGCCTTTTAAATTACTATTGAACTTTCGTCGCTGATAACCAGTTCCGCAAGCAAACGCCGGTCGACGACAATAACAGAACATGCTGCATGGATCATAACTCCTCCTTCCCGTATATTTAGCTTACTACTAAGGTAGCGCATGCGCAGAGCGATCCTAGACGTGAATGTAGAGATGACGTTGTGAATAAGTGGTCAATAATGCCGATTTACACAATCCATGCAATTTTGATGAAACAATGAAATAGATAAGGATTGATAAAAAGTAATGATGAGTGAAATGCTTTTATTTATGAATGTAAACATAACTTCCAGATAAGAAAGTGAAGCTGTGTACATAACGCGACGAAATTCTTTCATTAACCTAGAAATAATTAATATTTGAATGATTGTGAAAAAGAATCAAGTATTTTTTTTTTTTTGTCAAATGAGACAAAAACTGTTAATGAGGATATGATGTACAATGTACAACTGAAGTAAAATATAAAATCGCAAAATTAACTGTTAATAAATTGTAATGGACACAAATCATCTTTGCTTCAATAAATATTCGTTCATCTAATTAACTTTATATATATATATATATATATATATATATATATATATATATATAAAGGAACGAATATTACTGTTAGTTGTTTTGTGTGATAGTCAATTAAATACATACACATTCAATACTCAAAACTGAATTAGAACTATTGTTTCGATAATTAATGACTTTTTAATTCATCGTGATTTATCAATTTCGCGATTATTAGGTTTTGAAATTATTCCAAACACTTTTTATGTTTATCAGAACATTAAAAGAATGAATGCACATTTTGCAGGGTCGATCCTAACAGGTGTGCACCGCACGCGGGCGGCCGAAACAAGGGGGCGGTCGCAGGTCGCCAATAATTCTATCGATCAAGCAAAATTTTTTGTGAATTTCTCAAAATAAAATTTATAAGTTGAATAAATACGCTGAATTTTAAATAGTTAATAAAAATCAAAATAAGTCCCGATTTCCCGATAGCATAACATAGTTCGAAAAAAATAAGAATGAATTTCAAATTCTGAGGAACAGTATCAATGATACGGCCAGGGGGGACAGTAACAATGATACAGGCCCCCCTAGCTACAGGGGCCCCGAACATGTGTAAGCAAAAATTCGTAAAATGTTATTAATGGTCATATTAAGATTCCTTTCTACGTTTATAAAACAATATGTCACTGGCTTCAAACGATATAAATTTTCCGAGTGAATTCTGAATCTCTGGACCCACATTAAAAAAGTTTAAAATCTGGTAAAATTACTCAAAATAATGAGAAAACAAGGAGTGGTATGTGGTCAGAAAGCATGAAAAACTTCTCATTCAAAGCGGTTCGACAAAAAGATCGTTGGAAGTGAAATACAGATAACACTTGGGATGGGAAAAATCCATTCAGAACGTTACTCGCTTGTAAATGAAAATACCCCCTTCGTCTGTTGATTATTTTAACGAATATTCATGAGTTCTCAACGCTGGTCCCATGGGGGAAGGGGGAGGGGGCGTTAAGAAGGAATTTTGACACATCGGACAAAAGTGATGAAAAACACGATCAAGATTTATGACATGCTTAAGTACGAATGAAAAGAATGGGGCAGAATAACCCTCAGAAAAAAAGACACCTTTTCGAAGAAAACCAAGGAAATTTTGCGTCAATTTGACTTTCGAACCAATTTCTTTTAGACAAGACAAAAATGGGGGCAACAAAAAAGGGAACTATATTTTCACTTTCAAATTCTCTTTTCGATTTTTAAGATTTAATGCCCAGGTATTTCAATCATTGCGTGAGATAAAGTGAAAAAAATATTTTGTTGCATTTGTGCTATTACTATTCTATTTATTTATTCATTTTTCTCGTTTACATATATAAATATAAATAGCTGTCATTAGTTTCTTAGAATATTTTCATGTTGATTAACATATTTAAGTTTATGTTTTCGTAGCTTGAATGTACAGTAATCTTCTTAAAACATTTTTAATTGGCATTGTTATTCAAATGAAAGAATATTATTTACCTCTTGTGTAAAAATAGTTTCTTTAGTCACTTATGAAAAACGGCAGTAGTTCATTTAAAATACAAAACACTAATGAGCCTTTGAGTACATTCATTAATTATTTACCAAACTTGAAAGGATCCTAACAATAGCTCTCGAAATTAAAATAAAACGTAGTTATATTTTTTTTGATGATTTTGTTTGTAATCATAACGTATTACAATAATTTTGTTTAGTAATATATGAACCAATCTATAATTTCTAAATATTTAATTTAAATTGCTTCAAACTCTGAAAAGAATTTTCAAAGAAATAATTTTTTAAGAACACATTTTTTTTCTTTTTATTGAGGTAACATGTGAAATAAACACATAATTTTTCTAACATACTCTAAGACTGCTAAGAGAACCATTATTTTGTAAGACTGAATTTGAAAAGCACAAATTCTTTTTTTCTTTTTGTATTTATTGCTATTTTCAGTGGTTTGCACGATACCTTCTTGAATAAGATCTTTTGCCCAGAGAATTTGAAAGAATATTTAATGCAAACTAATAATTTATTATGTGTGTGATTAATTATAAAAATACATAAAAATCGACTAATTTCTTTAAAATATTGTATAGCATTATGTATGCTTCTAATAAAGTTAATCAAAATTCATCAGTAACAATCTATAGTAATATTTAAAATCTTTTAAAAAGGTAACAATAAGAATGTCAGAACTAAGGCAGAAATTTCTTATAAAAAGCATTTAATGAAAGGTTTATTTTTACAGAACAATAATAAATATTGAAAAATATAGGTAATATTTTTTAGTTGCTCCTAGTAATATGAAACTATTTAATTAAAGTGATAGCAAAATGCATTACAGAAATAAAAATACGATAAACACAATTTTGAATGTTTTATTGTTCTGTTTAATCTCAAAGTATTGATCTATTTGAAAAACAAACAAACAAGTATAATAATAATATTAATATTTTAATAACTTATATTTAGAAACTTTACAAATTCAGAGTATTGTGATTCCGTTTCTAACTTCTTTTTTTAAAAAAACTTAAAATTTTTGAAAGCTTACTTTTGGTGGAGATATTTTAATAATTTTGAAAGTAATCTGGAAGCCAAGCTACGTTTTACTCAAGAAATGAAACTATGATTTATATAAAGAATAAAAGAATTAAACAAAATATGTTTGTATTAAATCAGAAATTTCATAATTCGGTCAGAAAATTTGAAAAAAAAGATGAAATGTAATTTTTTGGGAGTTTGGAAAAAAATCAAAAAGCTTAAGATTATATTATTTTAATTTCCTAAATATTTCATGGAAAAAATTTACAGCTTGCAATAATAAATAGAAAACTTTAAAAAGTTTGAAAATTTGGATTCGATGAAAAAAAAGTATTTAGTTACTTTTTAATTCAAAATTTATAACTTTATTTTCAAGCATTCACAGAAAGTCCTTCCACACTGCTATAGAGAAATAATTTATGACTCGGAATCGGAAATCGTCCCTCGGGCAGACCCGAGGATTTGTGCAAGCATCGAAGTTGTTAAAAAATGGTCTCGACTTTTCCTAATACAGAGATACTTTCAAAAATATTTTTAACTATACCGATATAGAATGCATCAGGTCAGAGATCTTTCTCAGTTTTAACCCGGCACTTCCCGCGCAGGATATGTTATACCCACCGTCTACCTTTTTTCAACGCTCCTTCTAAACTTTTTTTGGAAAATTGATAGTTTCTCGTGTAGCTGACTTTAAGGTCATATTCTTTGAGGACCTTAGCTTGTAGGCGAATTCTAAATATATATTTTTGGATACCACCTCTTCGGGTATGTCATACCTTGCGCGTGAATTGCCGTTACAATTCTGAATGCTTAAGCACGTTTTAAATCTTCCTTATGCTATGGCGTATTCTTGTAGTTATGATGAAGAAATACCATATTTAAGTAATTCAATATATACAGTATTTAACAGATATAGTACAACAATATTTTCGGATGAAGAAATTCTGCTCGTGATTAAGATGAGGAAGAATCAAATGATGAAGAGTATAACAGCAAGTATGATTCTTCCACTGAAATCGATCCAGATTTATAAGAGGGAGACACAGTTAGAAATAAATATTTTAAGGAGACAACTGGCACACATCTTATCCACTTTCAGATGAACTTTTGAAAAGAAAACAAAAATCTATTGCTTGAACAATCAGAGAAAATAAAAAAGAAATTCCAAAATAAGATATAGACGGAATACAGCTCTTCAATGAAATAACTTCATTAAAAGATATTTTTATTGGTAACAATATATATCCGAAATTATAATGAAAAATGATCTAATTCCCTGTTTTCCCAATTTCTCTCTAGCATTAAGTAAGTTTGTAACCTAACCTGTTTCTGTCGCTTCCTGTGAAAAAAGTTTTAGTAAATTAAAAATCATTAAAAATTACTTGAGAAATAATATGACACAAGAAAGGCTTTCAGATTTGGCCATAGTCTCAATTGAATCCGAAATCTCAGAAAAAAATTGATTTAATCGAAACTATTAATAAATTTTCTTCTCAGAAAGCCATGAAGGTTATTTTATAGTTGCAGTAAAATCTGGCGTATAACGTGCCCCTACACATATTCGCCGTATAACACGCATTCCCTTTTTTTACGAAGAAACCCGAAATGCATGTGCGCAATGATCTTATGTTTTGAAGTCCTTTATTAGAGTATTATTCCAAGCTTTAGTAAAATAGTGAACTTTCAGAATTACAACCCTTTAAAAAAAAAGTTCATAAAGAATGTTATTTCTTTCACAGAAACAGTATTTCGATGTATTTATGTAAAAGTCTGATCTTTTTCTATGCTCTCATCTTTTTATATTTTTAAAGCTCTCATTTTTATACCCGGCGTTTTCCGCGCACCCGTAAATTTCGATCTTATTTTTTGAGTTAAAGTGCGCGTTAAACACTGGGTTTTACGGTATAGCTTATTACTTTGTCTTAGTAGAAGGACTGATTTATATACTTTTCGTTTCACGAGATTTGTGCCTTAGTATTTATTTTTATTATACTGTATTTTTTTTGTAAATTCTGTTGTTTTGCATTTATAATTATAAAATGTTTATTTTTATTTTAAAGGTTATATTTTTGTTAGTTTATTATTTTGTTAAAGTATGTTGTCGCTATTATAACTCATTACCTGGCCAAAAAAAAAAATGAAGTTCTGCACTTCAAATTTTACTTGAGTTATTATTAATGTGTTTTACTTTTTATTCTTATATAAGAAGATGAATTTTTAACGTCAACGTTAAGTATTAGTCAAAATATGAAAGTTCTCTAGGGGGCGGCACATTAGGTGTTTGCACGAGAGCGGCCGATACCCGAGAATCGGCCCTGCACATTTTTGTAGTGATAACTTATATTGGCGCGTTTTGCTGAGGAGAGAATTTGACAGAGAACGTCAGGCTCGGGAATGTAACGCTCATTCGGCTTTTTTCGCCTTCAGTCGGACATACACACCCCTAAAAAGGAAAGGAGGGACATTTCTCCCCGCCACTCTAAAACGCGTTTTGTTTGCCCCCCCTCAGTAAAAGTAAAGTTCCTAGCTTCGATCTAAGTGGGCTTCCCCCTCCCCCACGTCACCTCTTTCCACTAAAATGAATGCGGTATTAATTCTAATCCAAGTTGAAGCATGGATATGAAACGCAATATTTGTGTTGTGACTAATGCCACCTGCCTGACGGGGTCAGGTCGAGGCCCGCGAAATTCATCGCGGCTAAGGGCTAGAATTTACGCCTGTCGTTAGCCTTCGCCTTGAGCACCATGCAGGTGACAGTACGTTTTTGCTCGGTTCTACCCCAATTTAGAAGGAGAAAAACCTGGGGGTGGTCAGGGGCCTCCCACCTCTCTTCCCCTCCCACCAACCACATGAGAGGACTTGCGGCTCGACGGCTATTTAGAGAACCAACATGCCGCAAAGACATTATACATTTACAGACATCCATGTCTTCGAAACGTCATGTGTCGTCCACGTCACTCGACCATGGTTCAAAATTACGTGGTCCGTTGCGAAAAAGCCCTCGTGTAGCTGAACAGTGCGACGTTAATATTCAACCAACCAATCAATCAATCGTCTTCGGGATTCGAACCCGGTCCCTACGGCATCGCTGTCAGCGTCGCTAACCTCTATACCGGTTGGGCGACAGCAATATTGTAGTGATCGTAAGAATACAAATCTTATTTTCTTAAGCGAATCGGAATAACATTGAACAAATAGTTCTATTAATCACATTACTTAAATATACTTTGATTCTAAAAAGAAAATTAAAACAATTAAAAATTTAGAATAACCAAATTAAGTATACACGTATTAAGAAAGAGTTACATTAAATAACTTAAATACGAGAAAACAAAATATAATTAAAAAGACTTTCCTTGCAGCAGCACTGGATATATTTGTACAAAACTGCCATACAATGACAAAAAAGAGCTAGTATAAGCCAGATATTATATGATATTCTTCTGATTAAATCCCTTTTTAAATGTTTTGACCTAGATTCCTCTCTTCCCAATCTATAACCGGTACTATCCCTTTGCTTAAATTAATTCATGGATAGAATTGAATATTATTAAATTACAACCGAAACTCACAAAGCCGGATCGGGTCTTCAGAACAAATAGTTATGATTTTAAGTAGGAATTTTAAAGCAGATTTTTCATAAGACGAATCAAAACCTTTAATTGGTTTTTTAAAATCAAAATACAATTTAATTATGTCAAATGATCCAAATGAAGCACGAGGAAGTACGGAACAACGCTTGACGGAGTTTTTTTTATAGATATTTAAATAAAATTTTGAATCTAAAGGATTTATAACCTATTTCAGCTACTATAAACATATTGTTTCCTATTTAGAATACAATTAATTCCCAAGTATGGTTGTATATTTCGCACAAAAATATTACTTTTTGAGTATAGACATATGAATAAATAATTTTATAGGACAATACTAATATTCTCTTGTTTTTTTTATTCACCTAACTAATCCCTGAAATAATATTACAAAATTTGAAGTTATCACTTCCATCGTGTGGTCATAAACACACACACTTTTTTTTTTTTTAATAATTTTCCACGTTCCATCCTCAAGATAATGTAAAGAGAGATTCTCTTGACTTTTTAAAACAATTTTTTTCTAGTTTCTCGGGTAATTCTTGTTTTCCTTGAAGTAAATTTTTGAAATATATTCTTTGAATTTGAAGTTAATATTTCAGTTACTTAGAGAATTTTTTTATTTATCATTTTAGAGAAGATAGAAAAAAAAACTATCAAATGGAATTATACATTGATGTTGTGCGTAAAATGTATATATATATATATGTAAGGATAATTAAATTAGATTAAAAATTAAATTCCCTATCTAGTATTTGACTCATCTTTCTCAGTACTCATCTTCAAGTATCAAACTAATCATCCATTTATTTCTTCCGATCATATGGCCTAGCCAATAAACATGTCTAATTCCAGATCGTCAGAATTAACAGCCCCCATATGTGTCAGCATTAACTTTCAAATGCAATAATAAAATCCGCGATACTTACCACTTGTGTTTTTCAAGTGCTATCCACTTGAAACCACCACCATGGCGTGCTTTTCTCCTCCCTGCTCTGTGTCAGAAGAGATGTAGAAATGATTTAGAATAAATATCTTCCTTTTTTAAAATTTAATCTGTCTTCAAAAAATCATGACATATATATATATATATGTATATATATATATATATATATATATATATATATATATATATATATATATATATATATATATTTTCAATTTTGTTCTTTCATTAAATATGCCTGGAGAATTTTTCAAGAAATTAATGTAGCATGCAGCCAAAACCAAGCAGTCTTCGCGCGCAGGCGCAATGAATTGAAACTGGAACTAAAACTTCTGAACTAGTGGAAGAGAAACAAAAACTCTTGGACATTAGAGAGAGAAAAAAGAACGCGAGAGGTGCGCGAGCAGGCGTTACCTTCTGCATATCATTGTCAAACTTATCTACCTTTTTAATTAATTTTTGTTTAATGTTAAATAAACCATAAGAGAAACGTATTGGACCCCTTGTTGTCTCCCACAAATTATGGGGGCTCGGCCGCGATCGATAAAATTTCGATTTTGAACCAAAGTCTGGACAATGAACAACAGCGTCCGTGAAGGAGACGCTCCGCCATTTTTCGGAAACTTCGTTCAACCTGTGTAGAGGTTTGAACTCAGCATGAAAATTCCGCCTGTGTAGAGGCCGGGATTCAAAAAATTTCGATTTTGATCAAAATTTGGAACGTGAAAAAAAAAAAAAAAGCCGTCCGTGGAGGAGACGCGCCGCCATTTTTCGGAAACTTCGTTCAACCTGTGTAGAGGTTGAATTTTTCAACTTCATTCCGCCTGTGTAGAGGTCGGAACAAATAACAAAATAACCTGTGTAGAGGTGTATTTTTCAACGAACCCTCAAAATCCCGCCTGTGTAGAGGTTGGAACTAACTCAGTGTGAATAATCCGCCTGTTTAGAGGCCGGAACTACAATTTCAAGATATTACCTGCGAAGAGGTGAAATCAGTGGAATCAACGTTTTTATTGGATACATCGTACGTGCGAGCAACAAGGGAGCCAGAAAAAAAAAAGGTAGGATCTTTCAATATTTTCTAAAATGTATAAAAACGCTCTTAAAGAGGATCTCATAAGAGTTGTTGAGAATCTAGACTGTACTGTGGAGAGTACTGACACTATAGTTAAACTAAAGACTAAAATTGAGAACAGTAGTACATTTGAAAGTGATCCAGATTTCGTTAAAACTTTAATTTAAAACTGTATAGATGAGAGGGTATCGCGAAACGAAAGAGAAGTAACTTCAGAAGAACAAAAAATTGAGCTCGCGAAACTTCAGTTAGCAAAATTAGAAAAAGAAATCGAACTTCAAACGGCTAAAAATAAAGCATTAAGTTTAAATCCTGCAGCTAAAGTCGAAGAAAAACAGTTCGAAACTAACATAGAAAATATGATAAAAAGTATAAAAACTTTATCTCTTCCTGTTCCCCCAGATCTGAAAATTTTAATATGTTCTTCCAATCATTAGAACGCGCATTTTTAACCAAGAAAATAAATGACGAATATAAATCTGAAATTTTAATAAATCTTCTGGGCGAAAGAGCTCATAACGTCTTACTGTATATTAAAGAAGAGGAATTAAATGACTATGAAAACTAAAATCTATAGTACTCAGAGAATTCCAATTAACCCTCGCGAGTGTTTAAACTCATTTAAAAATGCTGTAAAATCATCAGGCGAGACATACATCCAATTTGCTGCAAGATTGACGGCAAACTTCCAATATTATTGTTCGTTAAGAAAAGTTAATTCCTTTGAATCTCTATGTGATCTCATAATTTCTGATAAATTATTTGAACCTTTAAATAAGGAAACTGCAACTCATATTGGCAGTCGAGAAGCAGAAGATTGGTTCAGGCCTATTGATTTAGCTAAAGAGTGTGATATTTATATTTCATCTAGAAGCGGATCACATAAAGAAATTCCTATTACTTATGGATATACCCAAGACACCTTTAAAAATAGATCACAAAACTTTAAACCAAAGATTAAAGAGAACTATCCCCAATATCTTGAAAGAGAAAATAAAAATTGCTTTATATGCGGTGATTCATCTCATTACGCAAGAGACTGTGAGAAGCGTTTTAAACTTAAAGAATCTAACGACAACATCCATAATAAAATAAACGTGAATACTTTGAAAATCGAGAGTGAAAAACAAAATAGCGATGAATGCGCAAATCTTCAATACGTAAACATTTTTGTGGAAAATCAGCCCGTAACAGCCTTGATCGATTCAGGTTGCCAGATCCCAGTTTTAAATTCCTCACTAATTAGAGTGCAAACACCTTCCGAAGAAATCATAACATTAAGCTCATGTTTTGGCGAAAAGCGAATGGTAGAAGTTAAACCCATAAATATTTCTCTTAATCAACACTCTACTAGCTTAAGTGTGCGAACGGCGATATCACCGACCTTGACCGAAGAATTTATTATACATCCCAGTGTATATTCTGAAATAGAGAAACTAGGCCACGCAAAGAGCGATGTTTTATTGAGTGAAAGTGGATCCTCTTTGGGGGTGTTCATTTTAATTCAAATATTTCTGTTTCAAATGTGATAGAAAACTCTAGTTATGATTTGCCATATGTTAAAAACTTTAATACTAGAAATGATTTGAGTTCTCTAATTAAGGATTATAAATGTAATAAAATTAAGAGTACTAAGTTAAAATTGAGTATTGTAAGAGAAAAATGTTCTGATATAGTATTGTTTAAGAAAGCCAATGGTGCCATGAAAACGAGTTTCGTGGAATTTATCTCCCGCTCACCTAACCCTTTACCTATGAAGAGTAAATATCGTCGGTTTGTGTTGCTCCGGAAAATTTTTTGAGCCTTGGCAGTGGAAGCGAAGGAAAAAGAGAAATCGTTTTGAACAGACGTCCAGAACTCTACAGAGGAAAATATCGATGCGTTCAACCAAAGATCAACTTGTTAAAAAAGACGTTCTTATGCCTGTGAAACAATGTTTTCCTGTGGAACCTTCCGGATGTCGAAGAGGTGCCTTCACATGATGGAGAAACTGTCTAGTTCAGAAAAATTATGATATGTTTAATCTCTATATATTTGTCGTATAGTCCTTGTCTGTTCCGTTTTTTTTTATGTTTCAGATTCTCCTCTGGTCTCCATGGAAATACCGCTGCGGACAGCGTACGGTCAGAATGGCCGTTGTAGCATGCAGCCAAAACCAAGCAGTCTTCGCGCGCAGGCGCAATGAATTGAAACTGGAACTAAAACTTCTGAACTAGTGGAAGAGAAACAAAAACTCTTGGACATTAGAGAGAGAAAAAGAACGCGAGAGGTGCGCGAGCAGGCGTTACCTTCTGCATATCATTGTCAAACTTATCTACCTTTTAATTAATTTTTGTTTAATGTTAAATAAACCATAAGAGAAACGTATTGGACCCCTTGTTGTCTCCCACATTAACTTTTAGCAATTTTACATGTTTACATAACTATACCAGTGGCGCAAACAGGAATTTTTCAATGGGGAAGGGTTCAGGATCGGAAGTTCTCCATTCTCGTATCGTGCTCCAATACGCTGCCCAACATATTCTTTTGATTTGTCGATTTTCGGGAACAAGAAACAGTAAAAATTAATTATTGCAGTGGCGCACACAAGGGGGCGCTAGGGTCCAGACCCCCCGCCCAAAGCCCTTGATTTTTTCCGATTGATTATAATTCTAAGAATATAGTACGTAAAATTTAATTAATTTCTTGTTATTAATGATTTATTTTATTAATTAATGCTAATTATTTATTCAAACATTAGTTTTTTACTGTGTTTTGTTCCCGAAAATAGACAAAATCAAAAGGAGCATGATACAAGATTGGTGAACTTTCGACCCCGGACCCCACCCTTGAAAAATTCCTGTGTGCACCACTGAATTATTGAATAAATAATCATCATTAATTAATAAAATTAATCATTAAAACAAATCATTAATATTTAAGTACTATATACACAGGTTTATAATTTATCGAAAAAAAATCAAAAGCTTTGGTGGAGTCTGGAACCCAGGACCCATCTCAAATGTGCGCCACTGATATAACTATTAATACATTTTAACCATCAAAGTCTACATTTAATTATAAAGTACTGTTTCAAATGTGTGTATATTTAGTATATGTAAAAATGCTGTCTGTTGTTTTACAAACAACAATTTAAAGCCTTTTTTTTAAAATCAAAATGTAATAACTTTTCAAGAAATTTAAAAGATTGTCAATAGCTTCTGTTATTCCAAGTCAACATATTATGATTGTTGACAAGTGTTTGTTTCTTTTCAAATGTTTTCATTCATTTATCTAACTATTAAAAACTTCGATCAAAAAGTCATTGAGAGAGAGAGAATTCCTCAAGTGAGTGAGTGAATGAATATTAACATCATACTATTTATTCTATTCAGCTACTCCAGGGCTTTTGGAGACGGACGCAGTGAAATGATTAAAGGACATGGAGTCCCCAAAGCAGTCGAATTCTCGGGGCCCTGTAGCCTGATAATTTTATTGCACAACATTTTAGAAATTTATATCACTGCACAAATAAAATAATTAGCTATCATCAAATTGAAAAAGATATCAATAAAAAATATTTACTTATTAGAATCTGCAACAAAAGAAATTAGCTCTAGCAATAAAAAGGGGCTCCAAAAAACACGGGCCTCATAGGCAATTGCCTACTCCACCTTACCAGGCACTGGACGGACCTTGTGATTTTGAATCATGGTCAAGTAACGAGGACGACACCTGAACTGGCACCCCTTCTCTAAACTTCCACACCACATCAACAGGATGACGTTTCAGCTCTCGACACTTTCCTCCTCGAAGCTAAGCTGTTACATGTATTTGAATGTTATAAAATGCTCCTGAAAGAGTAAAAAACAATGAAAGTTTCGACAGTATAAAACTATAATTATAATTTAAATAATGTCTCTGATTTTTAAAAATATTTTCATTGTTTATTTAGTGGAATTCAAGTATTTCAGAAACAGTTAAAAAATATTTTCAGAAATCTGAAAAAGGAATGGTGTTTCACAAAAATTTCCGTTGTGACGATAGCCGAGTGTTCATGGTTCGTGAACTAAAGAGTGTTTTTTTTCCAGGTATAGAAGTTTAAGTTGGCATTACTTTCCAAGATGGCGACCGATTTAACAGCTGTCAAGTGATTTATTCTCAGTTAGATTTGGCAATTCATCAAAACGATCATCAAGCAAGGCGTAGATTCGTCGAATGGGCCCTAAACGAAATTGCCGTTGTTCTCGATTTTCATAAGCGAATTTTGTTTAGCGATGAAGCGCACTTCTGGTTGAATGGCTACGTCAACAAACAAAACTGCCGCATTTGGAGTGAAGCTAATCCACAAATGTATGTCGAAACACCGTTACATCCAGAAAGACTGACTGTTTGGTGCGCTTTATGGGCTGGTGGAATCATTGGTCCGTATTTCTTCAAAAATGATGAAGGCTACAACGTTACAGTCAATGGTGATCGGTATAGAGCCATGATTACTAACTTTTTCATTCCTGAATTGAACAATCATGATGTCCAGGAGCTGTGGTTCCAACAAGACGGCGCAACATGTCACACAGCTCGTGCCACAATCGATTTATTGAAAGACACGTTTGGTGACCGGCTAATTTCACGTTTTCGACCTGTGAATTGGCCTCCAAGATCTTGTGATTTAACACCGCTAGACTATTTTCTGTGGGGCTTTGTAAAGTCATTGGTCTATGCGGATAAGCCACAAACGCTTGACCATTTGGAAGACAACATTCGTCGTGTTATTGCCGATATACGGACACAAATGTTGGAAAAAGTCATCGAAAATTGGACGTCCAGATTGGACTACATCCGAGCCAGCCGTGGCAGTCCTATGCCAGAAATCATATTTAAAATGTAATGCCACAAGATTATCTTTCGAATAAAAAAAATTCGTGTCAATCAAATAATACACCGTTGTTTTATTGCAATTTAAAGTTCTATACCTCTAAAAAAACACCCTTTATTTTATAACTTATAAACTATAAATTCATGCTTGTGTCTGTCATAAAATTAATAATAATAAATTAATTATTTATTAAAATTTCATTATTTTATACTATATCCATTTTCAGAGTTAGTTTCTATTTTATTTCGAAACAAAATGCATGGCTGTTGATGGCAACGTATTGCCAAATATGAATAGCTTTGTTTTGCTACGTCATAAACAAAGTGGTCACGGCAGTTGAATGGTCATGGTTACGAACTTGAAGCTAGTGTTGTTTCTGTCGAGGCATGTTTTTTGAACCCAGGTGTCGCTGAGGATTAGCAGTGTAGAGGAGTTGTCAAAAGCCAAAGTCCTCACCGTGGTTAGTTGAGAAAGTTCGAAGAGGGAGATGTCAGCTCAGATACAGAGACTTCTTAAAGCATGGGACAACTGGGCCCGGGCCCAGGGCCTCAGTCACAATGGAGGCCCCATCTCGTTCTTGACCCAGCCTGAATAAGTTCATGATTAGAATAATTTCAACGGTCAAATGTTATTTCCGGTTGTATTCTCCGAAAAACTGGGAATTTCTGACTATATATCAACTGGCTACAAGTGATGACCGTCGTCCTTGTATAGTCCTAGGCCTACTACCATACACTTTATTACTCATTTAGTCAAAATGCGGCAATCGGTCTAGCTCAGTGCTCAACCTTTTTATCGCTGCGGACCGGTCAACGTTTGATAATTTTGCCGCGGCCTGCTGAGGGTGGGACACGTTGATTGTTTATATTTTAGATTGTTTTCATTTAACAATTTTAATTTAGTTATATTTAAATGTCTTCAAAATAGAATCTAGTTACACCAAAAATGAATAAGAGTGATTTAACGCGGAATATAAAGTGATTTCTGTGGAAAGTTGCTCAAATCCGAGAGAAATGCACCACTTTAAATAAAGTTCTTTTAGGCGGTCCAGCACCATTTGATCCACGTTATTTGTTTCGGGTTATTGTTTGTACGAGTATTTGGCAACGGATGCTATGTACTGTCTACTTTTTAAGTGCCATAGGGGATAAGGGGGTATATTTGTGTAGGTGCCAGGGCCTAAAGAAGTCTTTAGACGTCACTGCTCAGATGTCGTCCTCGTCACTTGTTCGAAATCCAAAATTACGAAGTTCCTTACCATGAACCCTCTTGCAGCTTTAAAGTACAACGTTAAAAATTTAAAAAAATTAATCCCAAAATTTGTATTACACTTTATTCTTTCAAATGAGTATAATTTCATCCAAATAAACGTAATTGTTTAAATTCAGGAAGGTTTGGAATATATATTTGTCAACACTTCCAGCCTGGCGGATGCCAAGCTTCTACTTCTGTTCTGATGTACTACCTATGAGAAGGTAGAAAAGATGGAAAACACCTCAGTCGTTGAGCTGACCTTGGCAGAGAAAGAAATTTCTGTTTGGGGAGAGAAACGTTTCATCGAAACGTTTTGAAGTTCCAATGGGGGAATTCTGGTGATGAATCATGCTGTTTGAATGAGCTGTTGCTCTGCAGTGATGGACATGGTTTTTGTTTAAAACGAAGGTGAAATGTTCGTTGAGCTGTGAGGCATACGGTGGGTGGATGGGGGGAGATTGCGAAAAAAATTCTGCGAGTTTATAGTGGGGTCGCTGTGATATGGAATTGAGGAATGAAAATTTGATGACAAATTTGCTATGAGGGTATGGATGGGTTCAACACAAAGTTCAGAAAGAAAAGAAATTTCATAGGAAGTTTTTTAGCGTTGCCCTTTGATTTCAAAATAGCTGGCAAGTGAACACAAAACAGTTGTAAGCCATTAGATGGTTTTTTTTATTCCCATGAATCACCTAGTGAATGAATAAAATAATTTAAATTTTATTCAATGGTATTAAAACAGCAGGGCGGCGAAATTCTTAATGCCTTTTACGTAACACACATTAAATTTTTTTGTTCAATCTTTATTCCAACATAATATATATGGCAACGCTTAAGGGCGGAAATCCAATCTAATATATATTATAAATGTGAAAGTTTGTGAAAATCTTTGTTGGTCTTTCACGCAAAAACTACTGAATGGGGATTTTAATGAAACTTTACAATAATATAGCTTATACATCAGAATAGCACATAGGCTATAATTTATAAAGATTTGGGAAAAGTGTCAAAAATATAACGATATTTGTCAAGTAAGTAGGAAAAAATTCTGTCTTCTGCTAGCAATTCTGGCATGCGCTGCAAAAAAAAAAAAACCACGTCTGCATATATCTATCTTTTGTTTGTAAAAAACCTTTTTTGTTTTGGCTACGCAATGTGCTCGCTTCTAATTAATTCCTCTGATATAATGCCTATTTTTTTATTTCAGAATCTAAGTTTTGAAGGGAGAGGTTATAAATCTCTCTTTATTTTAATGTTTTTTTAACATCTTATTATGCACATTTGGTAGTAAGAAATTGATTTTTTTCCAAATAAATGCTTTTATCAGTTCTGATACTTAAAGTAAATAAGCTTTCTCTTTCACATTGCATCATTTGGACAAATTTTCAAAATTTATTTGTGGTTAGTAGTTAATTATAACGCTATAATTTTAATTGAATAGGCAGATAGAATTATTTTTACACTTAAAAACGCAATAACTATTGTTCTGTATTTCTTGGAGTGTGAGAGTGAGTGAATATTAATGTTGCACTGTTCAGCTACACGTGGGCTTTTGGCAACGGATCAAGTAATTTTGAACCATAGTCAAGTAACGTGGACGACATCTCAGCTGGCACCCCTTTCTCCTAACTACCACACCACACCAACTTAGAAGGAATATTCTACCAATACTTAGCAGGAATATTCTTTGAAATCTCCACTCTTCCAAGATATATAGCAGCACGGGTTCCATGATGAGTATTTTAGCGGAAAAAATAGTTTGTCAAAATTTAAGTGTCTTATGTTTTTGTATGTTGATGAAGACCTTAGAAAATTATTTGACTACTTATTTTAAGTGAACGGTATATATAATTTATTTTACAGTGGAATATCTTTAATTAATTTATTAGCTCTAACGGATTAAATTTTCCGAAGTGAAGTATTTTGTTTATGTATATCCCTTAATTTCAAATGTAGTGATCCAAAAAAAATATTGTATGAAAAAAACTGCAGTAAATCATAATGTGGTTGGATAAAGTATAAAAGTGCATTTCTCCTCTACACGGCGGGTCTTACAAAGCTCTAATAAAGCTCGATTTATGAAAGTAGCTAGGCATTTGCCAACTTTACTCTATCATTAACATTTCGCTTTGTTTTTCATTGAATCGTCATTATATTTTAAGAAACTGCGTTGCTTGCGAATATTACAATTTTAACATAAAATAAATACTACAGAAAGTAATATTAATGTATTATACTTTCAGATAAAAATTATTTACACTATTTTAAGCGTTCATTACACAAAACTTTTAACAATGTGTTACTTTTGCTGAGCAGAGATCAGCTTAGGAAGGTATTTTCAAAAATCAACCCTCAAGAGTGTTACGGGGAGTTATAAAAAAAAAAAACCCTTTTTATCAGCTATTAGATCTACATACTTAAAATTTAACAAAGGTGTTTTATTTCTCTCTTTTTTTTTTGTTACCTGAGTTACGCCAAAAGCTTTTTTTGTTTAATTTGCAATTCACGCAAAATTAATTCATTAAAAACTTCTTTATCCTTCAATCTGTGTTGTTTAATTTTTCAGTTCACCCGTGCGAAGAACGGGTATACCAGCTAGTAATAACATATTTCACTAATCCGTTCGAGTGTGGAAAATTGTTTAATTTATTGCATTATGTAGTTAATCTGTAGATTGTATGAGTAATCTACATTATCCACTAAGTACACATCAAAGAGAAAATAAGATCTTTTTTTCGAATAGTAACACTTGATGCGCTTAAATTTCTAGAGGAAATTTAACTACCTTTTTTTCCTCGGCAACTGATTTAATTTAAAATGGAAAACATTTTTGCATGTTGAAAAATATAACTAAAAGAGACATAGTTATCAGCTATTAATTTTCTGGAATTACTTTGTGTAATGCATTAATAGTTAAATAATAATATAATTCTTATTCGCCAAATATAATTTTTTTAGCAGACGATTTGTTTTCAAATTTATCTCTATGCTAATATGAAATGTTTTCTGGCAACAGATATAGAATTTCAATTCGTTTATGTTGTAAATAAAATATTGGTTTGGAAGGTATTTTGAAATAATATTTGTCTCATATTTATCACTAATTCCACTAAATTGTGAGTCACATTTACTACAAATGAAACTATAAATTCACGCTCAAACAAATAACTCAATAATACAGAGGTGCTGCAATGAACTGAAGAGAATCAGTGTAACGAATAATAAGAATTTTCGGTCTTGACGTCTTATCGCAACAATCGCTAACTCTAGTAATAACTCGCCAAGGCGAGAACTCCGAATTCCTATGTGCCGTATCAACACCTCCTAGATACAAGGAGGTGCTGGCCGTATGCGCTGAATTAGCAACCAGGAGATTCGTTTCATAAAATGTCGCCAATAGGTTGCGATAATACGTAAGTACCGAATTTTCATATAGTAATTGGCAGATTATAAATAAAAATAACGATAACTTCCGAAACATGTTTTCTGTTTGTGTTTCGATGACTTAAATAACTGACTGATTGTGTATAAACAGAACGAATTACTTTATTTACATTTATGACTCCATCTGTGCTATAATAGTTGTATAAGTGAATATTTGTAAAGGGAATTATACATTGGCTAACGTAGAAGTTTATTGACAGGTAAGATTGCGAAGCCATCAATCAAAATCAATGTGATATCAGTCATTTGTTTTGACACATCTTTCAATTTTTAGGTTAACCTAACTATTACGAACTATACGCATTTTTCTTATTGTATCTGCTGATAGAAATAAACTTTGTTTCAATTAAATACCAAAAGATTGCAAAAGTAAGGTAAATAAAAATAAGGGAGTGTTTAAATAAAAATTGAATCACATTTGTCAAGTTCTTGATGCATTAAAAAATCATTTTAGTAGAAAATGTGATCGTAAGATCAGCATCTTACACCAACAAAGTTCTCAAATCTGCAATACTATGAATTTTAAAAAAAGTAAATTCCATAAAACGAGTTTCAAGCATCCTCAAGCAACTTCTTACAGAATAAAATAAAGCAGGGGTGAACAACATGTTTTGGATCGCGGGCTACATTGCGAAAGATAATGGAGGATCACACCTTTTTAATATGACTGCATTCATTAAAAATAATAATAATTAAAATTAAATAAAATAGTGGTAGTTTTCTTCAATTTATTGTGATAGTTTCATTTTTCTTTTGTCTATACCTTCAAACACATTTAATTTTACAATCATTTTATTTAAACAATTGTACCTATCATACTTTTCTGCATTTTTTCCAATTCCTATTATCTTTAATAGTTCACTCTCTTTCTCTATGTATATTATTATTATTATTATTATTAACAGAAAGGGGGAAGGTTAGCTGACCACAAAACATGTTCAAATCCACTTTTATATAAATTATTTTATATACCAGGGCAATTTGGAAAATAACCTCCGAATCGCTGTAAAAAACAAACCAGCACAGACGAAAAAAAAAAAAATTTATTCACATATCAAAGGCACAACTCTTCTCTATTTTTCAACATAGTCTCCTCCATTATTCAAGCACTTGTCGTACCGTTGTACCAATTTACCAATTCATTCTACATAAAAAACGGCCGCCTGCAATTTAAACCAATGTGTCACAGCGTTTTTAAGTTCCTCGTCGTCAGCGAAATGCTTTCCCCCAAGCCACTTCTTCATTGCAGTGAACAGATGGTAATCAGATGAAGCCAAGTCCGGGCTGTAGGGAAGATGTTGAAACACATCCCATTTAAATTTGCGCAAAACCTCTCGTGTCCTTACAGCAGTGTGAGGACGCGCGTTATCGTGCAGAAGCACAACTCCAGAACTCAGTAGGCCGCGAAGTTTGTTCTGGATGGCTCTTTTCAGTTTCTTCAACGTGCGACAGTAAACTTCGGAATTGATTGTTGTTCCACGCGTCATGAATTCAATAAGCAAGATTCCTTGAACATCCCAAAAGACGGTAACCATCAGCTTCCTCACTGACAAAGTTTGGCGGGCTTTTCTCAGCAGGATTGGAGAACCGGTATGACCCCATGCCATAGACTGCTGTTTTGTCTCCACATTGACATGCGCTACCCAAGTTTCGTCACCAGTCACCATTCTGTTCAAAAAGTCCTCCCCATCTGTGTAGTATCGGGAAAGAAATTCTAAGGCAGCGCCCATTCGACTGGTTTTGTGGATCTCCGTGAGCATTTTTGGTACCCATCGAGCACAGAACTTCCGGTAGCCTAATTTTCCCGTTACTGTCTCTTACAAAACTGTCCGAGAAATGTTTGGAAAGTGTTCTGAAAGTTGGGAGATTGTGAAATTACGGAGCAAACGAATTTTTCATCGATTTCTTTGATGAAATTCCATTGACGTACTACACCTTCACTCATAATGTTTGGCCCGTATACAGCACGCAATTCACGATGGATATCAGCTGCTGACAGTTTTTTGGCCCAAAGAAATCTTATCACTCCTCGTACTTCACATTTTGCGGGATTTTCTATGGCGGCACACATTTTGTCACGTTATAACTAGCAAACGCTTGGCCCTACGACACTCTCACTCGCCGACTGGAAGCTCACTGAATCACAGATTACTCGTGCATTCGATTGAGGGTGCTCCGAACCGTACTTCCAGCGCCACGGCCAAACGGCGGTTACTTTCCGAATTGCCCTCGTATAAGAGCTGTCCTAAGTCAGCAAGTGGCCGCGGTAGGCGAGTGGTATAGGTATCGGATCGTGGCTTGCCATGTCACGAGTTCGAGCCCAGTACCACTAAAGACCCGCCGTGTAGGGCAGCGATGCACGCTAAATCTGTCGAGAGCTGAAACGTCCTCCCGTTGGTGTGGTGTGGTAGTTAGGAGAGGGGGTGCCAGCTCAGGTGTCGTCCACGTCACTTGACCATGATTCAAAATTACGTGGTCCGTCGCCAAAAGCCCTCGTGTAGCTGAACAGTGCGACGTTAGTATTCAATCAATCAATCAATCAACCTAAGTCAGCAATGTTTATAATACTGTAGCATCCATATTTTTATGTTTTAAAACCTATCATTTTTAATTTCTAATATATCCTTCTAAAATCTTATGTCTCGTTTATCTTGCAAATTAAATTTTTTTCAGTTTTGTTTATTGATTATTCATCTCTCTTTAGTAGAGAATTTTAACAATATATATATATATATATATATATATATATATTGTTCAAATTTTCAATAGTAAATAAAATATTTTCTATTCATCCATTCAAGTTCAAATACATTTTTTAAAAGCTTGTGGTGGATGACACTTGATGTTAATACATTTTTCAACTATTAATTCATTAATTAAATTCAAAAATGAATAAATAGTAACAAACAAAAATAATAGTCCAACAGCATATATAGAAAGGAAAATCGTTCGCTGTGTTCCTGTAGTGCAATGGATAGAGTGTTAGACTTTTAATCCAAAGATTGTGGGTTTGAATCCCACCTGGGAGGCTCTAATCTCTGAGAATGTGATTTCTTTTTTACTATACTGTTTTATCAGGAAAATTAAATTTAATTGATGAATAAATAGTAACAAATGAAAAATTATAGTCCAACACCCTATATAGAAAGGAAAATGGAAAATCGCTTTCTCTTTGTCATTTAATAGTGTGATTTCTTCTTATGTATATACATATTTATATTGATTGTAACTATTTAATAAAAAGTAACTAAAATAAAATTTTTCTTTGTTGATCAAAGTAGGAATTGACTTTATTTAAATTTTTTTTTTACATAACTTGTTTTTAAATTAGGAGGGAGATTACGTATAGAAATTCTCCTCACGGTGTCCAAGTTTGTGTCAGCCAACTTGCATCGATACTTATTCTTGTAGATCTCCATGCAACAAAAATGTTGCACACAAGTATAAGTCGAATAAAATATAAAGAACAATTTTTCCCTCAAATTTCTTCATACTGCATGAGAACTTTTCAACGGACAAAGATTTATAAAAGTCAATATCATAGCATTAAACATTTTCTTCACACTGTGATCAGAAATCAATAAGTTCAAGCTGTAGCTATTCAGGTGCTGTGTCAATATCAACAATGATGAGATAACGGAGCAAATAAAATTTAGGCTCAATTTTCTTAAAATTTACTGAACTTGTCCTCCAAACTTTGTACATGATCTCTTAGTAGAAACACTTTAAGGTACTTTGTTTACCTAAGTGAAAATAAAAGAAGAATTTTGTATCGAGCACGGAAAAGAAATCTCGATTCAAAGCTGATTGTCTGACCTTCTTGGCGGGTCGCATAAAAAATCTTTACGAGCCGCTTTTTCCACACCCCTGAAATAAAGCATGTAGAAAAAGCAGTTTCTCAGCCAAGGAATCCTACCTACAAATTAAAAAGTAGTGTTTATCACTGCTGCTATTTTTTTGCTATTATTTTTCTGGGAAAAATTTAATAACTGTTACAATAATGATGGAATACATTATTACTAATTATTACAATACGGTAGCCAAGTGGTGTTGGTTACGAACTCGTAATTGGCGTTATCTAATCTTAAGTTCATGTCCTGATGCTATTGAATACCCACCGAGACTGATACACGTTAGATCTTTTGAGATTCAAAGTCCTTACGATGACGTGGTGTGGAAGTTGGGATAGTACGATGCCAGTTCATCCTCGTCATTTGATCGAGGCTTAAAGTTACAAGTTCTTTCCCAATAGCTTTTGTGGAGCGTCAATAAAAAATCGAACTATAGAACATTAACATGGAAAACTAAAATTATGCTGACTTGTTTTTTGTGATCTAAAAACTGGATATGCTTTGAAATTGCATAGCAATTGATGCTTTCAATTAACGCACTTATTTGTGTAACACTTAGAATGTCAGTAACATTTTTATCACTGCAATGAAATTGTTTTATAATTTGACGGTTAAGATATTTTTACATTAGAGACTTCCCACTTTATTAAAAATCTATGTCTAGACACAGACGACGGTCACAAAAGAATAGGGTTCTTTTGTCGTTGTTGCCAGTTGTCAGACAGTTCGAAATTTTCTCATTTAGGAATATGTCCAAGAATAATAACATTTGACGGTTACATTATGCGGACTATAATCGTATTGAGACCGAAGTGAGGCCCTTTCGAGGCACAGACTCAGTTGGCCTGTGCAGCCCCCGCCCGTGGGGGACCTCAGTTCTACATTATCTACGCGACCTGTTTCTGTAGGGAAGAACGAAGAACCACTCAAAATCATTCATTTTAAAATCTGTTTGTTAAGATCTTAGCTTAAACACAATATATAACAATAATAATTAAGGAAGTTGATCTAGAATGAGAAGACGCAACACGCATTGTCAAATAGTCGCGCACTTGACCACAGAATCTAACTTTATAGATTAATTTCTCTATCACTAATAAACGACTTTGCCTTATAGCTTATATTAAATAGTTTACCGCTATATCCTAGGTCAGGGGTGGCGAACCTTTTTGGGTCAACGTGCCATTTTTTCTAAAAAAATGTTTAATGTGTTATAGGCGTGCCATCAAATAATTTTGTCTTGTGATTATTGAAGAACTAATAAAACTAAATACGAACAAATCAAAATTCTTTATTTAATACGAAAAAATACATTTTGTACTGTATAGTAGTAAATGTTTTAGTTATACTTGTAATTTAAATTAAAGTAACATTAGTGTGATTTCTGCTGTTGTAGATTAGATGACAAATAACTTATATCAGGATTATAAGATGTTACTTTTAGTAGAATGCATGCTGAATTAGAGTCGTCTGTTAGACGGTTTCTAAGCGAGTCTTTGATGTTATTTATCTCTGAAAATAATGACTCGCTGGCATAGGTAGATGAAAATATGGTTAAAATAGCATACGCCAACTTCTTCAAACAGTTAAATGCGTCTGGAATCGAATTCCAAATTTCGTTACTGGTATTTTTACTTATATTGCTTGTCAATCTTTCTGCTTCAATCAATTCCAACTTTTTCCTTGTTTCAATACACTTTTGAATCCATATTGAAACTAGACTGGAAATCAATCAGTTGCATTTCAAGTTCTTCAATTTCCAACCAATCGAATTGAGACAAGTTAAGTTTATCAAACGAAATCACATCAGGGTACATAATAAATTTGAACGTTTCCGATAATTCCTTGAACTGAGAAAATCTCGCTGAAAATTCTTTGATTAAATAATCCATTATATGGAAATAAAGTCATCAATAACTTTTTCTTCGTTTCGTTTCTCTTGGGCATCTAAATCTGTGATATTTTTTTCAAGTTTGGGAAGTACTTGTAGTTTTTTGTAATAAAATCGTTTCTGCAAACATATAGTTCAGCTTCAAAAGCGCGAATGAGATCCATCATGACGATAACTGTTTTATGCGGCCCTTGAAGCTTTATGTTCAATTCGTTGAAATATTGGCATATGTCTGTAAAAAACATCAATTATAAAAGCCACATAATATCCATCAAATGTGGGTATTCTTCAATTTTGCTCTCACTTTGTAGAAACAGTCTGATTTCTTCCAAGCAATCAACAAATCTTTGAAGTACGTTCCCGCAGTTCAACCAGCGAACATTGTTATACATTATTAAGCCATTATACACCGAATTGACTTCATTCAACAAAGCATCAAACTTTCGTTTATTTAAAGCCTGTGACGATATGAGGTTGACTATTTTTGTGACTAAAGTTATTACATTATCAAGAAATCTTAAACCACTCTTTGCACATAAGGCTTGTTGGTGAATAATGCAGTGGCATTCAAGAATCGAATGTCCTACGTCTGTTTTAAATAAAGAAATGTAGCCATTTTTTGCCTACCATATTTGGAGACCTATCAGAGGTTACTGAAACAATTTTTTTTCAAATCAATTTCCTTCTCAGCAAGCGAATTTCTTACTGCCGTACAAATATCTGTGCCCTTTGTAGTTGTTAACAACGATGTTATCGCAATTAATTCTTCCTTAATGATGTTTCCTACACAATATCGAGCAAAGACAGCTAAACGTGCCGATTTAGTAGTGTCAATACTTTCGTCAAGACATAGCGATATAAAAGGAGCGGAGTTAATGTCATTTTTTTGTTGATCTGTAACATTTTCTGCCGATTTCAAGATACTATCTTTCATTGTGTTTCTAGAAAGAGGAACATCTTTGATGCGCTGAATTATCTTATCTTTATTATCAAAATCATCAAAAAGTGAGGGCGCACATGCCAACCAAGCTTCCTTCAAAAACTCTCCCTCTTGAAAAGGTTTACCATGCCGAGCAATGGCATTTGCAGCCGAGTAACTTGCCGCACTTGTGTGACAATTTTTGCTTACATATTGAAACATAGACGTCGACTGTTTATTTCTGTCTTTTATTGCACTCGCAATTAATTCTTTTTGCTCTGGTTCGCTTTTTTCACAAAAGGATTTGTGATTTGTTTCAAAATGCCGTTTTACAGACGATGTTCTGCATACCACTGTTCCAGAACATAAAACACACACCTCTTTGTCGCCATTATTGATCATGCCATATTTTTCAGCCCGCCAAGTTTGAAATTCTCTGCTATACTTACTATCTTGCACTTTTTTTTTGTTGAGCTAGCCATGTTAAATAGCATTTAAAAATCGTAAATTTAACACAAAACTTTAAATGTACAGTTGTGTCGATGAAATTGACTATTCTATGTGCTCTCGCTTGATCCCCCCGCCAAAAAAACCCCTTTTTTACTGACTGCGGGCTCATGGGCAGATTTATTTGTTTTTAGGAAATTGAGTGCTTGTACGAGATTTCTGTAGTGTCTGCTCTTTCGCTTTTGTATCAGATCATTAAAATTTTTAAAAATAAAGCAGTGAGAGTTATTTTACCAATTAGACTTACAAGACAAGAATTAGATCACATTAATAAATTAAATGTATACAAGCTGAACTATTAATGTAAACGTTAGAATATGTGTTTTAAACAACTTGAATATATTTAGAAATAGTTACATACACACACTATGCGTAGAAAAACTTTGCATCATTAGCAATTTATAATATACAAAGTATTTACGCAAGACATAACAAACGAGTCTGCTCCCCCACTTGTCGGCGTCGCGACGGATCACTCGCGTTTGTTCATAATACTTCATAGTAAACTTAATTATTTTAAGCTAAAATGCAAATCGTTTTTGATCGATGGCGTGCCCAAAATATTCTGTCGCGTGCCATTGGTTCGCCATCCCTGTCCTAGGTAATCAGCTACGTTCTTTATCTGTTCTGATGTGGCTTTAATCCGACAGTGTTCCCTAAGGCCTCGAACCCATTCTTGGTTCGTAAGTACCGGCACGGGTAGGCTAGTGCACAGAGTTAGGTTTCTTCTAACTTTATCTCAAATCACTTTACAGCTAACTCTCTACTTAGCCACTTCACTTCCCACTCAGCAATCACTTCTGCGCATAGACATAGACCCGGACATAGACCTCCCTCTACTGCTAACTTCCAATATATATATGATTCCTAATTTACATAACCACGTTCTTCTTCTTGAGTTGGCTGGAAAGAATTGCCATTACGGCCCCAAAGAAACCCCAAGAGGACATTAATAGAAATCGCGATGAAAGTCCCGTCACTGGCCCTTGCCTTAAAACGTCTCTGCTTGTCACACAGGTTAATCAGCCAGCCAGTCCGAGAAAATTTTCAAAATTTTGATTTGCTCGTTCGAGACTTCATTGATTTTAGTTGTGTCTAGGTTTGTATTTCAGTCATAACAAAAGTATCGATAACAATATTCATGTTCGTTATCAGCATACAAAATAGTACTAAGAGAGACAAAAAGGTAAGAAATATCAATTTTGTTTATAGATTAAGGGTCTTCAACGCGCGTATCACGAATGGCCCGATGAAGGCATTTTAGTGGCCTTTCATCTGAAATTGAGATAAGTAAAAAAATTTTACCTTGCTTTTTGTTGTAAAAAATGCAATTTTTTCTGTACTCTTTATTTATAAAATATTTCACTGATGTGTTTGATATCCATTTGAGATAAAATTTTCTGAAAATGACGAATTTTTCAAAAATTTCGTTATATTTTAAATAATTTTAAATATAAAAATTCAGACTATGCATAAAATCTCAGAAATTTTCTGAAAATAAATTAAAGTTTAAAAAAAACACACGCTTTTATAGTGAATTGAACTAAAAAGCAAAAAAATAATTCTTAATATAAGAAGAAAATGATTAACGAGAAAATTAATGTCATTGTGGTAAAAGTGTGGGGTGCTAGATATCAATTGTTATAATTTCTTACTAGTTCTATTCCGAAATGCAGAGTTAGTGTAAAGATGTAGTACAAAGCACCCCACGCTTTTACCACAATGACATTTATTTTCTCGTTTATCATTTTATTCATATGTAAATAATTATTTTTTTACTTTTTAGTTCGATTCACTATAAAAGCGTGTTTTTTAGTTTTCTTTTAACTATAATTTATTTTTCATTTTTTAGTTCAATCTACAATAAACGCCTGTTTTTTTTTTTAGTTTTTAAAACTATCATTTATTCTTTGTTGAATATATCTTTGAGTTTGATATTTGGAGCCGGAATTATGTGGCTGCTGGAATTAGTCTTGCTCTTCAAAGCATATTGATTAATGGGTCTGAAGTATATTTATTCTCTCTGTTTACGGACCTCGGATGAGTCTCATATCATTATATATAAAAGATTCCGTCTCTATAGATACAAGTTTAACTAATAGAAGTGTGTTAAGAAGAAATATTAAATGTCCATCGTATTACCAACTTTTAAACGTTTTGCTATAATGTTAATTCGAATCATCACTTTTAAAAACATATTGCTTTATCAAAACAAAAAATGTTCAGCAGTTAGAACATAAAATATTATTATTCACATGCACGAGTCTTTTTTTTTATTTCCATTTTCAGAAAAACTACGCACCCACCCTACCCTTTCTCACATAAAGAACACTGTTTTTTGTTTTATTTGTACTAACCACAAGCCTATTTGCGGTTTTAGGGTTGCACCTTAATCTTTTAATTGCCAAATCTGGAAATGGTATATGGAATTAGTCGCCAAACATGAAAATGCTTTATGCAATTAGTCGCCAAATTTGGAAACGATACAATGAATTAGTCGCCAAATCTCGAAATCCTTATTTATGAGGATCCTGATGAGGACAATGAAACAAAATTATGAAATTATTGTATTGTCATCGGTCCTTGACAAGTGTAAAAAATTATGAACTAATCTGACCTTTTAAAGTGGGTAAAAATCGAGTTCAAAGATTCCATTACATACTAAAGAGTGTTTTTTTCCAGGTATAGAAGTTTAAGTTGGCATTACTTTCCATGATGGCGAACGATTTAACAGCTGTCAAGTGATTTATTCTCAGTTTGGTTTGGCTCTTCATCAAAACGATCATCAAGCAAGGCGTAGATTCGTCGAATGGGCCCAAAACGAGATTGCCTTTGTTCCCGATTTTCATAGGCGAATTTTGTTTAGCGACAAAGCGCACTTCTGGTTGAATGGCTACGTCAACAAACAAAACTGCCGCATTTGGAGTGAAGCTAATCCACAAGTGTATGTCGAAACACCGTTACATCCAGAAAAATGGACTGTTTGGTGCGCTTTATGGGCTGGTGGAATCCTTCTTCAAAAACGATGAAGGCCACAACGTTACAGTCAATGGTGATCGGTATAGATCTATGATTACTAACTTTTTCATTCCTGAATTGAACAATCATGATGTCCAGGAGCTGTGGTTCCAACAAGGCGGCGCAACATGTCACACAGCTCGTGCCACAATCGATTTATTGAAAGACACGAATGGTGACCGCCTAATTTCACGTTTTGGACCTGTGAATTGGCCTCCAAGATCTTGTGATTTAACACCGGTAGACTATTTTCTGTGGGGCTATGTAAAGTCATTGGTCTATGCGGATAAGCCACAAACGCTTGACCATTTGGAAGACAACATTCGCCGTGTTATTGCCGATATACGGCTACAAATCTTGGAAAAAGTCATCGAAAATTGGACGTCCAGATTGGACTACATCCGAGCCAGCCGTGGCAGTCATATGCCAGAAATCATATTTAAAATGTAATACCACAAGAGTATCTTTCGAATAAAAAAACATTCATGCCAATCGAATAATACATCGTTGTTTTATTGCAATTTAAAGCTCTACACCTCTAAAAAAACACCCTTTAGTAAAACTTGTAAAATCGTGTTAAAAAGGGATATTCTTATCTAAAACAGGTTTTCAAGGTATTTTAAATCGACTTTCATTCAACATTTTTGAAACCAATATATATATATATATATATATATATATATATATATATATATATCGGCATAAATAAAAACCCTCTCTTTTCATAGAATCAGCTATAGTCATTTAAGGCAAACCTTTTTTATATATAAATTTCCTGACTACAATATATGTACTTTTTTGACAGTAGTGTGGCCCGCGGATTACTGTGAATTTTCTAATATAGTCCACGAATCTTTGTAAATTTATAAATTTGGCCCTCGAGCGTGAAAGGTTGAAGACCGCTAGCATGGACTACATCCTGAATTTTGATTACAAACACTCATTCTGAGTGAGTGGCTACTTTGCAATGAATTTTGGTAAATAATTTAGTGAACAAGATCAAATTTAAACTTCTTAACTGGTTGAGATTGGTAATCCTTATTATCAAAACATCTGGCACTTAAAACGGAAATGCGATAAAATAATTGACTTAAGGTATCCGACTATGTTCGGAACCGTGATTTTGCAAAGCGCATAAATGGATAATTTTCATTATATTTAGTGTCACTTAGATTAGAATACATGCATAAAATTGTTTTAAGGACATTTTGACATTTTTTTTTATTTAAATACAATATTTTGGCAAAAAATTAACTTAGAATGATCTTTTTTCCAAATGTTCTTCTTTTATGAAAAAATGCTTCTATTAGAATAATACTTTACCTGTATATAGCTCAGACCTCTGTTCAGAGGCTCAACTAGAATTTTTGAAATATTTAACTTAGAAGTGGGTTTATTCATATTTTACGACAACACAGGGGAGCATTAAGAAAAAAACTCCAATAAGTATTTCCATTGGTGGCAACTCTGAAAATAATGTGAATTTTTCAAAAATTCTAGTTAAGCCTCTGATGAGAGGTCTGAAGCAAAATATTATTATAATAGAACCATTTTTCACAAAAGGAGAACATTTAGAAAAAAGATTATTCTAAGTTAATTTTTTGCCACAATATTACATTTAAATACATTTTTTTTTGTAAAAATGTCCTTAAAACAATTTTATGCATGTATTCTAATCTGAGTGACACTAAATATCATGAAAATTATCCATTTATGCGCTTTTTTAAAATCCCGGTTCCGAACGTAGTCGGATACCTTAACAGCAATTCCTGTTTTTCTCACAAATTTGTTTTTGTTGATAAAGAGCATGAATGCAAAATGAATTTTATTTAGACCTAGATTATTTTTAATTTAATTTTATTTGTATTATTAAATAATAAATAAGTATATAATTCTTTTATCATTCTGGCTCCATCACCGAGGCGAATTTAGAAATAATAAAATACAAATATGACGAATCATTTCTTGGCATGCACAAATATTTTCACACTTTCTCGAGTACCTCACAACAACTGAATGATCTTTTGCGCAGACTTGTACAATCATCATAACTTTAAGTTATTCAACAATTTGGAGATAATTTTTCCTTTTTGGAAACTTTAGTTCGCTTTTCGTGACATTAAATTTCACGCAAATAAGAGATTTTGCTCAAAAGTACTCATCATTCTTTTTTCCCTTTCAGATTGTATGGTTATTATCGAAATACAATTGCGTAGTCCGATTGTTCTTTACATTTGTCAACTTCAACACATCATTTATCAGTAAACTTCCTTTAATCTGTATCAAAATATAATTTGCCTTAAATTATTATGCAACTGTTTTCTTTTTCCGATCTTTCTATTTTTGTTTCGGATTCAGCTACATTATATCAGGAAGTCTCATTGTAAAAGAGAGGCATTATCTTAAATTAATTTTTTTTCATTTACGGGAGCAAAGGTAACCGCCAGAAATAACTCTCAAATTTCCAGATACTTGTATGTATTTCATATCCGTTATCGGCACCGATAAACATTCTAAGATACGATATTTAAGTAAATATATAAATTTATATTTTATTAATTAACTGATGCAGTAATATTAAGAACAGGGATGGAGAAATTACGGCCATATACAGAGGTCATAAATATTGATAAATGTATCAAAAGAAATTTGAAGAAAGGAAAAATTCTATGAGACATCTTTTTTTTTATTTATGAACTTATAACTTCAATTGAAAAATGAATTTAGGGGATATTGAAAATAAAACAAAATAATATAACTATTAAAACAAATAATATATATATGTAAAAAATTTTTTAAGTCAATTCCTACTTAGATCAACAAAAGAAATTTTATTTTAGCTACTTTTTTATTAAATAGTAACAATTAATATAAATATTATATACATATGACAGAATCACAACATTAAGGGGTAATTAGTTTTTATTAATTATCATTAAAGTATCGTATTGTCATCCAAAACAATCGTGTAGATAAAATTTCACTTCAACTAAATGCTTTAAAACGCGAGGAAAAAAAAAATTTTGAAGTTTTGACACACACACAAGTCGCCAAAAGGGTCACTAAGTCGCCAAAAATGATGCCAACATGACTGTATTTGTAATTCTTTAAATAATTAGTTTTAATCAATTAATTTTTGTTAATTATAATTAAATTACTGTATTGTCATCCAAAATAATCATGTATTAAACTTTCAGCTCAATTGAGCGCTTTAAAATGTATTTATTAACGATTGAAAATTCCACCAAGATAAATAAATAAATATATAGAGAGTGTGAGCTAATAGTAGGAATTGAACGAAACTACTTAGAGGGAAAAATTTTGTGAAAATGCTATTATCGAAGAATATTGAATATTTTATATACACATTTATTTTTGAAACACACACATTTATTTTAGAAATAATTCAGTATATCGACATCTGTACTGTGATCGGAATTTCTCTAATTTAATTTTATATTTTGATGAGTCATTTTGTGAGTCGGGATGTAATTATATGATGAGATAATCCTTTTCTACTACTTGTTAAACATGAAAGTATTTCGCTAAGGAACAATATGGTGGAAAACAGCCTCTTTTCTGCTCGGTGGAGAATTCTCCCTCTCAAAATATTCCCCCGAGGTATTAGATCTTTAGGACCCTCTCTAGGATAATGACTTTCATTGATATGTATTGTATTTTAGCAATACAAACAATTCTGTACAAATTTCTAACTCATACAACTGAATACAGATGTGTTTCACAAATACAAATAATTCACTTTTGTACCTTATCAACATTAAATTATCTACATTTTCATTCTACACTGAATAATGCTACAATGTACACACACAACCTATATGAATTTGTTTACAAACGCACACACACAATTCCGTTTTGAAACATAAATCTAAATATCCTTCCATTTGACCCATATATATTCTCTCTGCTAATAATACATTTTAATCATATTTGTATAATATCATAATTAATTCATAAGATTAAAAAATATTTGACAATTCTTTGGCATAAAAAATACCATGAACTTTAACCCTCAGACTGGATGACCCGCTAATTGAATTTCACTTCGAAAGCGATCTCATTTTTTTAAGCTAGCTACTCCGAAAATGCTCCGATAAATTTCGCGAACTGCTTCAAAAACGAATGGCTGTTTAGTGCTTTCCCCTGTTAACGCCGCAGGAGGTCCCGATTGGTTTTGCAGGGAAGGATTTTATTGCTTTTCGGTCTCTGTGTTCTTCGAAACGGGAGGTTTCTCATTCACAGCTGTGGCCTAGGGCGAGGATTGTGAAATGGACATTTTCTACACTTCACCCAATTTATTGCAAATATATATTTCATATATTTGGAAAACTTGCTCAATTTCTGATCTAAAAACCAATTAGGTTTTAAGAAATTTTAATTTTCTGAGTTTTGATTTTAAATTCGGTTTCATTTTAAAGCATTTTTGCATTCCTAGATTGAATTAATTAAAAATATTTTTTAACACAATCCAATATTTCGTGTGAAACGGCAATTAACTACAATTTTAGTTTCTAAAATCATTTCTGTTTGCTCATGTTTTTAAGTTTTTGAGTTTTCTCACATTTACTTAATTAAGATTGATTTAAAGACCAATATATTTTTTGACACATAGTTTATATAATTTAAAAGCTCTTTACTTTGTTTTCATTATTTATTTTTTCCTTTTGAAAAATGCCATGACCAAAATGTACGCAGGCTACTGTGATAAATAATACTTGAAAGGGATGGAATATGACTGAAAATGGTAAATCTAAAATGCAGCTTTTTCATGTAATATTACAATTAGACTACAGAATACAAATGTTGCAGAATGAACTAAATATTTCCCTGATGTACCACAAACTACATTATAATAAATCTATTGTAGAACTACACTGCAGTATTTTAAAGTCATGCAACAAAAACTTAAACTTGCTTAACTGCCACGATGGGGAACTGAGAAAAAAATAGATATTGTTTACAAACTTGGTGATTTCTGGATTACGTTTGTTTAACTACTAATTTCTATATAAATATTTTGCATTTAAAACTCTTGTGAATATATAAGGTTCTGATAAAAGTGAATAATTGATCAAATTAACAGTTGTTATCAATGTTATGTCTTAGAATATTTTGAATTAAAAAGATATTTCAGTCATATTTATTTCAAGTAGAATTTTCATGTAGAGCATAAGTTGGATAGTAACAGATTGAAAAATTAAAGCTTTACAGGCAATGGAATTTTTTTTTTATGCCATTACAAATTTTAAATATGTTTTTCTCAGATTTTTAATTTTGAAGATGAGAGTGTTTTCTAATCCCTAAGGCGTTTTTCCTGTTCAAGATAGAGTCTTGAAATATCTTGTAAATGTTCCCTTACATATGTTCTATAACAGTTCATATGGATTTAGGTCTGAGAGCTCTAGTTATTTTTTTTAAAAATATTTAATGTTAATATTTTTAAAAAAAAAAAAATTGGGTTTTTTCCAGGTTTAGCCATAAAAACAATTATTAAAATTCAACAAAGAGATATATTTTAAATTTTATACTTTTGTTTCCAATAATCTAAGAAATATTAATCACTTACAATAATTAAATATTTTTAATAATTTAACATTTTATAAAAGTTTTAAAAATTTCAAAACTGTTCAATGCTTTAAAATTGTGAAATAATGGCTTGTCAAACTAACCTATTATTTTCAGAATCAATATAATAGTATAATTTGAATATGAAACAAAAATTAATTTTACTGTGACAAACTGTTTACGACTTCTACTCATATTGTAAAAAGAATGAAAGATAAATATATAACATAGTGGCAATCAAAAACACATTCATAATATGTTAAAATCCTGTCCCGATACAAATTTCAATGTATTTTCCAAACTGTAGCTAAAAACAATTATATGTTTATTAGGCCAGAAATTATTTATATTTAGATATATTTTTCCTTATTAAGTACATAATGAATAATGGCAAGATAATTTGTAAAATCCTGAAAGATTTTAATGAAGAAAAAAGCCAGACATAATTTTAGATAGTTAAAAATTTAATTATATAATACACAAATATGCATGTTTTAAAAGAAATAAGTTGGCTAAGAAAATGAAATTTACTAAAAATTTCCTGAATAAAGTAAATCAGATTTCATCCTCAAATACATATAATTGTAAGAAAAGGTTTTATTCAATTTACAATTAGTTACAAACAACCTTTTATAAAAAATAATTTTAACAGGTATAAATAGCAAAAAAATATCAAAGAAGTATGAGAAAGACACATACATGTCGTTTACAGAAATGTCACAGTGTGATATTTTTCGAAACACGGCACTGCACACAGTCCAACATTACAGTCTTTACATTGAAAACGAGTTTTTGATGTTTAACGACTAAATCGTAAATATAAGAAACAACAGTCAAATATCTCGAGTGCAGACGGCGCTCGCTGATATTTGAGTGAGAAAATTAAAGCAGCATAAAATGCGACATCGTTTGAATTATATCTAATGTGCATATTTGGAACTGTTTAGCGTACTCGAATTAACTCAAGTGCACACGTCAAGGGTTTATATTGCATTCTAAGTCAACACGGTGGCTACTGACGAGCGACTACGTAATTTTGAACCGCGGTTAAGTGACGAGGACGATACCTGAACTAATAACTCCGCTTCCAAACTTCCACATCACACCAACGTGAGGACTTTTGACGTCGACATGTTTAACGTGCATCAGCTCCTCTTAAACGCTAAACTTTTGTGGTACCAGGGCTCGAACACTGGACACGAGTTCATAACCACGACCATCAGGCTACCGTGGCCGCAAAAGAAAATAGCAAGTTTGAAAGAAATGTAATGGAGAAGTATATTTGAAGAAATAACTTCAAAACTTAACGAAAAACCAAAATATCAAAATTTATTTTAGGAATAAAGTGAATATAACTTCGTACACCTAAAACCCCTTTACGCAGTGTATTTTGAAAGTGAACGTTTCCCCTTTTAGAGAAACTTACTATAATTATGTCAAATTCCTTTCATTTTGCTCTAAGGGGATCCCCGAAACAACGTAATTTATTTGAAACACAAAATTACTTATGGTTGAATCTAATACAATTCCCTACAAAATGAATGAAAACCCTTTTTTATCATATAAATTGTGTTTGAATAGGAGATGGTTATTTAATAAGAACATTTAAAACGTGTCGGCAATCTATGGACCTGTGGCACGTGGTACAATTCTTAGTGGCACTCAGCACTACTCTACAAATTTGTCAATTCTTGAGTGGATGGAAGTTGAGTTGATAATAGACCTTATTTGACAAACATCTTCTGAGTTATGGACATTTATGGAACTACAAAATAATCTGAAAGATAATTCTAAGGATAAATTTACAGCTATTTTGTAAATAATTGAGTGTTATTGCTAGGGGATTTAATTGTTGAAAAAAAAGAAAATTGCATGTACTCTGCTTTCCACTTATGTGATTCGGCATATCAAAAAGTAAAAATCTTTCCTAATATGAAAAATATTTCGACTCCGCAAAGAAATTGTTTAACAACTGAATGCTCAGAATCGTGTCATGCATTATACCCTGGTTTTGCGATATGAAAGAAGAGTCGTGAAAGAGTTAATTCGCATTACAATTTTTATTTAACTATAATGAAGGGAATCATTTATATTTCACTTTGTCTATTTTTAATTTAAGTAAATATGTTGGAAACATACATTTTTAATTTTTTTTATCTTTGTTGAAGAAATAGTAACATTTTATATTGTTTATTTTTATGTTAATAAATGTATTTTATTGATCCATAATTAATATAAAATAAAACTGTAAATCTAAATTATTTACCTCTATTCTTTAAATCTGCAAATATTACCGTAAGAATCGAAGGATTTCAAAAATTTCCTACTATGTGGCACGCTGAATGATACTGACAGATTGGTTTGGCACGTCTTAGCTAAACAGTTGCCGCCCCTGATTTAAAATGTTGGGTAAGATAACCATTATATTTTTAAAATTTTATAAATATACAAAAGGAGAGTATTTTGTCAATACATGTTTTAAAAGGAGTAAAGTTTACGAGAACGAAATATAAAATTGCGTTAAAATTATTGGTACTCTATCAACCGTACTTTTATATATATATATATATATATATATATATATATATATATATATATGGGAGACAACAAGGGGTCCAAGACGTTTGTCTTTCTTCACATTTATTTTAACATTAAACAAAAATTAATTAAAAAGGTAGATAAGTTTGACAATGATATGCCGAAGGTAACGCCTGCTCGCGCACCTCTCGCTTTCTTTTCTCTTCTCTTAAAAGTTCACAGTCTCATCGTTTCAGTTTTTGTTTCACTTAGCTGCGCCTGCGCGCGAAGACTGGTTTTTGGCTGCATGTCACAACGGCCAGCCTGACTGTACGCTGTCCGCAGCGGTACGTCCCTTTTTTCCTTTTTCATCGAGACCAGAGGAGAATCTGAAACATACAAAAAAGACGGAACAGACAAGGACTATACGAAAAATACACAAAGATTTAACATATCATAATTTTTCTGAACTAGACAGTTTCTCCATCATGTGAAGGCATCTCTTCGACATCCGGAAGGTTCCACAGGAAAACATTGTGTTTCACAGGCATAAGAACGTCTTTTTTAACAAGTTGATCTTTGGTTGAACGCATCGATATTTTCCTCTGTAGAGTTCTGGACGTCTGTTCAAAACGATTTCTCTTTTTCCTTCGTTTCCACTGCCAGGGCTGGAAGATTTTCCGGAGCAACACAAACCGTCGATATTTACTATTCATAGGTGAAGGGGTAGGAGATCGGGAGATAAATTCCACGGAACTCGTTTTCATGGCACCATTTACTTTCTTACACAATACTATATCAGAACATTTTTCTCTTATAATACTCAATTTTAACTTAGTACTCTTAATTTTATTACATTTATAATCCTTAATTAGAGAACTCGAATCATTTCTAGTATTAAAGTTTTTAACATGTGACAAATCATAACTAGAGTTTTCTATCACATTTGAAACAGAAACATTTGGAAAAGAAACACCAGAATCTGCACTCAAAGAGGATCCACTTTCACTCAATAAAACATCGCTCTTTGCGTGGCCTAGTTTCTTTATTTCAGAATATACACTGGGATGTATAATAATTTCTTCGGTCAAGGTCGGTGATATTGCCGTTCGAACACTTAGACCGGAAGAGTGTTGATTAAGAGAAAGATTTATCGGTTTAACTTCTACCATACGCTGTTCGCCAAAACATGAACTTAATGTTATTATTTCTTCGGATGGTGTTTGCACTCTAATTAATGAAGAATTTAAAACTGGGATCTGGCAACCTGAATCGATCAAGGCTGTTACGGGCTGATTTTCCACAAAAATATTTACGTATTAAAGATTTGCGAATTCATCGCTATTTTGTTTTTCGCTCTCGACTTTCAAAGTATTCACGTTTATTCTATTATGAATGTGGTCGTTAGATTCTTTAGGTTTAAAACGCTTCTCACAGTCTCTTGCGCAATGAGATGAATCACCGCATATAAAGCAATTTTTATTTTCTCTTTCAAGATATTGGGGATAGTTCTCTTTAATCTTTGGTTTAAAGTTTTGTGATCTATTTTTAAAGGGGTCTTGGGTATATCCATATGTAATAGGAATTTCTTTATGTGATCCGCTTCTAGATGAAATATAAATATCGCACTCTTTAGCTAAATCAATAGGCCTGAACCAATCTTCTGCTTCTCGAATGCCAATATGAGTTGCAGTTTCCTTATTTAAAGTTTCAAATAATTTATCAGAAATTATAAGATCACATAGAGATTCAAAAGAATTAACTTTTCTTAACGAACAATAATATTGGAAGTTTGCCGTCAATCTTGCAGCAAATTGGATGTATGTCTCGCCTGATGATTTTACAGCATTTTTAAATGAGTTTAAACACTCACGAGGGGGTTAATTGGAATTCTCTGAGTACTATAGATTTTAGTTTTTCATAGTCATTTAATTCCTCTTCTTTAATATACAATAAGACATTATGAGCTCTTTCGCCCAGAAGATTTATTAAAATTTCTGATTTATATTCGTCATTTATTTTCTTCGTTAAAAATGCGCGTTCTAATGATTGGAAGAACAGATTAAAATTTTCAGATCTGGTGGGAACAGGAAGAGATAAAGTTTGAATACTTTTTATCATATTTTCTATGTTAGTTTCGAACTGTTTATCTTCGACTTTAGCTGCAGGATTTAAACTTAATGCTTTATTTTTAGCCGTTTGAAGTTCGATTTCTTTTTCTAATTTTGCTAACTGAAGTTTCGCGAGCTCAATTTTCTGTTTTTCTAAAGTTACCTCTCTTTCGTTTGGCGATACTCTCTCATATATACAGTTTTGAATTAAAGTTTTAACGAAATCTGGATCACTTTCAAATGTACTACTGTTCTCAATTTTAGTCTTTAGTTTAGCTATGGTGTCCGTACTCTCCACAGTACCGTCTAGATCCTCAACAACTCTTATGAGATCCTCTTTAAGAGCGTTTTTATACATTTTAGAAAAATATGGAAAGATCCTACCTTTTTTTTTCTAGCTCCCTTGTTGCTCGCACGTACGATGTATCCAATAATTGAAGAAAAATTTCGATTCCACTGATTTCACCTCTTCGCAGGTAATATAGTTGAAATTGTTCGAATTGACACCTCTTCGCAGGTTATATGTGAGTTGTTCCAACCTCTACACAGGCGGATTTTCGTCGATGGGTTCCAACCTCTACACAGGCGGAACGAAGTTTCCGAAAAATGGCGGCGCGTCTCCTCCACGGACGGCTTTTGTTCACGTTCCAAACTTTGATCAAAATCGAAATTTTTTTTTTCAATCCCGGCCTCTACACAGGCGGAGTATTCATGCTGAGTTCAAACCTCTACACAGGTTGAACGAAGTTTCCAAAAAATGGCGGAGCATCTCCTTCACGGACGCTTTTGTTCATTGTCCAGACTTTGGTTCAAAATCGAAATTTTATCGATCCCGGCCGAGCCCCCATAATTTGTGGGAGACAACAAGGGGTCCAAGACGTTTGTCTTTCTTCACATTTATTTTAACATTAAACAAAAATTAATTAAAAAGGTAGATAAGTTGGACAATGATATGCCGAAGGTAACGCCTGCTCGCGCACCTCTCGCGTTCTTTTCTCTTCTCTTAAAAGTTCACAGTCTCATCGTTTCAGTTTTTGTTTCGCTTAGCTGCGCCTGCGCGCGAAGACTGGTTTTTGGCTGCATGCCATATATATATATATATATATATATATATATATATATATATATATATATATATATATATATATATATATATATATATATATATATATATATATAAGAAGTAGGTCAATAGAGTACCGTAGTTACTGCCAACTCGTGACAATGAATTGGAAATTAAGTTCACAATTCATTGTTATTAAAATATATAAAATTTTACATGACTTATTTTTGTATTTGTTATTTTTATATTCCTTACTGAGAAGAGAGAGAGAGAGAGAAAGCAACAAATGGGAGTTCATTACCTGCCAAAACTGCAGAGGCCTGGTTGTTTACTCCACAAGCTCCTACCTTATGCTTACTCTGCCTTACTAAGTAAAAATGCCGTCTTCTGCTCGTCAAGATCATGGAATTGCAGATATTGTTTTCCATCTATTTTAAATATTAGTTTTCTAACTTCTACATCAGACTTTTAATAGTCTACACTCCTGCAAAGAAGTTTGAATTCAAAACTATAAAAACATATTATTCCCAACAATGTCATTTATACCTTTATTTTTTATAATCTATGAATGCGTTAAACTATTAATTTGTTATCGCGACAATTTAATATTAAATGCGAAAAAAAAACGAATAAGTTTCAGACTGAAACTTAAATTGAATTTTTCAAAAATTGTCATCGATATTCTCATAACTTTTACATATTGTCTTTTTAGCATATCACTCATCTATCTTCTATGCAAAAATCTATTATAAGTTCATCAAATGTTTCAGCATATTTTTACTCATAACATGCAGTTTTCAACCACATTGTGAGGCCGCGGTAGCCTAATGGTCAAAGTAACGGACTCGTAGCTGACGTGTCATGAGTTCGACCCCAGCACCACTGAAGATCCGCCGTGTAAGGGAGCGATGCTCAAGCGTCATCCTCGTCACTTGACCATGGTTTAAAATTACGAGGTCCGTCGCCAAGTGAGTGAATATTAACGTCGCACTGTTCAGCTACACGAGGGCTTTTAGTGATGGACCTCGTAATTTTGAAAAATGGTCAAATGACGAGGGCGACACCTGAGCTGGCACCCCCTCTCCTAACTACCACACCACACCAACGAGAGGACATTTCAGCTCTCGATAGATTTAACGTGCATCGCTGCCCTACACGGCGGGTCTTTTGTGGCACTGGGCTCGAACTCGAGACATGCCAACCATGATTCGATACCTTGACCACCTGATACCCCGGCCACAGGACCGTCGCCAAAAACCCTCAAGAAGTTGAGTAGAGAAGAGAGAGTGTGCGACTTTAATATCCCCTCACTTAATTAAATTATATGAAATTTAAGGAATACTTGAAAAAATATATTAGAAGTCGAATATATATATATATATATATATATATATATATATTAAAAATTAATCATATGATAATTTTAAATATCCAAAGAATTATTAGTATTTATGGTAAATATATGTTTTTCAACTGAGTATGTGAGACACGCATAAATATCTTTTTCGAAATTCCAATGCAGAATTTTATAGTGGAGCTAATACAAAATTCCTAGTTTTGCATGGTTAAGATTATAAAAATGTCCAAATTTTTTAATAACCTTTTCTTCAGTCAACCACTAATGGAACATGAATGATGAGGATTATGCATAAATATATATTTTTTTTTTAACTTCAATTTAAAAGGATCTTTATATTTATTTATATGCGCAAATGTTAACTCTAAATTTGTCCAGATGCTTTTAAATACTCTTTATTTGAAGATTCAAGTTAAAAAATATACACTTGAAATTAAAATTCTCTTTGAATGAAATTAATGTTAAGACATTCAAAATTCAAATATAATATGTTATCTGAACAATACAAAACAAGGGATTCTATGTAAGATGCCCTGAATATCTGGCTTTAAAGTTATGAAAAACTAAAAGATTTTTAAATAGGGGTTTTTTAACAATACATATAAATTTTTGCAAATAATGTAATACAGAAGCTTAAAAATTATTCATGTTTAGAAGTGTCCGAAATTTTAAAAGATTTTAAATTTGGAACCTTTTTTTTTTATTTTTTGACACATAACAAAATAATCATTTAAAAAAATCCCTGAAAGTATTGATTAAAGTAAGAAAAATGAAACAGTAAATTATCCTCAATGTTTTAATATATAATTTGAATTTAAATACTACAGATATTTTTTAAAACTTAGACATACATTATAAAAACTTAATTCCATTTGAGAATTTTAAGGTAAAGAAAAAAAAATGAGAATTCTCAAATCGTTGACTCTCTATTTGTGTACACTTTAGGTTGAAGATTTTATGATTGCCACAGGAACCGGTCTCCCCGTGACCATAAAAGTTTCCCCTCAATGCCCATTGTGTCTCCCCGACCGTCTCTAATTATCTTTCAAGATCGTAAACCTTTAAAGGGGGAAAAGAATTCGGAAAAATACCACCTTACTGGTTTTGAACACATTACTTGAAGGGGAAAAAATCTGTTTGGTTCATTTTTGGTGAGTCCCCGGCCTTAGGAAAAATTCAGTGTGGTCCGTTTTCGAAGCCTCTCTAGTAGGGTGGAAAAAGCCGTGCTTGTCAGTTGGAGGGTTAATAGAATTTCATCAGTTAAATACACGTGTAAACGGCCAATGCACGTTTAATCTATCGAAGCTCAAAATCCACCCCTTGGCGTGGTGAGGAAGTTAGGAGAGGGCGTGCCAGTTCAGGTGTCGTCCCCATCACTTGACCATGGCTTAAATTAACGAGGCCCATCTCCAATAGCTCTCGTATTGTTTCAGATTGCTATGTTAATAAGCATTCACTCAGGTTTTCTTATTTTATATATATGAAATTATGCTAAAACGGACGAGATCTCAATCTTTTATAAGTAATCTGTAATCAGTAGAATATGATTCAACACTGTCAGCATGCCTTACGTGTAATATTGTGCAATAAAATGAGACATTTATAATGCACGTAAATCATCTTATAAATTAATAATAAGAAATATTAGAATGAAAAAATTTAATCCTTTAAAATTAAAGTCTCCACCGTGGATATTTTTCAGAACTAAGAAGCTTACGAGTTTTTCTGTTATATTTTTTTGTAACCATTCAATCAAAATTAAGGAAAAAAACTGACAAAACAATTTCATTCTTTCATTATATAAAACAGCAACGATTTTGATTCTAGATTATATTTCTTAAATCTGAAATAAAAGGTCAAATTTGCCTTAGTAAATATTTGTTAAAACACACACACACAGATTGGTGTAACTAACACCCCAGCATCGAAAGGAGGAGGCAGGATTCTAGGGGGCCCAAAGACTGATGCCAAGCATGTATTTAACCAATTTAGAAAATATTAAAGGCAAAATCTGTCTTTGCAGTGGGGTCTTAAGGTATCCAACTACGTTCGGAACCGTGATTTTAAGAAAGCGCATAAATGGATAATTTTCATGATATTTAGTGTCACTCAGATTAGAATACATGCATAAAATTGTTCTAAGGACATTTTGACAAAAATGTTTTATTTAATTATAATATTTTGGCAAAAAATTAACATAGAATAATATTTTTTCCAAATGCTCTTTTAGGAAAAATGGTTCTATTATTATAATATTATAATAATATTATAATAGTTCTATTATAACTAGAATTTTTGAAAAATTCACATTATTTTCAGAGTTACCACCCATTGAAATAATTATTGGCGTTTTTTTCTTAAAATTGCTCCCCTCTGTTGTCGTAAAATATGAATAAACCCATTTCTAAGTTATATATTTAAAAAATTCTAGTTGAGCCTTTGTAGAGAGGTCTCAGCTATATACAGGCAAAATATTATTAAAATAGAACCGTTTTTCACAAAAGGAGAACATTTGGAAAAAAGATTATTCTAAGTTAATTTTTTGCCAAAATATTATATTTAAATAAATATTTTTTGTCAAAATGTCCTTAAAACAATTTTATGCATATATTCTAATCTAAGTGACTCTAAATATCATGAAAATTATCCATTTATTCGCTTTGTCAAATCACGGTTCCGAACGTAGTCGGATACCTTAATATTCCGCACACACAGTGATGTAACATAGACCCCACGACCCCCGCATTGCCGGGGGAGGGCCTAATATTCTCTGTTACGCCACTGCACACATTTATATACCCAAGAGAGTTGACAGAGTATAATAAAAATTTGTCAAGAGAAAGTGTAAAAAAATAGGTGAGGATTAGAGATAAAACTCCATTCGATTTCCACAGAATAGTGATAAAAATATGCTTATCTCTTGTGATATTGTTTGAAGATCAAAAATTTTTTCTTTAACTAAACGGGAAGAGGAAAATGTTCTCACTTAGCACAAACTGATTACGCTGGATTAATTTTTCATTTTTTACTTTCATATTTCCTTTTTGTTACCGCAAAGATACGGTAAAAACGTTTAAATCTTCAAGGACATTAGAGCTGTCTAGAGCGAAATATATTTATAAAAATTAATTTTAAATAGAAATATTTTAACAATAAATATAGAATAGACATAATGTATGCTGTAGTTTTTATTGTTACATGGTAATATTGAGGCTTGGTATAAATAATAATTAAATTGATTTGAGAACTCTCTCCTTCATTATATTCAGGGAATTGGCAGAATGTACCTCATTATTATTGTATCAACTCTACTTTCCATTTAATTAATCACAATAGGTTGTAAGAAAATATTTTATTAGAACATTACACAAATTAAAAAAGTTTTATTCTCATATTAATGTAAAACTTTTTGCAATCTCTTACAAAATTTTTTTTAATACACCAGCACCATAGATAGCATCTATATTGGAAGAATTTCTTTTACAATACATGCATTATTTTGAGAAATGTATTGTTGTTTTAACAATATTTATTTATATCTTTCATTCATACATGGGTATTCTTTTGATTTGAGAGATTACTTGACTCAAATTATGGTATTCAACTACATCTGTCACTACTAATTCTATAGTCTTCTTTTAGAGACAAACACTTTCTTTGGCAGATGCAGCTATGCACACCTTCATTTCCTTACTGTGCATTTGTCGTGTGTAGAATCTGATGGTACATGCTGATATACAGACACAATTTTTTTCGATAACTTGATGCAACAATGAATTGTTATGGAATTATGTGATATTCAGGCTTCATTATTGTCTCATTACTGTTTTGTTCATACCATAATGTTTCCTCTTCCATGCATAAGTTTTTTTTGTTGGTTGACGAACAATACATTAGGATGGCATAAATTTCGGTTTTCATTCTTTTGGTGCATGGTACATTGTCTTTTTTTGACATTTGTGCAAACATTTTGTAGTTACGTGTTTTTTCTGCCAATCAAGTTTCCTTACTTATGTTTACCAAATCACTTTCATTCAAATATGGCTTAATAACTCTTCTTTTTTCAATTTTGGCGTCAGATGCTTGTCATTGTCTGCTAAAAATTGAAAGAATTTTAGTCGCCATAGCTTTGTATTGGATTAATTGTCCTTTGGCATTCACTAATTGATCGTCCCAACATCATTAGGGCAGTATGCACTTCATGGCTCAAAACGTTCAAATTATTGTCCGGCGCATCAACACGTTCTTTTTGCCAAATGTGATGGTCCGTACTGTCGACTCCCCTAATTCGCACACAATTCTGATAATACTTAAGTAATACTTCTCTTTCAGTTACTGCTATCAATATATAACTGTCACTAATCCTAAAATATACGTATATACGCATATCCTTGCTTTTGAAAAGTGTCAACATCTGAGATACATGAATGTCTTTACTTTTTTTAAGGTATCCGACTACGTTCGGAGCCGTGATTTAAAAAAACGCATAAATGGATAATTTTCATGATATTCAGTATCACTTAGATTAGAATATATGTATAAAACTGTTTTAAGAACATTTTGACAAAAAAAATACATAAATACAATCTTTTGGCAAAAAATTAACTTAGAATAATTTTTTTTTCAAATTGTTCTCCTTTTATAAAAAATGCTTTTAAAATAAGAATATTTCCCTAGTATAAAGTAAAGACTTTTCCAGAGAGTCGGAACTAGAATTTTTAAAAAATTCACATTATTTTCAGAGTTACCACCAATTGAAATAATTATCAGCATTTTTTTCTTAAAATTGCTCCCCTCTGTTGTCATAAAATATAGATAAACCCACTTTTAAGTTATATATTTCAAAAATTCTAGTTCAGCCTCTGTAGAGAGGTCTGAGCTATATTTACTGGTTTTTTACCAATAAATTATGTATGCATTGGTTTGATATGTTTTATTCATTGTTGACGTGCTTAGCAAAAACGAGAAAGATTTGTTAAGAATAATAGTTTCATCTCTAACCAACTTGTAATTTATATCTTACGAGCTTTTTATCTTCTCTTGAAAACTTATGAAAACAGTTCCATATCTTTCAGTACAAGAATTACATAAAAGTTCAATATTTACAGAGTACCCCATAGAATCGTGGTGTTTGATAACAATCGTGAGTGAACGGCTTTTACTATGAATTTTCTGTAATAATTTAGGAAGCATAACTTGTGTGTTAAATTGCAACTTTGTTCGTGTAGGAAAAAAAAATGTCATACTAAAGTCAGATAATTGATCTTGCTGTAGGTTCTTTGAACTGCAGCTCATTTTATAAAAGATGGTATTGTTTCAGGTGAATTCTGACATCGTTTCACAATATTTTCGGATAACATCTTTTTCCTTTAAGTATGGTGATTTTGAGTTTTTCTATATTCGGCTGTTATAAGATCCATACTTATTAATTTTACTAACAAAAAAAATCTAAATTGATCTTTAGTTCTGAAAAGAACTATTTTTTTTAGTAAAATTAAAAACGCATTTAAATAAATTTGAAAGAAAGAAAAAGAAACGCGTGAGCCTTATACAGTAGTCGCATATGTAACATCTGAGATGTTATCATGGTAAATACGCAATAGTAACTTAAATCCTGAAAGAAATGGATCGAGTATGATTGGAAATAATTTTCTATCGAATAATTATATCTTTAATGAAAATTTTATTTATTTATATAACATAAGGAGTAATGCAATTTTTTATCAAAAATATTTATTCTTGTTCAGTAGCGCACACAAAAGTTTTCCAAGGGGGGGGGAGTCCAGGGTCAAAAGTCCACCATTCTTGCATCATTCTCCTTTTGATTTTGTCGATTTTTGGGGACAAAAAACAATAAAAAAACTAATTATTGAATAAATAATTAGTATTAATTAATAAAATTAATCATTAAAAACAAATATTTAATTAAATTTTACGTATTATATGCTTACAATTATAATCAATCGGGAAATAAATGAAGGGCTTGGGGGGGGTCCGGACCCCTAGGATACCCCTTTGTGTGCGCCCCTGTTTTTGTTCGATTTGGGAAAGAGTGGATACAATAAACTTGAAATTGGGCAAACAGGGATTTCGGTGGCCGTATTCACTGCTGGCCACTGTAAATACAACACCCTGAAGGAAGCATGCAAATAACATGAAATTTACGACATGCATTAGCGGAGGTGAGATATGCAAATGATTAGAATTTCAGTGCAGACACACATCACGCGCGCCTGTGGCGCCACCTCGAAGCACTATTTAAGGCTTGGAGATTTCGACGATTTCATATTCGGCAATTGTGTTTTTCTTGTGGTTTTTTTCAAAAAATGATCAGTTATGTCTCGTAGAAAAAGGCAATCAGCTTTAGATCAAGTATCCGAGTTCGACAGAGGAAGGATAGTGACCTACCGAGATTGTGGATTATCTTTCGGGGAAATCGGTAGTCGTGTTGGACGAATCTAAACAACTGTAATATGTGGCCGTTGAATGCAGGAGGGTACGATCGCATCCACCTCAGTGCACCACTTCTTGTGAGGTCAGGCAGATTGTGCGCATGGAAGTGACGGATCGCTCAGTCACATCACGAACCGTAGCACAGTACATTGAGTCTGTAATTTATCATTCAGTGTCTGCGCGTACCATTCGACGCCGTTTACCGCAGAGTGGTGTGTCGCAGAATCACAGACGTCTCCGCTGCTAATGGTGCGATGAAAGAAGGATGTGGGCGGCAGAATATAATGAAGTTTTCTTTACTGACGAGTCACGAATCTGTGTGCAACACCACGATGGTCGGATTCAAGTCTGGAGACATCGTGGAGAGAGGATGCTGAACAGCTGCGTTATGCATCGCCACACTGGTCCTGCACCGGGTATTATGGTATGGGGAGGTATTGGATATCATTCTCGAACTCCTCTAGTACGCATTGCTGGTACTTTAAACAGCCAGCGCTGCAACTCCGAGGTGTTGAAGCCAGTGTTCCTTCCTTATATTCAGGGCTTGGCCACATCCATATTTCGACAGGATAATGTGCAACCACACGTGGCACACATTGTCCAAAGGTTCTTCTTTAATCACCAGATTGAATTCCTTCCCTGGCCGGCTCGCTCTCCGGATCTTTCACCGATAGAAAACATGTGGTCCATGGTTGCTCAACGATTCACCTAGATTACACACCCAGCTGCCACACCAGATCAACATTGGCAATGTGTGGAAGCTGCTTGGTTTGCTGTACCCCAAGAACACATCCAAAGCCTCTTTGAATCAATGCCGCGGCGTGTGGCAGCGGTGATCTCCAACAATGGTGGTTACTCTGGCTATTGATTCTGGCAGGAACCACACTTTACAGAAGTCTATACATTTTATTCATTTGATACTGGGTCAACATGTTATCTACAAAATAAATTTGGTTGTGCTATCTCTTGTCTTTCTTGGTGTTGCATTTACGGTGGCCAGCAGTGTACATTTCTCCGAATCAAACGGTTAAAAAAATAAAAGAATTCCTGCATTTTGTACTTTTAGCAAATCATGAAGATGGTTCTACTTAAACAAACTATCACTTGCTTCCCATGATTTTGAGTGTGATTAAATTGTGTGTAAGATTAAATTGAGTTTTGAATCGAGTATGATTGGAAATAATTTTCTGTCGAATAATTATATCTCTAATGAAAATTTTATTTAGGAGTAATGCACTTTTTTATCAAAAATATTTAATTATGTGCAATTTTTTTTCGGCTAAACTCCTCCGGTTTTTAATTTTTCTTCACGTTTTTTTTTTTGCTTATTGTCCCTTTTCATAAAAATCACCCCTACAAATATTCGGTAAGCGAGAGGAAAGATGTTACACATCAAGCGCGTAAGGATCTAAGTTTATCCTGAATAAGATGCTGGTATTTGCGAAGTGGAGTAAGAAAACGAAATTGAGTTTTAGAATTCGAATCTTTTGAAATGCTAACTTTAACAATAAAAAAAAAACTACTAGAGTTGTATTTTACATAATACTGCTCTGGATTTACCCATCTCTGCAAATAATAAAATCAAGGAAACTTAATTAGAGCTTGGTAAATGTTTAATTTTTAAGCGAGAAAACTTTTTAATCACAATTAAAAATATTATATTGATAGTGACAGGTTGATTGATTGGTTAAATATTAACGTCGCACTGTTCAGCTACATGAGGGCTTTTTGGCGACGGACCACGTAACGGACCACGTAATTTTGAACCATGGTCAAGTGATGTGGACGACACCTTGACAGTGACAGGAATTAACGTGAAAGTATGGAAAAGATACGCACTCTAAAATATTTATTCGAAAATTTCATATTACTTACACGTATTTTATTAAGAATGCTGAACCTTTTCAGACGCTTAACAGTAAATATAATTAATAATAAGTAAGTATATCCTGAATAAGATTTGAATCTTGTGAAGATTGTAATAAAAAAATTATTACTTCGGTGTTAGCTCAGTTCAACCTTATATTTCATGGTTTCAATTCAAACTAAATAACATTAAAAAAAATATCACAGTTGCGATTACATTAAAACAGTTAACAGTATTAGAAAATAACGAAAGGTTTCCGCGCGCTTCCTCACACTCAAAATCATGGGACACGAGTGATAGTTTGTTTTTAAAAGACCAGAACCATCCAGATTGGCGTGGTATACGTTAAAACTGGTCTGATGATTAGTGTGCGCTCTTATTGGTCAAATCAAATAGCGCACGCTTACGTCACTTCCTGTTACTCATTTCCGTCCCTTTTCTTGAAATCGCTCCATTTGAAATAAAAATAAGCGATGTTTTTTGTCTAAAGAAAAAGACCAGTTTTAAACTGCATGGTAGCTTTGTTTGTATGACTGAATGTAAACAAGAGGCTTGGTCATGATTGAAAGGAAATTAAAAGTATCCCATAGCTCAGTAAAAAATATATAAAAGTAATTTTTTGTGTGTGCGTTTAATAAAGAGGTTAATATAATATTAAAATAAAAGCCAAAGTAAGTTTGAATATTTGATCAATTTCCTCATAAGTTGTTGCCTTGGTTTTATAGTGCCCCCGTAAATATCGTGATGTGGCTCGCCTGAAATAATTGTCATATGTATGTGGCCCAGCGGTAAAAAAGGTTGAGTACCCCTGATCTAAAAATATTTAAGAACTTTTTTTTTATTCTGTGTTGTTGAATTTTTGTTAATTTTATTTTTTTTTTAAATTTCAGCCTATGTGATCATAAAAATCAGCGGGAATTAAAATAGTTAAGAAAACAATTTTCTTGAAAAAAAAAATGCAACTGTCCTTGAAAACCGTTTCAGTCGTTTTTTTTTTAAACTTTAGTTTATACTTCCTTATATATTGTTTTTTCGATTTAATTTATATTTAAAGAATGGGAGATATTTTGATATTAGAGAAAACTAACCTCATCATAAAAAAATACCTACTTAAGATTTTTACCAGATTCTTAGAGGTATTTTTATGATTTTGAGCATTTATTTAAAAACATATTCTTGATTTAAAATATGCCAATTCTTTAAAATTTGTGAAGAGCTAAAGAAATAAATTTCTAAATATTGAAATCTTTTTTTTTTTTTCAAAAGCTTATCAGTTATAAATCAGTACTCTCTAACCTTATCACCACGGTCTTGTCAACATTTGATAATTTTATCGCAGCACGCTGAGGGGGGGGGGAGGACGTTTATTCTTTTTTATACATTGTTTTGGTTTAGTAATTTCAATTTAATAGTTTTTCAACAAGCCTTCAGAATAAAATACCGTTACACCAAAAAATGAATATAAGGGGATTTTAACATGGTATATCGTGATTTCCGTACAAAAGTTGAGCAAACCCGATAGAAAAGTTGACCTCACTAAATAAAATGAAAATAATTTAATGTTCCTTTTGCGGCCCGGTACTATTTATTCACGGGCCGGTAACGGCGCACTCCCCGGAGGTTGAGGAATACTGAATTAATTGTCGAAAATACACCTCCACTCGAGAAAATTAAAGAAATGAAACTCACTTTTTAAAGTCGCTCTACAGTTCAAAAGCAAAAACATATAATTCGAGTGTAAGAAATAAAATATGTCACCCAAAACAAAATGTAATCATGCGTGAAACATAGAATTAAAATGGTAAGTAATATTTATCTTGCAATTATCACCAGATCACAACTGAGCATATTTTTAAAAACCCAATGATTTAAGTCAAATGTCTCTTCATATTTTGAAACATTACATATGTATTCAAATGAAGCGAAATTAGAGCAACAAATCCACACACACGCTATTGAATTTGACTGACAAGGAGGAAGAGATGAAAATTAATGTTTTCTTTCAGACGGTTCAAGGTTAAATGACGCCGAATTCTTACAAATCTTTCACGTTAGACACACTACTTACGTCACACAATTGTCCAAATCAGTGAAATGTGGTACCTCTTTCAAGTTCATTTAATATAAAACTAAGTTACAAATAACTTTCAAGGCTTACAAGATTTAGAAAAGATATATTTCCTCTTCAAAGTAAATAATTTTATTTATCTTATTTATTTAAAAAAATTTCTAAAATTTCTGATTTATCCAACTTAGTTTTTAATTTAACTCATTTAATTTACGTTTTTAGTTACTCATGATGATAAATTTGAATTAAAGTAACATTAATGACGTATATTTAGTAAAATGCCAAAATTGAGATAAATTAAATCGTTATCAGTGTCTTTTAAATAGTTGAAGTAAAGATTATTTTATATTCCGTTGCACTCTTAACACACAAAATTAAATATAAATTTAAAGGTGCTTGTTTTCGGGCAGATAGAAAAATGACAGCTTTAAAAATGAATAAAAGCTGAGAATAAAAAATTATGTTTGTACATCTATCTCTAAATACTGTTCATTTAAAAGAAATGACATACCATATAAACTTTCAGCAATGAAATACTTCATAAATTTTGTCTCCCTCCTCTTTTTTATGTTTTAAGGCTGTAGTTTGAGAAGTACACCATTGTTCAAAAGCCTGGGAAAATACTTCGAGTAAATAAGATAAGAGCATTGCACATTTATAATTCAAGTTTCTTCGTAAACAAGTAATAAAAAAAATGTTAAGTTAATTCCTACTTAGGTCAACGAAGAAAAATTTTAGTTGAGTTACTTTTTATTAAATAGTAACAATTTATATAAATATGTATATACATATCACAGAATCACAATACTAAGTGATAAAATAGAAAGCGATTTTTCTTGCAATTTTCTATTTTCATTTCCATATAGGGTGTTGGACTATTTTTTTTTGTTACTATTTATTCATTCATTAAATTTAATTATTCTAATAAAATAGTATAGTAAAAATTAAATCACATTATCAGAAACTAGACCATCCCAGGTGGGATTCGACCCCACAACCTTTGGATTAAAAGTCCAACGCGCTATTTATTTGCGCTACAGGGACACAATGAGCGGTTTTCCTTTCTATGAATGCTATTGGACTTCTATTTTTGTCTTCTACTATTTATTCATTAATTATGTTTAACTAATGGATTAATGTTTGAAAAAACTGTGTATTATAACAACAAGTGTCATCCTCTAGAAATTTCAAAAAATGTATTTGAACTTAAATGAATGAATATAAAGAATTTTATCTTCGATTGAAAATTTAAACAAGATGTATATATATATGTGGGAAATTTCCACATGAACATTCTTTAGAGGGCGCTGGCAATGCAGACACCAGCGAATTAACGAGGAGATGGGGGATCAGCGAACGGAGGTCGAAGATCCGGGGTCTGAGAAAAAGGAGCAACGAGAACAGTGGCGGAGTAGGGATCCACCACCCGTTGTCCACAAAAGAGAGACGCGTAGGTCATTCTCAACACCTAAATACCAGAGACTATCGTGAAGAATAAGTGTCATCAATTGTTCTAGAACTGTCGTTAAGAGCCAGAAGTGTTTAAGAGAAATGTAAATCTTTTATTATGTGTGTAAACGTCTGTCGTAGTGAGTAGAACTGTATCTATTGTCCAACATTAAACGTTAGTTTAGCAAAAAACGAGTGTAATCAATGAATACCCCTAGAACTGAGCAATAATCCTACATACAATCATATATATATATATATATATATATATATATATATATATATATATATATATATATATATATATATGATGCTTCTATAATATTTATGGAGAGTGCTAATGACAACTATAATGTCTTGGCGAGTGGATGGTACTGTAACGAAAGAAAGGATAAGGTGTGGTCATTGGTGAGGGATTACTGTATATTAGATACATTTTCTATGCTGGTTGATGTTGCGTTTTCAATGTTATTGATGAGGCAGTCTTGTGATTAGTGAATTCAGTTTATTGTACGTCTTGAAACACGTAGGCCTATTAGAAACATAAATCATGGACGACATTACACAGAACAAAAAAAGTACGAGCTCTAAGCATTGCAGCCGGCTACATAATTAAAGAGAGGCAGAAGAGAGCGGTATTTCCAATGATCTCGGTATTTATGCCCAGCGGGACATCACATGATTTGGAGGGGGGTGGATGGATGTAGTTCCAGAAGTCCCCTTTAGGCGGGTAACTAATTAAAATAATTAAACGGTTGTCCTGAAGGACTGGACTATTAATAAATCAAGAGCTGTTAAATATAAAATTACTGGGAATTATCACACACACACACACATATACCTGTCGGAGGGAAGATTCGATCTGAGTACCTTCCGTTCGAACGTACGAATGAAGCAATTACGCTAACCATCACGCCAAAACGATCGTCCTCGCGGGATGTTGGTACAAGTTCATATAGATATCACACCGCCACATACCCCCCTGCCAGTGTTTCGGCGAATAGGCGAACGAACGATACCATATTTGTGGCGAGCATGTAAGCAGTTGCGTCACTTTGTGGGTTGCGTCATCGTGCGTGACGGCTTGAGAATTGCGTCATTTGTGTTAGGCGGCTTTGAGAAGTAACGGCTTATTTGCGTCAATGTTTGACGGCTTGGTTGCTTTTGCGATGGATAGATGGCGCCACGACTGCGGCGCGCGAAGGGTGCGGATTATATCACGTCCGGGTCACCAATGTCGGAGGGAAGATTCGATCTGAGTACCTTCCGTTCCGAACGTACGAATGAAGCAAGTACGCTAACCATCACGCCAAAACGATCGTCCTCGCGGGATGTTGGTACAAGTTCATATAGATATCACACCGCCACATACCCATAAGAAATCATATAGCAAATGTAAAATTTAATAGAAGCATAATCTTTTTTCTAACAAAATTTCACGAATTTGTTTATTATTATTTAAATATTGAGCAAGCAAGAATTCGCTGATTTTGAATTAAAACTACTTAGGATAATGGGAGTTTTGTAGCAAAACACATGGTATAGTTTATGACTGTTTATTTGAGAAGCTCGTTCCCTACTACGGATTTCCCAGTGTAGGAACTGCAAAAGAGCGCTCAGGTCAAACCCTTCGTCCTTTTGAGAACGATTGAATTCCAAAACGAGTTCCGAGGGTATCTGTTTCAACAGGATGGATGTTAATAAGTTTGAGTAGGATTCTCCTTTAACTCCTAAACTTTCAAGACTCCTTATTTGCGTTTCTGCTCTATCGTACAAATTTCTTAAGCCCACAATATCAGTAGGGTTTCTAACAGGTGTTAAATTTAATAAATTGCTCAAATGAGCGTTAATTAACATGTTTTTATTTCCAAATCTATCTTTTAATAAATCAAGAGCTCTATCATAATTATCATCAGAAATTGGAAATCCATTAATGCAAGCAAGCGCATTACCACGCAAATATGATTTTAAATAATTAAATTTATCAACTTTGCTTAGTCTATTGTTATTATGAATAGAGCTTTCAAATAAATTATAAAAATCTAACCATTCAGAATAATTTCCAGAATACTTATTTATATGCAATTTAGGTAAATTTATGTTCATCCATTCAAAACTATTGGAATCAATAACTTGGATATTTCGAGAAACTGTATCAACCTGGATAGAGTCAGAATTTATTCTCCTAATTTTAGAAGAAAGCTTCGTTTTCCAAAATATAATCTTCTCTTTAATTTCTTCCGAAGCTTCCATATCTTCAGTAATAGTGTCAACAGACAAACGATCTTCAATTAGTGTATTTAATAAACTTAAGTTACTTTCTTTGTCATTTAATTGCTCTATAAAAGCTTCAAATTGATCAACAGGTTCATTTTCATTGTTGATCTTTCCTTCAATTTTATTTATCAATTTTGTCAACGAAGAACGTACCGCAGTACGCTTCTTTTTAAATTTTGAGAGATCTTCTGACATTTTAATCTTCTATTCAGGTATGATTCAATTTCAATAAAAATTCGGCTTACCTGAATTCACTGTCGACGATGATATTCCAACCTCTTGGTCGAGGGTATCAAAAATGATTCTTTCATCAATTTCATCAATTTTCATTAATTCCTAATGGTAGAACCCCCCTCAGTATAGAGGGCGCTGCTTGTAATAACATGTGTTGTTGACACCAGAGATCTTCTGTACGTGACCGAGTGCAGACGCACTCCATATTCCATTAAACTTATTATTTAATCTTACACTTGTCTTCGATGATTTATTGAATTTAATTGAGTCTAACGATTGTGATGATAAGGAAAGTTGATTGATATAAAAGCATTCTACCACTGATTAACTGAACCATCGATGATCGTAACAACACACAAATAGTAGGCAGAAAAAGTTTGCGTTCATTATTTGAAAATTCTTGATTCTTGGAATTTGTATCAACAGACGTTATAGGTTAAAAGAGTTTTTGCCTTTAGTTACCAAGTAAAATATCTTAAGAAAATTGTGACGCAATAATTGTTACGTTTTTGTGAGATTCGAAGAAATTCAAGGACATGGAAAATAGAAAGAAGAAAATTAGTATCAGGGAGCGTAAAATCAATGTGAAAAGATGGAAAAAGTCGTCGGGATATAGCCAGATCCGTTGAACGGCAGTATTCATCTCTATCCAGCACGTTATTTATAACTTTATATCTACAAGAGTTCACACATCCAAACCTCTTTTAAGTCGTCTATCGAAACTCGCAATCAGAGAAAAAAGAAATATAACATCATTGGTGAAAAAAACCCGTGTTTGTCTGCAACTTAGATAGCAACAGACATTTACGAGCAGTTTAACAAAAATATTTGGGCGGATACTGCTAGAAAAATCTTGAAAAAGACTGGATACCAATGTCGAGTGGTTCGCAAAACGCCTTATATTTCAATGACCAACCGGCTTAAGTGGATAGCTTTTCAAAAAGATCATATACATAAGCCTCTTGAGTTCTGTAGGACTGTGATATTCTCTGATGAGGGCAAATTTTGTATCTTCGGCATAAAAGGTCTTAAATTAGTATGGAGAAAACCTTGCACAGCGCTTCAAAAAGAGCATTTAGTACCAACGGTAAAGCACGGCAGCGGTGGAGTCATGGTGTGGGGGTGCATGGCGAGCAATGATGTTGGAAAGTTGGAGTATATATAATCAATTATGAACAAATATAATTACTAGGATGTTATAAAAACAATTTAAAGGAAAGTGACACCAAACTCGGCTTAGGATAATCGTTTCGTTTTCAACACGACAACAATTCTAAGCACACCGCTGGAATTGTGAAGCTTTGGTTAATTTAAAATGTCCCAAATCAACTGCACATAGCCCCGCAGTCATCTGATCTGAATCCTGCAGAACACATATGAGATTTTCTGGAACGCAGTTTTTGGGTAAAAATGCAACACTTAAGCAGTTGCCTCCAGTGTCTCTAGCACAATAACCAATTTTATGGTTATTTCTTAGTCGATAGCATCATTACTCCTTAGTTATTCTCATGACACAATCCCGACACAGTTTCTAGTGGACTGGTATTTATTTTTTACTCACAACACTTTTTACATTCACATCAGAATTACTGGGCATTCGCAGTTGGGCTTGCGCAAACACAGTTCACATATTCTTATTTGAAGACACAACAATACACATCTAGCTCTCTTAATTACACAGATGGCGTTTCGCATGCCGTGAACTGACAACAGGATTCGTCAACACAATGTATTCAGCAAGGATATGCTGAAGAGTGTTCTTAAGGACCAATGGGAAAAGAGAAGTGCTGAAAAAACCATAAGATTTTGTTAGTTCAATGCCGAAACGACTTCAGGAGGCTCTCACATGATGAGGTTATCCAACCAGCTACTAAATATAGCTCATTTTCTCTTTTTAAATAATTTTTATAGTTACTATTAAAACAGTGAACGCAGACTTTTTCTACTTGATTTTTGTTTGTACAGTTACAAGCCTGTCTTTATTTTAAAATCTATGAAAGCAAACCACAAATTTACTTTTGTTATTCTGAATACTTAAAATGAACCAAATAAAATCTAATTAAAATTTGTTTTTTAAATTCCAGTTTTCAAACTTTTTTTCATTGTCCATGTAAGCAATAGTACGTGAACGCAGACTTTTTCTAGCTAGTGTATATACAGTCGGACCTCTAAATAACGCAGTCGCTAAATTTCGGAAAAAAGTTTGTAATATGGAAAATTCGTTTTATAGAGGTTCATCTTTTAATATACCGTAAAATCCGGCGTATAACGCGCACTTTGAACACAAAAAATGAGGTCGAAATTTACGGGTGCGCGTTATACGCCGGGTATAAAAACGACAGTTTTAAAAGTAACAAAAGAGATTAGCATAAGAAATATGCTTACTTTTATACTTATCTAAATACTGTTTATTTAAAAGAAATGATATACCTTATGAACTAAAGGATTTCTAGCTGTAGAAATACACTTTTATTTCAAAAGTCTGGCATAATATCACGAATAAATGACTTCAAAACGTAAGAACGTTGTATACTTAAATTTCAGATTTCTTCTTAAAAAGAAGAGTGCGCGTTATACGCCGGATTCTACGGTACTCTATAAAACACATAAAAAAATTTTTAAATTCATCAACACTATTTATTAAAAAAAAGTAATTGTTAACACCTTCTTTTAAAATATTAATGTATGTTTATTTTATACATCTTACCCATCAAAAAAAGAAAGAAGGAAAAACTGCAAGGAAAGAAAACAAGAAAAAAGAATGTCGTAGAATTCACTGTGTATTCAATGTTAAGAAAATAATTTTGTACTAAAATTATTGAGTTTTAAGGACATTTTATAATTTAAAACACACAAGTAATATTACGCATTCATTATTTTATAATTAGAACACGGGACAACTCCACTGAGGGTGAAAGAGAATATCGAAGATGTTTCTAGTGAACTGGGCAATGGGGGTTAAAGGTTTCACTTCTTGGGTAAAACGTCCAGAACTCTATTGCTCTCGGTGAGTTAGGATACAATAAAACCAGTTCAAGATTTACGACCACCATAAAATGTGTTAAAGAGAGAATAACTTGAGAATTTTTTTCAGAAATACTTTAAAAAAAGGAAAAACAAAAATTGGATCACAAAAGAAAAAGTTCGTTATATAGAACATGCACTTCGCTATAGAGAGGTTATTTTACGAAGAAAATTGTGAAATGTTCAAGGTTCCAGGAAAAAGTTCGCTGTATAGAAAAATTCGCAATATAGAGGCTCGACTGTATATATATATATATATATATATATAATAAAATAAAAGTGAAGAAATACTAGAACCTACAGTGCTAAAGAAGTAAGAAACTGGAATTCAGCAGACACAACAATTGTAGATACAATAAAGTCATTGGACTAAACTGGAGACCTATTATGATTTCTAAAGCTGTCGCTGAATTTATATATATAGGGAGAGAGAGTGAACTAATAGTAGTAATTGAAAAAAAGGAGGTGCTAGTTACACGGTGGAAAAAATCTAAAAATGTAAAAAATGCAGTTTTAAAGCGTTATACTTCGGAATATACGATATTTAAAATAGAACAGAAGAAAAAAAAATAGCGAGTGATCAAGTCGATCAAGTGTTCGTGAACTTGTTACTGAGGCAGCTGAATGTCCGGAGTTATTTCTGTCGAATCATGGGTTTGTGTCCTGGTGTTATTTATGGCCTGATGTTAATGAGGGCTGATGCACATTAAATGTGTTCAATATCGAAGTTTTCACATTGGAGGTGGTGTGGAATTTTTGAGTGTAGAATGCTAACTCAGAAGACATCCTCATCATTTGATCAAGGTTCGAAATTACAAGGTTCATCACCTCTGCGCCTTTTCAAAGGATAATTTGAATAAACAATAATAACTTAATTACTAACAAAATCGAGAGGTAATATTGGTGAAGTTTGTTTAAATTACACGAAATAATTCTTTCACTGAAAGTATAAATTTTTTCAAACACAATTCCTAGTATTAGTTCACACTCTCTCTATATATATTAACTTTGTATACATCTTGTTTAAATTTTCAATCGTTAATAAAATACTTTTTATTCATCAACTCAAGTACAAATATATTTTTTAAAACTTGTAATGGATCACTCACTCTTGATGTTACAAAGTTTTTTCAAATATTAATTCATTAATTCTATTTAGTTAATGAATAAATAGTAACAAACACAAATAATTGTACAACATGATATATAAAAAGGAAAATCGCCCATTGGGTCCTTGTAGCGTAATTGATAGTGTGCGTTGAACTTCTAATCCAAAGGTCGGGAGCTCGAATTCCACCTGAGATGGTATAATTTCTGAGAATGTGATTTCATTTTACTATACCACTTTATTGAAATAATTAAATTTAATTAATGCATAAATATAGTAACAAAAATGTTGATCTCTGGACGGCACATTTATTTATATACAAATACGAAAAGAACGATCACGGAAACTGCACACAGCAAGTCTGACCAAAAACAAACAGCGACCGGTCAGCCAGTGAACCCCGTAGAAGGAATGCGTGGGAGTGAAGCGGGGAAAATCGCACGTGGGCGGGTCACACAGTTATCCTTCCGCCAGAAAAGGTAGTTCACTCGCTTCCCCCCAACAAAAAATATATAATAGTCCAACACCATATATAGAAAGGAAAATGGAAAATCGCTTTCTATTTTGACATTTAATATTGTGATTCTGTCATATATATATATATATATATATATATATATATATATATATATATATATATATATATATATATATTATAAATGCGAAAGTTTGTGAGTATCTTTGTGGGTCTTTCACGAAAAACAACTGAATGGATTTTAATGAAACTTTACAGTAATATAGCTTATACATTAGAATAACACATAGGTTAAAATTTATAAAGATATTGTGAGAAGTTTTAAAAATATAACGACAATTGTCAAGAAAGTAGGAAAAAATCCTGCCATTTGCAAAAAAGCCCATGACAGCATTCATCTATCTTTTTTTATCCCTTCTGTTTTGTCTACGCCGTACCACGGTGCGCTTTCGCTTTTCATTTACTCCGTTCATCTGTGTCGTCACTATTTTTATTTCATAATAAAACTAGATTTCGAAGGGAGAGGGGGTGGCAAGATTTTAACATATAATAAATACAACAAAAAGTCATATTAATGTATTACACTTCCTGATATAAATTATTTAAACTATTTTAAGCGTTCATTACACAAAATTTGTAACTATGACAGTGGAAGTGAAACTATGAAATTAAAATAAAATATCAAAATGTTTTTATCATTTAGTTTTTTTTTCTTTTTGAATGTTTTTTTTCAGTACATGTAAATATATATCTACGCTTCCCCCATACTGTTTTTTATAACATATATATATATATATATGTGTGTGTGTGTGTTTTAAAAGTATTTCTATTAATTCTTTACTAAATTAATTATTTGTTAATTAAAAAAGTACATTGTCTATTATTTTGGATTTTTATACATTTCAGAGACATTTTTAAGCTAACTAAAGAATCGTTTTCTTTTTATTGCTTCACATTAATAATTTTTTTAACTAATGCAATACTGTTTTTAAAAAGTCATAGATCGAAATTTGAAGCTATATTTTATCTGTGAGGGGAGGGGAAGAGGAAACAGTAATTTTACACTAAAAAAACAGTGTTATGCCGGGCTAGAGGGAGGGGAAAAAAACCTGTCTTAAATCGAAAATATGTGGAACACACAAATTTCGAAAAAGGGAAATTTAATGAAATAATTTTATAAATCACTCACATTGCGTGCGTACAAACACACACATAATTGCTGGCGTCATGAGGGAAAGAGAAAGCCCGTGCAAAGCCGGGCCATGCAGCTAGTATATATATATATGTGGGAGACAACAAGGGGTCCAAGACGTTGGTCTTTCTTCTATTTTATTTTAACATTAAACAAAAATTAATTAAAAGGTAGAAAAGTATTTACAGATAAGATTGACGATGATTTTCAGAAGGTAACGCCTGCTCGCGCACCTCTCGCGTTCACCTTCGCTGCTTCTCTCTTTTTCTGCTCTCATCTCCAAAAGTTTTTGTTTCACTTTCACTAATTCACAAGTTTCAGTTCTGCTTTTACTTAGATGCGCCTGCGCGCGAAGACTGCGTTGCTTTTGGCTGCATGCCACAAAGGCCAGCCTGACCGTACGCTGTCCGCAGCGGTATTTCCATGGAGACCAGAAGAGAATTTGAAACATACAAAAAAAAAAACGGAACAGACAAGGACTATACGACAAATATATAGAGATTAAACATATCAAAATTTTTCTGAACTAGACAGTTTCTCCATCATGTGAAGGCATCTCTTCGACATCCGGAAGGTTCCACAGGAAAACATTGTGTTTCACCGGCATAAGAACATCTTTTTCAACAAGTTGATCTTTGGTTGAACGCATCGATATTTTCCTCTGTAGAGTTCTGGACGTCTGTTCGAAACGATTTCTCTTTTTCCTTCGTTTCCACTGCCAGGGCTGGAAGATCCTTCGGAGCAACACAAACCGACGATATTTACTATTCATAGGTGAAGGGTTAGGTGAGCGGAAGATAAATTCCACGGAACTCGTTTTCATGGCACCATTGGCTTTCTTATACAATACTATATCAGAACATTTTTCTCTTACAATACTCAATTTTAACTCAGTACTCTTAATTTTATTACATTTATAATTCTTAATTAGAGAACTCAAATCATTTCTAATATCAAAGTTCTTAACATATGGCAAATCATAACTACAGTTTTTTATCACATTTGAAACAGAAACATTTGGAAAAGAAACACTTGAATAAGCATAAGCATGAGCACCTAAAGAGGATTCACTTTCATTCAATAAAACATCGCTCTTTGCGTGGCCTAGTTTCTCTATTTCAGAATATACACTGGGATGTATAATAAATTCTTCGGTCAAGGTCGGTGATATCGCCGTTCGCACACTTAGGCTAGGAGACTGTTGATTAAGAGAAATATTTATGGGTTTAACTTCTACCATACGCTGTTCGCCAAAACATGAACTTAATGTTATGATCTCTTCGGAAGGTGTTTGTACTCTAATTAGTGAGGAATTTAAAACTGGGATCTGGCAACCTGAATCAATCAATGCTGTTACGGGCTGATTTTCCACAAAAATGTTTACGTATTGAAGATTTGCGCATTCTTCGCTATTTTGTTTTTCGCTCTCGATTTTCAAAGTATTCACATTTATTTTATTATGGATGTGATCATTAGATTCTTTAGGTTTAAAACGCTTCTCACAGTCTCTTGCGCAATGAGATGAATCACCGCATATATAGCAATTTTTTTCTCTTTCAAGATATTGGGGATAGTTCTCTTTAATCTTTGTTTTAAAGTTTTGTGATCTATTTTTAAAGGGGTCTTGGGTATATCCATAAGTAATAGGAATTTCTTTACGTGATCCGCTTCTAGATGAAATATAAATATCACACTCTTTAGCTAAATCAATAGGCCTGAACCAATCTTCTGCTTCTCGAATGCCAATATGAGTTGCAGTTTCCTTATTTAAAGTTTTGAACTGTTTCTCTTCGAATTTAGCTGCAGGATTTAAACTTAATGCTTTATTTTTAACCCTTTGAAGTTCGACTTCTTTTTCTAGCTGTGCTAACTGTAGTTTCGCGAGCTCAATTTTCTGTTTTCCTGAAGTTACTTCTCTTTTGTTTCGCGATACCCTCTCATCTATACAGTTTTGAATTAAAGTTTTAACGAAATCTGGATCACTTTCAAATGTACTACTGTTCTCAATTTTAGTCTTTAGTTTAACTATAGTGTCAGTATTCTCCACAGTACCGTTTAGCTTCTCAACAACTCTTATGAAATCCTCTTTAAGAGCGTTTTTATACATTTTAGAAATGGAAAGATCCTACCTTTTTTTTCTGGCTCCCTTGTTGCTCGCACGTACGATGTATCCAATAAAAACGTTGATTCCACTGATGTCACCTCTTCGCAGGTAATATAGTTGAAATTGTAGTTCCGGCCTCTACACAGGCGGATTATTCACACTGAATTAGTTCCAACCTCTACACAGGCGGGATTTTCGTCGATGGGTTTTCCAACCTCTACACAGGCGGAATATTTGTCGATGGTTCGTTGCAAAATACCTCTACACAGGTTATTTTGTTATTTGTTCCGACCTCTACACAGGCGGAATGAAGTTGAAAAATCCAACCTCTACACAGGTTGAACGAAGTTTCCGAAAATGGCGGAGCGTCTCCTTCACGGACGCTGTTGTTCATTGTCCAGACTTTGGTTCAAAATCGAAATTTTGTCGATCCCGGCCGAGCCCCCATAATTTGTGGGAGACAACAAGGGGTCCAAGACGTTGGTCTTTTCTTCTATTTTATTTTAACATTAAACAAAAATTAATTAAAAAGGTAGAAAAGTTTTTACAGATAAGATTGATGATGATTTTCAGAAGGTAACGCCTGCTCGCGCACCTCTCGCGTTCTCCTTCGCTGCTTCTCTCTTTCTCTCTAATTCTGCTCTCATCTCCAAAAAGTTTTTGTTTCACTTTCACTAATTCACAAGTTTCAGTTCTGCTTTTACTTAGATGCGCCTGCGCGCGAAGACTGCGTTGCTTTTGGCTGCATGCCACATATATTTAGATTAATTGTAACTATTCAATAAAAAGTGACTAATATAAAATTTTTCTTTGTTGATCTAAGTGGGAATTGACTTTATTTTTTTATTATTTGTTTTTGTATGTAGGGAAAAGAGTGATACATGACCATGTTTTATAAAAGTAATTTTAACTTTAAAAGAACTACTTAGGAAATAATAGAATATTTAAGGGGAAAGTATGCTAACAATCTTGCTAAAATATGAAATTCCTGACTTTTGGCTCCGTCAATTTAAATGGTGAGTCAGTTTTTAAAAAGCTAGAAAGCGAATTAAATGAGTGGAAAATTTACTAATACCCTTTGGATAACAATGAAAAATGAGTCAAAAACTGCGATATTTCAAAGCTGTATTTGACTACGAAGATTTTTTTTTCTACAGAATTTATATTTTTGAAGTTTATCATTGTTCAAAATTCGAGATATTTTTATATTGTTTCACACGAAAAACATAATAATTAAAGTTTCTCATATTTAATTCAACATAAAATTATTCTTCGATTCAGTCGATAATTTCAACTTTTGTTATTGGCTCTGTCAAGAAAAGAAAATTACTGAGGAAACTGAAGTTGAAAAAAAAAAGCTCACAGTTTTTGTGAAAGATTTATTAATAATTAAGCAAGAATAATAAAATAATGCTAACATCTGAAATATTCCAAAACAAAATTTTTTCTTCCTGCTTCTAGCATGCAAAAAACAAAAATAAGTAAATAAATAAAACAAAAAACAATTAAGGGTTCTTTAAAATATAAACAGAAAACATATCTTTCGAGTTCTTATATTGTTTATATATTCTCGTTTATATTTTTCTTTTATATTATTTATATTCTGTTATTTTAGTTCTTCTGATACTAGATGAAAAAGACAACCAGTTCATAACAAAAAACGTAAAAGAAACAGCTACTAATATTTTCTTAGAAACTGGAATCCGCGCCAAGTTTGATGCAAACATTCGCCAATTATTGTAGCTTTGACCTTCTAATGGCATAACACTGTCATGATATTGAAGTGAGTAATAACTACATAGCGTTCATGAATATTTGCTCTATCCAACAACCATTTTTATTTATTGAAACACAATACTTAGAAGAATAAGAACCTGTTCCCTTTTTTCACTTTTGCTGTATTAAAACATATTGTACTGATTGTTAGTGAATTCCATTTCAGAAAGTTATGCATTTAATGAGTTATTTTGTCTCGTACTCAGGAGTGGAGTTTGGGAGCTCAACCTCACCCATAAGCCACAATGGATTTATAATTTTTAACATAAAAATTACTCCTAGGCACTTTCGCCTACGTGTTTTTTTTTTAAATACAGCACTCAACTAAAGTAAATGAAGTCTGTGTACACCAGTGGAGTTACATACGTAATAAAACAAAAACAATTCATTTTCTATTAGTGTACAGTGAAAATTTAGTGTTTAAGTATATACAACATATAAAAAATCAAACTGAAATTACGAATAAAACTACTTACTACTTACTCATCACTGCTTGATAACAAACGTGCTCATTTATTATGAACTGGATCTCTAAAATGCTATCATCAGTAGATGCGTCAAATAGAACTGTCAGTTTGGATTCAAAAGAAGAATTTCGTTCGTTATTAACGGCCTCGGTTTTTTTAATTTTTTTTACAAGATCTGTTCTTAGCGGCTGTTTTTCTGGTTTCTCAAGTTGCTCATATAATTCTTCATATGCTGCACACAACTTATGATTATGTTGAAATTTTAATGCACACTGTATGTTTGGATCACGAGTCTTAAAAATGTTGTTCCATACTTGTAGCAAATTTCAATATAAACTTCACCTTCGATTTCGTCATTATCGATTTCTTTATTATCATAAATTGTCATAAGTTCGATCGAATCGTCCTCGTACAAAGGGCAAGAATCCCTAATTTTTTTTTAAATTCGTGTTAGAACAAAAAAAAAAAACTTGTAAAAAAATAGTTCTGAATTCATGTACCGTGTTATTTCAAAATCGTGTAAAAAAAGCCATGTAACAACAAAAAGAGTTGGGTATACTAAACTGAGAACAGTGATAGGATATCGCTTAGACCAGCAGTGGCGTAATGTACACCCACGCACCGCGGGGGGGGCAGTACTCTAGAGGGGCCCAAATCCTGACTTTGCAAGGGCTTCCTAATATTATCCGTTACGCCACTGTAGACCAGGGGTGGGCAACTAGAGGCTGGTGCGTAACGTACACCCATTCACCGCTTGGGGCAGTACTCTAGGGGGCAAAACCTGACTTTGCAGGGGGTCCTAATATTATCCGTTACGCCACTGTAGACCAGGGGTGGGCAACTAGAGGCTGGTGCGTAACGTACACCCGCGCACCGGGGGGAGTACTCTATGGGGTGTGCCAAAACCTGACTTTGCAGGGGGTCCTAATATTATCCGTTACGCCACTGTAGACCAGGGTTGGGCAACTAGAGGCTAGTGCGTAACGTACACCCGCGCACAGGGGGGCAGTACTCTAGGGAGGGCCCAAAACCTGACTTTGCAGGGGGTCCTAATATTATCCGTTACGCCACTGTAGACCAGGGGTGGGCAACTAGAGGCTGGTGAAGAGTTTTTTTGCTGCCCACCAAGACAATCAGAAAACCAAATAGGTAGAAAAATGTTCTCTATATTTGTCGGCAAGGTTTTTTTGTATGAAATGAACACGTTAGCTGCCATTAACTTGCTGTCTGTATAGAGAATTTCAACAAACACACACATGATTTAAAAAAAAAATCTAGAAAAATGTGATAGGGTACGTTTGTCTCATTAAACTGATTTTAAAATTAAATAGGATTGCGGTTATTGATGATATGAAATTGGCACAGTAAATAAATTGAATAGAACTGCCACTGTTTAATTAATTTTTCTATTAATTTTTATAGTACCATCTTATCTTTTCTGAGGTACAAAGTTAATGAATGAATTGGAACCATTTTAAAAAGGAATGGCTCACCGGTTTCTTCCGCTTCCGCAAAGTGGACTTCGAGCAAAAACTGTTGTTTGCCCCTGCACTGGGAAAAACATCACCAAAAAGGAAATTCAAGAAATTCAGAATTCAACCGTACAAGAAATATACATGTGGGATTATTGTACGGTTCTAGGGGTATTCAATAATCACACTCTTGTTTGTTTCTAATCTAACGTTTAATTACACAGTTCTACTCACTAAGACAGATGTTTACACATATAATACAGTATTTACAATTCGATTAAGCCCTCGCGCTGAGAGTGACCTGCGCGTCTCTCTCCTGGACAACGGGTTGGTGGGTCCCTACTCGGACACCGTTCTCGTCACTTCCTTCAGCCCCGGATCATCGACCTGCGCGTCTAGAGAGTCCGCTGGTTGCAATCCTCCCTCCTTCGTTAACTCCCGGTGGCTGCCTTGACAGCGCCCTCTATTCAATGTTCATGTGGAAATTTCCCACAACTCCTCGGCCATCCACACAAGCAGTGTCCTCACTGCTCACGCACTAAGGATCTGAAATAAACAAACTAAAAAAACAAAAAAAAACAAAAAAGTTAATATACAGTCACACAAACATTTGAAACAAGTTCATTCCTCCTTTCTCATCAATGCCAAGTCCATGGCTTCATCTGGTCTGCTGATGCTGACGTAACATTGGGCCCCTCATGGTCTCCAATCTTAGCCACATCATATCGGTCATGGGGTTTCACTTTGGTCACCTGGTATGGTCCAAAATATTTTATTCGCAGTTTCAATTTGTTTCCAAACTGAGTCCTCATGATTGCCACCAAGTCACCTTTCTTATACAGATGCGCTTCCTTCCGTTTTCGGTTGTAAGTTCTTCGGTTTTCTTCTTGAATCTTCAAAATGTTCTGCTTTGCCTCTCTTCTCAGGTTATCTCGATGTTGGAAGAGTTGCTCTTGACTCTCTTCTTCAAGCAGATTTCTTATCATGACATCTTCAGGATTCTTCATTTTAACTCCTATGAGCAATTCAAATGGTGAATACTTTGTACTGCGTGAAGGCACACTGTTCAGTACACGTTGTAGTGAATCTACATGCTTAAACCACTTAGTCGGGTCTTCGATGGACATCTTGGTCAATACTGGAATTAGTACTCCATGGATTCGCTCAACTTGTCCATTCCCTCTTGGTACTCCCGTTGTTATTTGCACATTGCTAATTTGCTCATCAGCACAGTAGTCTTCGAATTCTTTAGATCTGAACGCTCCTCCTTTGTCACTAATCACTCGTGAAGGATTCCCAAAAGTTTTCTGTTGCAACTTCAGTCTTTCAATGGCTTCTTGAGCTGTAGTGCTTTTGGTTGGATACAACCACGTAAACTTTGTAAATGCATCAATAACAGTGAATGTGTGATTATAATTTTTATTGGTCGTTGGTAATGGTCCAATAAAGTCCACGTGATATGTCGACAGCGGTAGATCTTCTTTAGAATAGGGTTTAAAAGCCTTCTCCCTTTCCCCTCTTCTTATTGACTAATATGCACTCAACATAGTTCTTAATAACGTTTTCGATACACCTTCTCATGTTCGGAAAATAATAATCTCTTTTCACCAACTCCTCAGTTTTTGTCGCTGCAAAATGTCCAAATGAGTGAGCTTTCTTAATCACATCTACTTGCATCATCTCTGGAACGACTAGCAACTCCTGATCCTCACTTATCTTGTACAGTATTTTATTACTAACGATGAATTCAGAAGTTTTACCTTCTTGCAACAGCTTCTTAATAGTCCTAATATATTCATCAGATTCTTGAGCGTTCACGATCTTGTATGTTAGTTCATCACTAGTCACTAGCATAACAGGATGTCTGCTCAACGCATCTACATGTTGCATTTGTTTTGCAGGACGATGGACTACCTCGTAATCAAAATCCGTTAGAAAAATCGACCACCTAGCCATCTTTGGTGTTAATTCCTTCTTGTCGAGGGTTTTCGCAAATGCTGCACAATCCGTTTGAATTCGGAATTTCCTTCCCAGTAGGTAATTTCGAAATTTTTCAGAGCCTCTATAACCGCCAGTACGTCTAGTTCATAACTACACAGTTTCTCTTCTTGAATGGAAGTCTTTTGCTCATGTAATGGATAGGATAGAAACGTCCATCTTCACTTTGTTGTAAAAGTACAGCACCTAACCCTAGTTTGCATGCATCCGTATGCAATTCTAACTTAGCACCTTCCTTAAAAAGATGTAATACGGGTTCACGGGATAAAGCGTTCTTTAGATTTTGAAAAGCTACTTTTTGCGCATGCCCAAATTCAAAAGGATTTGTTCCTCTTAACAAGTCACTAAGGGGCCTAGCTATCATGGCGTATGAAGGGATATACTTTCTAAAATACCCTGTTAGCCCAAGGAAACTTTGCACATCTTTCACGTTTTTAGGCTCCGGAAAGTTACAAACTGACACTGTCTTTTCCGCCGAAGGTTGAATTATACCGTTCTGGATCACATGCCCTAAAAAATTAATCTTCCCCTGCAAAAACTGACATTTTTTTAGATTTAGTTCAATGCCGTATCTGGACGCGGTTTCTAACACACGAGCTAATTTTTTACAAGCCTCTTTTTCATCAGTAGCCGGAATTATTATATCATCTAAATAAATAATTAATGTACCGTCTCTTAGCAACTCTCTAAACACGTAATTAATGTATCTTTGGAAATAGTTACTGCTAATAGACAACCCAAATGGCACTTTTAAAATTTATATTGGCCAGTTTCCGTTACAAACGCGGTATATTTTCTACTGGCTTCATCAACATCTACATGAAAAATGCATTCTTTAAGTCAAGCGTTGTGAATATTTTCCCATTCCCCAACTTATCTAAAACCTCTTCAATTATAGGAAGTGGATATCTATCCTTAACTATTTTCTTGTTTAATTTTCTATAATCTATACACAACCGCATTGTTCCATCTTTCTTTTTTTACACACCACAACCGGAGATGAAAAATCGGAACAACTCTCTCTAATTATTCCCTGCTCTAACCACTCATCTATTTGCTTTTCGACCTCTCTCTTTTTCAGGCAAAGATAGCCTACGTGACCTCTGAGCAATGGGTTTCTCATCCGATAGAATTATTTTCATTTTCAGAGCAGTTGTCTCTGTTTTATTCGGACAGTAATTTTCTATCAACGTCTGGACTTTATCCCTTATTCCACTGTTCGAAATGTGAGATACATCATATAAACATTCATCAAACGTCTCCGATACCTTAAGTAAAAACAAATTAGATCCATCAGTGATCTTCCCCGAGTTAGTTACACCCCTGTCAGGTCCACGTCATTTTCTCCCCTGTTTCATTTTGTAAACACACCGGCGTGCACGACGCGTTCGTTGACCCCGCTTCTTCTGAGCCATTCTTTAAGAATTCAAAAAACCTTCGAGGGTAACAATATTGCTGCCTCGATCCTGCACACTGCTGCTAGTATTTTTTCTTTTCCCCACCCTTCAATGAGATCGTAAATTCTGAAACATTCGCAATGAGATCGTAAATTCTGAAACATTCGCACTTCCCTTTTCTCCAAAACAACTCGTCAACACAATTTGAGAATGAATTCTTTTTCCTTCCGAAACGTACTTTGAATTGATAATTACTGAATTCGCACATGAATCCAATGTTGCCCTTAGTGGGATTTCATCAACAATTACATCTATGTACTGCAATTCATTAAATAAAAGTCATTTTGATTAGAAATAGAAGTTTCAATTTGATTTACGGCATGACCTGTATCCGTATTTCTCTTTTCTGAGTTCATCGTTTTCTTCGTGCAATTCCTTGCGAAATGCGGGCCTCCACAAATATAACACGATACTGTTTTGTCTGATCTAACACTTTGGTTATGTTTTGGAAACTGTCTTTGAATTGATTTGTATAACCCATGTTCGCGCGGTTCTTACTACAAGCATCCTCGTTTTTACTCTTAAAAGTATTTGGGTTCCGAGAGTCATGCAGAGATCTGTTTTTCGAAATGAAAAATATATCGCACGCTTTTCCTAATTCATCTGGCGTCATCCACTGATCCGCCTGCATAATTTTAATATGTGAAGCAGTTTCTGGCTCTAAAGTATCTAAAAATTTATAACTTATCATTAAATCAACTAAGGATTTAAAATCAACAACGTTCCTAATTTTCAAGTAGTATTTAAACATCGCACTTAAACGTGTGGCGAATTGCACATGGGTTTCATCTGCTTGCCTTTGGCTTTTCTAAAATTAAGTAAACACTTCTGCGCAGTGGGCTGGAACTCTTTTAAAATTAATGATTTAACTAAATCGTACTCTTTTATTTCGTCATCTTTTATGTACAGCAAAACATTGTGTGCTCTCTCACCAAGAATATTAATAAGGATTTCCGCTTTCAAGTTTTCGGGGACATTTTTTACTCTAAATGACCGTTCTAGGGATTGGAAAAAAGACCAAAATTTTCAGTTTTCGTTGGGATTTGTATAGTCAGCGTTTTTACACTCTTAATTAAATTTTCTAAATTAATTGTATCTCCTTTTGAACTTTGTTGTGTTGCTTGCCCTTCTGCCAAAGCTTTCTGAAGTTCAATTTCTCGTTCAATTTGCTGTAGTTTAATTTTTTCTAACTCTAGTTGTGAGTTGGTCTCTTGCAGCTGCCGTTCGGCTTTCGCCTGCCTGTCCTCGACGGACAAATTTAGCAGATTTATCACAAAATCGGGATCGTCTTTAAAGGCTGCGGATTTTTCCAATTTGGTTTTCAATTCAATTATTGTTTCTTTAGACGTCGCTTGTTCGCCAAAATTTCCTTGAGAACATTTATTAAGTCCTCCTTTCTTGTATTTTTGTGGAACGACATATTATATACAATTATACTTATTAAAATAGAAGGATATTAAAAGGTATCTTACCTTTTTTTTTTTTCGTGGAACTCCCTTCTACATGCACAGGTAAATAGGTATCCAATGAAATGCACACACAAATGTTCACAGTCCAGATCGCGTTAGTTGCAGTATTCACAGTCCTTACAGTCCATATCGCGTTTATTCAAATATTAACAACAGTCCTCACAGTTCATATCGCGTTTGTTGAAATATTAACAACAGTCCTCACAGTTCATATCGCGGCCGTGCCCCCATATTTTGTGGGATTATTGTACGGTTCTAGGGGTATTCAATAATCACACTCTTGTTTGTTTCTAATCTAACGTTTAATTACACAGTTCTACTCACTAAGACAGATGTTTACACATATAATACAGTATTTACAATTCGATTAAGCCCTCGCGCTGAGAGTGACCTGCGCGTCTCTCTCCTGGACAACGGGTTGGTGGGTTCCTACTCGGACACCGTTCTCGTCACTTCCTTCAGCCCCGGATCATCGACCTGCGCGTCTAGAGTCCGCTGGCTGCAATCCTCCCTCCTTCGTTAACTCCCGGTGGCTGCCTTGACATCGCCCTCTATTCAATGTTCATGTGGAAATTTCCCACATACATATCGCATCAAGAATATGAAGAGCAATTTTTAATGATGAGTGATCAACTGACTTCCGTCTAGCCGTTTCAGAGGTAGGTCTTTTACTGCCTTTTTTACTTTCGAATTTTTTTTTAACACTATTCATGTTTTTTGTTAACGTAGCTTTATGAATGGGGCCTCTTGTATCTTTCTCGCATCTGTTCTGTGTGTGTGTGTGTGTGGATCACCGTAACGCTTTTCTTTTTAGAATGTAACTGCTGAAAAGTCGTAATGAATGAAGTAAAATTAGTTATTGGATAAAATGTGAAAATAGACAGCATGTTTCAGTACAGAAATTGAATAAACTTTTAAAGTAAAAACGAAAATTTAGTTTTTTTTTAAAATTTGAGAATCATGGAATGTAATGGTTTTTAAACTGCAGTTCGAGGACCTCCGAAGATCCCAGCGCCTTTCTTGGGGGTCTGCGAAAATCTCTCATTTAATGTTAAGATTTCTATTTTTTACAGGCTCTGAAAAGGCTCTTTGAAAAATGTGCCACCCTAGACTCGATCACTAAATTATCCCCAATGAAAAAAATTCTAGAGACCCAGTGGCTGATTGGTTATTGCATCGCGCTTCCACACCACAAGTCCAAGGTTCAAACCCCGGGCTGGAAAAGGTTGACTCAGCCTTCAGTGGGTCGATAAATGAGAACCAAGCTTGCTTGGGAACAACACTGGGAATTTCGCGTCAGACGGGGGAATTTCACCTGACCCGAACATCTGCTCATGCACCTCAGGGTCCAAGGTCACATGTACTGAGTTGGGCACAGTAGGCCTTCACCCTCATGGGCTGTTGCGCCACTGAGTTAAGAAAAATTTCTAGTTGCTATCCCTATCTCTCTTCTGAGTTGCTTACGAAAGTTCCGATGCCTTTCCAAACTATTTATTTGTATGAAAGAACATTTCCAGTTCTTTATCTTAAAAATAAGTACAGAAATAGTTTGGAAAGTGTAATATCGGTATTGAGACTGTAGATTTCCAGTAATGCATCTGATATAACAGCACTTGTAAAAGAAATGTAGCACCATCATTTTATTAAAAAATTTAATTTATACAGTTAAGTACATTATTTATTAATTTGAAATTAGTATTTTGTAATATTTTTTATTAATGCATAATCATATGTTTACAGTTTTCGTAATCGAAAAAAGGGTTAAAAAGTCTGTATAAGTAGCATAAGCAGTATTAAGATTGTTGAGGAACATTTAAATCACTCAACTACTTGTAGGTAGATTTTTTTTTCTCTCCCCAGGAGCTGGTATCACTTTTTAGTGCTGCACCATTCAAAATTACCGCAAATAATTTTGACGCCCTGTTTCTTCCCCAGATGGAGGCCCCTAAGCTCTGCCGATGCGAAATTTGTACTTTAATTTTGCCTAGAGCATCTAAGCCAAACGGACACTTTTTTTCATGCAGTATACGACGTGGCTGCTGTCGATTTTCTGCATCATGAAAATCCACCGGCTTGGGCCGAGGTCGAACCCGCAACCTCGGGTGCAGAACGCCAGCGACAAACCAACTACGCCACCCTGCTGGCCTGACTGGAGTTAGGGAGGGGTGTTCAAAATCTTTGGGGTCCACGATATAAGGCTGATACATAAAAGGAACCGCGGTGATGGAAAGTTTAAAAATCTCTCTCTCTCTCTCTCATAATGTGTGACGGGCTCAAGCGTCTTTTCTTTAACATGTCCTTTGGGTTCTTTGAGGCCAACCAAATCCAAGAAGTGAAGCGTGAAAGAAAGATGCAAATTAAGAACTTTTTAAATATCATAGGTTAGAGTAAGCGTGGTGGCAATTTGTGGCAAGTGATGGCAATTAGAGGAATGTAAACAATCTGTAGTTCTAGATTGAAGAAGTTTTAGATAACGTTACGTGGCGAACAATAGTAATTATACATGATAGAGATCCAGTAATCAAGGTGCATACCATTGAACACGAAGTATCGCAAGACCTCATCTAAATCTAGTGTGATCGTTTACTGATACTACAACAAGGTAGGAATGATTATTTAATATTAGGATCAGTGATTGTATTAGAATTGAGTGTAAGCGATTCAGTTATTGATAGTGGTCCGAGTTAGGTTAAGTCGTTATTATAAATATATTGTGTGTGGTGTGTTTTACCATCGTAGATTCTCTCACATAAATTATCATAATCTAATTTGTTAAAGGTTTAAGTTAAATATCTTAATAAAGTCATATTAAGATAATGTTTCCTTCTAGTTCTTTTGTTAATCCTACGCCTCTATAGCTCACGCTGATACTCCTAGAGATAATCACCCTAGAGGATTATCACAAATGTAATGCATAAATACTACTTCTACAACTATACAGTGGCGTAACATACCCCCCTGCATTATGAGGGAGGGGGCATTGACTGACACTAAGTGCGTATTTGGGCTTAGGGCCCGAAACCTGAGTTTTCAGATGGGCCCTAATATTCTCAGTTACGCAACTACAACTATATCTTTTTTTGGTAAGATAATTCGATGCTAAACAAATACAAATACTTCACTAACGCATACTTGAAGTAATCTTCAGTAAGCGGTTAACCTTTTATCATGCTTTCTTGGGACACATTGTGAAACGTTTAAGTTATCCTGAGCGCATTGTTTTCATTTACACCAAATAAATTTGTTTGGGGAATTAGAATTGCACCACACGTTACTCATTTCAAGATAGCAAAATAGCTCTTATAAATTATCTAAATAAATAATATCATTTAAGTATGTGATGAGTTCGTCAAAAAAAGGAAAAGTTATCTTGATCTTTGAAAGCAGTTAGGAAAATTTCATCCTTGTTGTGAAACGTCTAGAAATGAGTCACATCATATTCTTTATCTATACAAAAAGGTATCACAAAAGCGGATTAAAAGTATTTGTTTATAAAGTAAATGTGTGATTTTAATATAAAAAAAATCAATATTTTTGGGATTCTGGGACATTTTAAGCAATTGCTTACAAAAAAAGATTGTACTTTCTCTTTTCTTGTAATTAATTCGGAAGCTTAAAATAAGTGTCTACAAAGATCTAAAAGTTTGGCTACAAAATGTAGAATTTCCCAAATAATTCGGTTCCGAAACCAAAAAGCGCTCTGTCTCTGTCGATTTAAAAAAAGAAAACTGGAATTGATCGAAATTTTCCACACACTTGTGCGATAGACGTGATATAGCACATATTAAGGTATGCAACTACGTTCGCAAACATGATTTTGAAAATGCTTATAAAAGAACACATTTTTTGATACTTAGTGTCACCTGAATTAGAATATCTATGCATAAAGGAGAAAAGCGACTCACTCATTCATGACGATATCTCCGGAACTATTAAACCTACAGACTTGAAATTTGGTAGGCATGTTCCACATATGCAGTAGATATTTGCTAAGAACGAATTTTGCGAGAATCGAATTCCAAGAGGCGTTACAGATGATTAAGGGGCGTTATAAATAGTTATTTACATTTTTAAACTACTGGACGTACAGTCTTGGAATTTGGTAAGAAGATTTCTTTTATAAAGTAGATATCAACTACAAAGTGGGTTTTGTGAAGCGTAAGGGGCGTAATAAATAATTATTTCCCTTTTTAAACAATTGAACGTTAAGTCTTGAAATTCGGTAGATTCCTTTCACGGAGTAGAAATCCGCGAAAAGATGGGTTTTGTGAAAATCGACCTCAAAGGGGTATTAAGGGGAGGGGGCTAAGGGGCGTTATAGGTAATTATTTACGCTTTTATAAACTCTTAGGCGTACAATCTTGGAATTCTGTAAATGGATTTCTTTCATGGTGTAAACATCCGCTACAAAATGTTTTTTTTCCTTTTATGGAGTAGTGATTCGCTACAGAGTGGTATTCACAAAAATAGACCCCCAAATGGCGATGCGGGGGATAAAGGCACGTAATAGATAAATATTTTCGTTTTTAAATTATTAGACCTACCTGCTTGAAAATTGGTAGGCATGTTCCTTTCATGGAATAGAGTTCCTCTAAACAAAGAATTCAACCCCCAAAGAGGGTTAAGAGGAGTTATAGAAAAAAAAATTCCCGGTTTTGAATTGTTAGACCAACATACTTGAAATCTGTTAAGCATGTTTCTTTTGTTGAATAGAGATCCACTAAGTGTGGATTTTACCGAAGTCGACTCCTGGGGGGAGATTAGGGTTACTGGGGTGTATTGACAAAAAAAAAATTCCCGTTTTCGGACTACTAAAACTATATTTAAAAATTTTGGTTTACATGTTTCGTTTGTTGAAATCCGCTAAGAACGGTTCTTTTGGAAATCTATTCTCAACGATGTTACGGTGCGTATTCATAATAAAAATACGTTTTTGCTCTATTAGAATCAGATTTAAAATTTGGCACACATGTTTATTTTACGGAGTAGATATCCACTGAAAACTGGTTTTGCGGAAATCCATTTCGTTATTGGGTTACGAGAGCACAAAAATCATTCTACTTCAAATTTAGACATTATTAGAAACTATTAATTAGAAATTTTAAGCTTTTTATATCGAGAGGAGAGAGTTACAGGTATATTTTTCAATACAATCGAATTGTGTTAATGCTAGGACTTAGATATCAATAATATATATATATATATATATATATATATATATATATATATATATATATATATATATATATATATATATATATATATATAGTATATGCCTATACACAGCAGCATGAAATACTCAGCGAAGCAGGTGAATAACTGCAAGTAGACGTATAAAATTGTCTTAAGAATATTACTATAATAAAAAAATACCTTAAATGCAAATTGTTGGCAAAAATTGAGGAGAGAATGACGTATTTTCAAAGCACTCTCCTTTCACGGAAAATGCTCCTATAACAATAATATTTTGCTTAAGGGAACATGATACGATTTACGTATAAATTTTTAATTTAAGGATTTTCAAAATTTTTTTGGTTGACTTCTATGTGTGTATACAATGCAAAACGGATTTTGTGCTCAAAATTTCATAAAAAGTTACTTTTGAAGGAAAAAACTTAAAATTTGTGAAGTGATTTTAAAATTCTACTCCTACAAAAATTTACGCACACGCATAAAATTTGATTTAAAAGTATGTCAAACTATGTATAACAAAAGTTGGTATGAGTTTTGCGATAACGTGATTGGTATTCATACAATGCTTCTTTTCATGAATGCTTATTGAAACTTTCTTAAAAAATTTATAAATTCTGAGTTCAATTATTTTTAGAAAAATAAGTCTTGCGTTGATCAAAAATGTATACCACGTTTTGTTACATGTACTATTAGCAATAGGTTAAAAAAATTCAAAGCATTAGGTACAATAGAAAAAAAAAGCTTTAGCATTTTAAATGTGATGTCAAACTAGTTATTTTATCTTTCTGAGATAGGTAAGTTTAACGTTTTGATTTGTGCCATAGTGATATGAATAAAAACGAACGTAAAAAATATAATAATTCTGCGTTTTTTTAGTATAGAACTTTCAAATTTTGTGAGGTTATAGAAAAGTATACAAAGAATCATTTAGGCTAAAAGAATTAGACTTGATTTTTCGACTGATTTTTGTCAATTGAACCCTCAAATATTGATAAGACTTCTCTACAAACCCTGAAATCGGATTTTTGAAAAATTCACATTATTTTCAGAGTTACGATCAATTGAAGTAATAATATATATATATATATATATATATATATATATATATATATATATATATATATATATATATGTATATATATATATTTGTATTAAAATTTCTTTATTCTCATGTTTAAGAATATTAGTGAATCTACTTCTAAATAACATATTTCTAAAATCTAAGTAAAAGCTCTGTATAGAAATTCTAGCAAGATATAGGCAAAATATTATCATTATAGAAGTATTTTCCATAAAAAGGAGAAGGTTTTAAGAATATGTCATTCTTTCGTCTTTTTTTTAACAAAAAATGGCATTTAAATAATTTTTTGTTGTAATAATATTCTTACAAGGATTTTATATAAATATTCTAATTCAGGTGATACTAAATAATTAAAAAAATTATTTATTTATACTCTTTTTAAAAACCACGTTTTGAACGCGTAGTGGAATACCTTAAAATAAGCTTAATATTATTAATAAAAAAGAAAATATGTAGGAAATGTTAATATATAAAAACTTATTCCTTTAGAATGAGATAAAAATATTCTTTTTGAATTGACACTTAAATATAGAACCACTCAAATACCTTTTTTTTTCAAATTTATTATTATTTAAATGGTTATTGTGTCTAAATATGCATGTATCCTCCACCAGTGGCGTTTTAAGATTTCTTGAGGCCCCTGGTCCTGTAATTAATTATAACTTGACCTGCATTTTTTACACGGAATGTCAAAATAGAACTTGCGCCGATTGCGACTGAAACTTTTAGGGAGAAAAAAACGTTCAAATTAAGCGGTGCCAATGATAAAACATTGGCGGACCGTAATCCCTGTTACATATTTCAGGATATTGTGTCGTGTAATAATATACTACACTGTTTTTTCGCACATGTTTTAAGTTATTCTCTGTTATAATTTTGTCCAATAACGTTACTAAATCCATTCCTTCTTACTAGATCTAGATTAATTTTGTTTAAGTTACATTAGTCTTATTAGTTTGAAATTCTAGAGTAATAAAGTAAATCTGAACAAATATGAAAACAAATGCCTGATAAAACTACGCATTGATTCAAATTGAACTGTCACATTGATGAAAACAAAACATCCCAACACATTGTTACGTATTTTTCTTATATATATATATAATTTGTATTTATTTTACATATTAACAAACGAAAAAACCAAATTATACATTAATATTTATTCTTAACAACTTTACGGTACTGTAAGGGTTAATAATATTGCATTTTCTCAAACATGACTGGCATGACATAATAATGTAATATGAACTATATGCCACTGTTGCCAGTTAGCAAATAGTTTGATATTTAGGAGAATATGCCCAAGAATAACATTTGATGATTAAAATTATTCGGATCATGATTTTATTCCGGCCGAGTTGAGAACAAGATGAAGACTCCCTCCCCCCTCCCCGAACGAGCCTGTGCTCCCCCAGTCACCTACAAACTAGCATCATGCTCAAAATGTCATTTTGTAACAATCGAGAAAAAATGATTTAGCGACCTGAACGACAAAAAAAAATAAGTACGTTATATTTATTTTGTTTTCCATTGTTTCTTCAAATTTTGAGATTCTAATTTATACCTTGAATATAAGAAGTTCACCCTAGACTCGATCGCTAAATTGCCTCCAATGAAAAAATTCTACAGAAGCTCAGTGGCTGAATGGTTAGTGCATCGCGGTTTCACACCACAGGTCCGAGGTTCAAACCCCTGTCTGGGCAAGGTTGACTCAGCCTTTCATCCCTTCAATAGGTTGAAAAATGAGTACAAAGCTTGCTTGGGAACTTAACACTAGGGATTTAACGTCAGACTGACCATTTGACCGGAACTACCTGCTCATGCACCTCAGCGCCCAAGGCCACGTATACTGAGATGTGCACAGTAGATCTTGGCCCTCATGGGCTGTTACGCCACTGAATTTTTAGTTTATATGTAGTTCTGCAGGTGTGACAAATTTCGAGGTAAATGAACAAATAAAAATTTATGCAATATTTTTTACAGAAGGGCACACACTCCTTCTCAAGACAAAACGCAACAACGTAATCATTTCCCTCACGTTCTTGCTTTTGACCTTTTGGTGAGAAAATGAACTCCTTTTTTCAAAAAATTAGAATTTTAAAAAACTAAAAAACACGCTTTTATAGTGAATTGAACTAAAAAGTAAAAAAATAGTTCTTAATATAAGAAAAATGATTAACGAGAAAATTAATGTGATTGTTATAATTTCTTACTAGTTCTATTCCGAAATACGCAGTTAGTGTAAAAATATAGTACAAACACTTTTTTCTTTGTTTTCTTTGTATTAACCAAAAGCGTTTTTGCTTTTAGGGTTGTACCTTAATCTTTTAGTCGCCAAATCTGGAAGTGGTTCATGGAATTAGTTGCCAAATCTGGAAATCGTTGTTCCTGATGATCCTGATCAGGACAATGGAACAAAATTATGAAATTATTGTATTGTCATTGACAAGTGTGCAAAATTTCGAATCAATCTCACTTTTTAAAGTGGGTAAAAATCGAGTTCAAAGACTCCGTAACATACAAGTGAAACTTATAAAAGCACGTTAAAAATACAGCAGGAACTGGAAGATTTATACAAACATACACACACGCCTCCTATTAAGAAATAAAAGAAAAAAAAGGTTTGCAACTGTTGTGTAGTTGTGTCTAAATTCAAAGACAGACGGAGTTAAGTCGGAGCCACACGATGTAGTTCCTAACAACACGTACATTATGTCAGTATGTAAAATTATTATATTAACAGTGTTGAAATCTTGTGCTTTATCTCCCTACGAATATTTAAAACATCATATTTCTCACATTATTCTAATGTACACATTATGCAGGAAGTAATGGGAGTAAATTTTTTTTGCAGACTTTTTGTGTCTTATTCTTGTTGAATTAGTGTTCTAAGCCTTTTAGTAGCTACTTATAATGTTTTTTTAGTAAAATTAGTTATTATTTTTGTAATTTATTAATTAAATCTGAACACTGTATATTTATTGTTTGTTAGTAGAATGAATTATTTTCGTAATTTATTCATTAAATTTGAACACTGTAAGTGTATTTATTGTTTATTAGTAGAATAAGTTATTATTTTTGTAATTTCTTAATAAAATTTTAACACTGCATCTGTATTTATCATTTATATTATTCATATAAATTTTTGTAAAATCTCATAATTTTTATCAACTCCAAAATTTGTCCTATTTGTAATTTTATTAAATACCAATTAATTAGTGTTAATGGAATAAAAAATATATTCAAAAATTGTTTTATTTTAGTACAGTTAGTGAAAGAACAGCTTATAAATTATGAATTATTACTTTTTAAAATTAAAATATAGTATTCAGAATAAAATGCAGTTACACCAAGAAATGTATATAAAGTGATTTTACATGGAATATAAAGTGATTTCCATGGAAAGTCCGCACAAACCCGCGACAAATACACAGCAGTAAATAAAATAGAAATAATTTAATGTTTCTTAGGCGGCCCGCAGTGTAGTTTACAACTGACATGACTACTTTTAAAAATTCCTACTATTAGCTCACACTCTCTATTTATTTATTTATCTTCGTGGAGTTTTCAATCGTTAATAAAATACATTTTAAAGCGCTCAATTGAGCTGACATTTTACATACACGATTATTTTGGATGACAATACTATAATTTTTTTAATTTATAATTAATAAAAATTAATTGATTAAAACTAATTATTTAAAGAATTATAAATACAGCACTGTTGAAATCATTTTTGGCGACTTGTGTCAAAACTTTAAAATATTTTTTTTTCTCACGTTTTAAAGCATTCAGTTGAACTGAAACTTTATAGACACGAATGTTTTGGATGACAATACGATACTTTAATGTTAATTAATAAAAATTAATTACCACTTAATGTTGCGATTCTGTCTTATGTATATACGTATTTATATTAATTGTAACTATTTAATAATACAGTACAGTCCCGCTAATCCGAACACGGCTAATCCGAACATCCGGTTAATCCGAACGGCTCAGCGGAAAAAATTTTATAATTTTAAGGACGAAAATCGGTGAATATTTCAATATAAAACAGTATAAACCTTAATTCAAAACAGTTCTTTATTTAATATTCACGCACTGTACATCAAGTTATGGTACAAATTTTAAAATAGAATAAACTACAGAACAGAACCACTAATGTTTAGTATGAAAAATTGTACAACATAACCCGTACTCCCAGTTCAAATAGTGATTTCGCTGTTACTCCGGCTAATCCGAACAATCACGTAATCCGAACAGGGGTCGGTCCGATATTGTTCGGATTATCGGGACTGTACTGTAAGTACTAAAATAAAAAATTTTTTTGTGATGATCTAAGTAGGAATTGACTTAATATTTTTTATATTACTTGTTTTGTGTCGCGTATTCAAGATATCAGTTCTTGTTTTCAGGTTTTTTACAAACATTTATTGTGACGACACACAAACAATTAAATATAAATTGAAAACTACTATTTTGTGGGTAGACACACCCACCGATTTCGGGGGTTTCGATATCGGCCAAAGTTGGTTACAGACAGATTGAATTCCCCCATCGGTTAGGGAAGGTTCACACATATTTCCCTTTAGGGATTACTGAGTAGCAAACCGCCACACTTGTGTTTTACATTATTTGTTACAAACCGAATCAATACAGTAGAGTCCCGAAAACTCGGCCTTCCCGACAGTTCGGTCAAATGAGCCGAAGGTTGGCCGAATTTGGGAAAATGCCGGATTATCGAGAATGGGATTAAAAAGAATAAGTCCGAGTGTTTCCTCAGAAAATATTGTAGTACAACAGAAAATAAACTGCCCAAATATTCTTAAACAAAGGGAAAGTACGTACTTTATGAAGGCATTGAGCATTTACTACAAGGAAATGAAAATGAATGAGTACATAGTATACAGCAAACACACACAATTTACCTGTCAGACACACCTCAGAAAAATACTTTAGGAAGGCATAAAGCTGTCTAAAAAAAATTAAGTAGCTGACTTTGCAAAAACTGACGCCTTTTTTCTTTAGAGAAACGTTATTTGTCTTCCGTTCTTCCATTAAACGGGTTTGCTGCAGGGTTTTTTTTAACACACTTTTATATAAGTTTCACTTGCATGCAACGGAACCTGAACTCGATTTTTACCCACTTTAAAAGGTCAGATTAATTCGAAATTTTGCGCACTTGTTAAGGACCTATGACAATACAATAATTTCATAATTTTGTTTCATTGCCATGATCAGGAGAGTCAGGAATAAAAATTTTGAGATTTGGCGACTAATTCATTATATCGTTTCCAAATTTGGCGTCTAATTGCATATAGCATTTCCAGATTTGGCGACTAAAAGTTTGTTGCAATTCTATAATAGCGAAAACGCTTACGTCACAGCCATTTCTTACCATAATATAAATAATTTTCCAGTTTTTCTGAAAATGAAAATTAAAAAAAAAAAGACTCGTGCAAGTGAAAGAAAAAATATTTATGTTTTCACCCAGCGTTTCTCAAACTGTGGGGAGGGGGGCTAGCATATTGAAAAGTCCAAAATAAAAGATGTAAAATAATTATTAATTTACCAAAAGGAAGCAAAACAAAATACATTCTGCGATGATAAAAGATAAAATACATATTCACACTGATATATGATACTTATAAATGTATAAGTGTGGCAAGTATTTAATTATCGACTTATTAACACTAAATTAAAAGTAAGTGTAGTAATTCTTAGTGACTTCCATGGGCTTGTCATATACAAATAATACATATATTGATAATACACCGTGTTGGCCACCGTAAATGCAACACCCTGAAGGAAGTATGCAAATAACATGAAATTTACAACATGCATTAGCGGAGGTGAGATATGCAAATGATTAGAATTTCAGCGCAGACACATATCACGCGCACCTGTGGCTCCACCTCAAAGCGCTATTTAAAGCTTCGATTTCAAGTTCGGCAATTGTGTTTTTCTTGTGGTTTTTTTTAAAAAACGATCAGTTATGTCTCGTAGAAAACAGCGATCAGCTTTTGCTCAAGTATCCGAGTTCGACAGAGGAAGGATATTGCCGAGATAGTGGATTATCTTTCAAGGAAATCGGTAGTCGTGTTGGATGAAACCAAACAACTGTAATGCGGATATGTGACCATTGGATGCAGGAGGGTACGACGGACCGACGTGGTCGATCGCATCCACCTCAGTGCACTACTTCACGTGAGGACAGGCAAATTGGGCGCATGGCAGTGACGGATCGCTCAGTCACATCACGAACCGTAGCACAGCTCATTGAGTCTGTAACGCATCATTTAGTATTTGCGCGTACCATTCGACCCCGTTTACAGCAGAGTGGTCTGTCCGCAAGACATCCATTGCTTGGTCTACCTTTGACGCAGAGCCACAGACGGCTCCGCCGCCAATGGTGCGATGAAAGAAGGATGTGGGCGGCAGAATGGAATGAAGTTGTCTTTACTGACGAGTCACACATCTATCTGCAACACCACGATGATCGGATTCGAGTCTGGAAACACCGTGGAGAGAGGATGCTGAACAGCTGCGTTATGCATCGCCACACTGGTCCTGCACCGGGTATTATGGTATGGGGCGGTATTGGACATCACTCTCGCACTCCTCTAGTACGCATTGCCGGTGCTTTAAACAGCCAGAGCTACATCTCCGAGGCGTTGGAGCCAGTTGTCCTTCCTTACCTTCAGGGCTTGGCCACAGCCATATTTCAACAGGATAATGCACCACACGTGGCACGCATTATCCAAAGGTTCTTCCTCAATCACCAGATTGAATTGCTTCCCTGGACGGCTCCTTCTTCGGATCTTTAACCGATAGAAAACATGTGATCCATGGTTGCTGAATGATTGACCCAGATTATACCCCCAGCTGCCACACCAGATCAATTTGGCAACGTGTGGAAGCTGCTTGGTCTGCTGTACCCCAAGAACACATCCAAAGTCTCTTTGAATCAATGCAGAGGCGTGTGGCAGCGGTGATCTCCAACAATGGCGGCTACTCTGGCTACTGATTCTGGCAGGAACCATACTTCATAGAAGTCTATAAATTTAATCATTTGATACTTGGTGAACATGTTATCTACAAAATAAATTTTGTTGTTCTATCTCTTGTCTTTCTTTGTGTTGCATTTACGGTGCCTAGCAGTGTATGTGCAGTTTATAATATTAAAGTCGTATTATAGCTTTAGATTCAAAGTACATTATTATTGCATTCAATACATAATTATTGTGTGAGGGGGGCGCGATGAAAATTATGACTGAAAAGTGGGTCGCAAATATGGAAATTTGAGAAGCACTGTTCCAATCGCTGAACTCAGACATAGTCTATTTTTCTAAATTATCTTGTCTGATCTGTGGAATCAAACATCATTTATTGCTTCATTTTACCAAAATAGCCGAGAATTGATTTAGAGGTCACCGGATTAAAAAAATAATTTCTCACAAAGAGTGCTTTTGTGTCTAATACTGATTCAAGTTTCAGAGAGAATATTGAGCTCTTTTCAGTGATAAATATCATTGACTTAACACCTTCTTTCGCATAAAATATTTGAAACTTAACTCTTCCAGATTTCCTTCAGTTGGCTGATCCTATATTTTTCAAACCGGGCCGCATCGACGTTCTGGTAGGATGCCAATGGTTATTCCAGATTCTAAAAAATGACGCATTTAAGATTAGTTCACCAATCAATAAATTATAGTTTAAAAAACTTTTTTTTCCGAGAGAGTTTACGGGACTCGACTGTACTAACCTTGTGTAATCTTAATAAAAGAATGTGTTGCACGTTAAGATGATAAAATTCTGATAGGAATTTTCACGTGGTTTATTATTTTTAATAATGGTTTTGAAGAATTCCAAACTATTTTTCCGTTTGTTATAATGTATCGCACACATAAATTTTCCTAGGACTTATTATAATCATGTTAATATTTGTACCATGACGTTCAGATTATATGACTTTCCATTAGTAAATGATAACTTGTTTTATTTCTATTGGAGTTAGTGAATGGTTAAAAAAATGCTGGGTAAACTAAGTTGGTATCGAAATCCTTGAAATTGAGTGAGAAGTTCTTATATATTTACTGTATACTCCAGATTTAAAGGCAACTTTTTGTGCATTATTAAAATATTAAAATTACTCTCTTACCTTTGCAGCAGAAAAAAAGAAAAGTTTAAAAAAATTTTTAGTTAAAACATTTAAATTGAAGGTGTGTATTTTTCTGTAAACTATAGAAATTTATATAAAATGAAAATCTCAACGAAGATAAGTTTTTTTAGAGTTAAAATACTTTCTAAAACAGGATGAAATTTAAAAATAGAATTAAAAAAAAGCACTGCTTATAGAAGGAAGTGTGCATTTTTGGAATGAAAAAAAAGTCAATTAAAGTTAAAAGTAGGAGGAGAAAGTGTAATTAAAAGGAAATAAATAATTTTTAACATTCTAATTAATTTTGAAAAGAACTTTCCTTGTACATAGTAAAGAAACAGAAAAACAATTAAAAATAACGTAAACATTTTATAAGAAAAATGTGTATTTTCAAAAAAGCAAACTTACCAATTAAATATATGATATAAGAAATACAATTTCTTGATCCTACCGGATCATAAATTAGAAAAACAACAGCTGTTGTAAATGCAACTTAAAAACAATCAAACGGGCAAACAGTATAAGTATACCAGACGATATTTAAGAGGTCGGAAATATATATATATATATCGATATAAAAATAGAAATTTTCAATATTTATATAAAAATAGTAATTTTTAAAAATTACTATTTTATATAAATTTTATTTCTCTGCTTTTCGGGAATAAATGAAAACAAACGAATAATTCACATGTCAAAATTTTAACAAATTGAAAATTAATAATACTATTTACATGGATATTTACTATTTGAGATCGATTGGGCGAGGTTAAATTTGGACGAATGAAACGTTACATTTTATAGAACGCTAAATTTATTTTTTTACCTCAGAAAAACCAGTAAGATTCTTGAATGAAATTTTAACTTTTCCAATTTTATAAGAAATCATACTTCTTAAATTTTTGTCATTTAATTTCAGTAAATGTTCTATAATGAGAGATATTCATTCTCCATTCTTGAAACTGTTCGGATGAGTTTATTTAAAAATTTGTACTGATAACATCGCTATTGAATTATCATGTGTGTCATTGATATATATATATATATAGTAAAAAGCAGTATATTCATATATTTTTTCAGATATTATAACTGTTGGGTTTTAAAGCTTAAAAATGGTTTATCAATGTTATCGTCATGAACAGCTTGTTTGAGTTGCGTCAAAAAGTAGCATTTTAAAATAACGAGTTGTCAGTAAAAAAATTAAATAATTTTTTAGGAATACATTTTGAAGATATTACGTTTATTTTAATCACGTCATTTAATATGCTTTCATTCCTTTCTATACATTTTACACCAACGAGCCCTATTCACTTCCGAAATTAGTTTGCTTAAGTATATAAGAATTGAAGTGAAATACATCGTATACTATTTCTCTGTAACATTTTTCTCCAAAGTGGAGGAAAGATTACGTTTACTTTTTGTTGCGATAAAAAGATATTTTTCCATTGTCGTTTTTGATAACTGATGCCGACTGATATGCTCATAATTTGGATTTACGTTTAAACATTAGAAACACTTGAGTTTCTTTCAAATTAATATCTACATTTTGTAGAAACACTTAAGCTGAATGTGTAAACGCGTTTACTTAGTACCGTATAATCCGGCGTATAACGCGCACTTTTAACTCAAAAAATAAGATCGAAATTTAAGGGTGCGTGTTATACGCCAGGTATAAAAATGAGAGCTTTAAAAATAGAAAAAAATGAGCATAGAAAAAAATTAGGCGATACATATATTAAAATACTGTTTATTTAAGGTATCCGATTACGCGCGCGCGTTCGGAACCGTGATTTTAAAAAAGCACATAAATGGATAATTCTCATGATATTTAGTGTCACTCAGATTAGAATACATGCATAAAATTATTTTAAGGACATTTTGACTAAAACAATTTATTTAAATATAATATTTTGGCAAAAAATTAACTTAGAATAATCTTTTTTCCAAATGTTCTCCTTTTGTCAAAAATGGTTCTATTATAATAATATTTTGCCTTTATATAGCTCAGACCTCTCTACAAATGTTCAACTAGAATTTTTGAAAAATTCACATTATTTTCAGAGTTACCACCAATTGAAATAATTATTCGCGTTTTTTTCTTAAAATTGCTCCTCTTTGTTGTAAAATATGAATAAACCCACTTCTAAGTTATATATTTCAAAAATTCTAGTTGAGCCTCTGAACAGAGGTCTGAGCTACATACAGGCAAAATATTATTCTAATAGAAGCAGTTTTCACAAAAGGAGAACATTTGGAAAAAAGATTATTCTGTTAATTTTTTACCAAAATATTGCATTTAAATAAATTTTTTTTTGTCAAAATGTCCTTAAAACAATTTCATATGCATATATTCTAATCTAAGTGACACTAAATATCATGAAAATTATCCATTTACGCGCTTTTGAAAATCACGGTTCCGAACGTAGTCGGATATTTTAAAAGAAATGACATTTCTTATGAACTTAAAGGTTTGTAGTTTTAGAAATATACTATTTTTTCTAAAGATTGGAATAATACGTATAATAAATGACTTCAAAACGTAAGAACATTGCACATTCGCATTTCAGGTTTTTTCGTAAAAAAGGGGGTGCGCTTTGTACGGCGAATATGCCTTTAAAATAAAAAATGCTGCTGGAAAGTATAGGTGCGTGGTATATGCCGGTGTAACGTTTGAAAGAATAACGGTAGCGTATTCTTGGTGAATTAAAATATGGAATTTATTACGTCACAACTATTGAAAATTATTTACAAAATGATACATTAAAGTTATTAAAATTAATTAGATTGTTAGAGTCCACTATTTTGTGAGAGGAGGTTTCGTTGGTTACCGTTCCCGTGCAAGTTCAAAGCATCTCTCTTCTCTCATCTTCCGGTCGGGTCGCTAGATTCCTCGGGGGTCAAACAGGGTTGCGCTGGATCGGAAATTGCACGTGTGGGCGTCGAATCTACAAAGAAACCGACACCAGATGTTGTTGTTGTTTTTCGAGACGTGACGTTACAGCTCTCGCCCTCTCTTATGGAACTTTTCCGTTGAGAAAAGTTTAATGGGATGACGATGAGACAACTGACAGATTACCGACACATCCCTTCATCAAGCACCACTATATTTCTGAGCTGCAATTTTAATTACTAAAGAAAACGCTGAACTAAACTTGGAATTACTTATTTCTAGTGAGTGAGTGTTCTTGCTAGGGAACTTACACAAATCTATATCACGAAATAGCAATGTAATCAATGTAAGAAAACATACTATACATTAAATAAAAATACAAACACTCCTATCACAATGCCTAGTATCAATTATACTAACATGTTATATCAAATGCTAGTGTAAGACCTTGCACATAAAATATTCTTCGCCACAATACTTAAATAAAATTATACTAACGACATGTTGATATGATATGCGAAGTGTACAACCTTACACACAAAATATTTTTCACAATATGTCTCTTGCGTAACCTAAATACTCATGTATATTTTAAAACCCTGTACACAAAATTAAGCATATTAATACATTTGCTTTTCATGGCTTTATCTTTTGACACGCATCGCCATTCGATATGATATACAGTACTAGTAAATAAATAAAATTTAATACAATTATTAACCTTTAACTAAAAACATAAGCAACAATTATTATTCATGAGCAAGAGAACATTGTTAACAATCCCTAATTATCTATCACCGATCTGCTGAGACTATCTGCATTTTTGTGACTTTTACCCGACCGATGTACAATTCTAAAATTATATGGTTGCAAAGCCAAAGCCCATCGCATCAATCTAGGGTTAGAACTAACATTTCTATTCAACCACACCAACGGGTTGTGATCGGTCATAACTAAAAATGAATTTCCATCTAAGTAATAATGTAACCTTTTAATTGCGAAAACAATACTAGCACATTCCTTCTCCGTCGTACAATAACGCTTCTCTACCTCTGAAAATTTCTTACTCAGGTAAAGGATTGGATGCTCCTCACCTTGTTCAGTTAATTGGGTTAAAACTGCTCCCATACCTGCGTTCGAAGCGTCCGTTTGAACAATGAATTCTCGTTCAAAATTTGGCGCGTACAAGACGGGCTTATCAATTAGTTTCCCTTTTAGTTCTCGAAATGCGTTTTCACACTCGGTCGTCCACTTAATTTCTCCCTTCTTTGCTCTTCCCTTCAACGCATCCGTCAACGGAGCAGCAATTACCGAGAACAGATTTATATATTTTTGGTAATAACCCGCTATACCTAAGAAAGCACGTATTTGGGTTTTCGTGCGAGGGGTAGGGAACTCTAGAACAGCCTGAACTTTGATCTCGGAAGGAGTGCGAAAACCCTGACCCACAATGTGACCCAAAAATTTGACATTTTGTTGCGCAAACTTACACTTTGAAGGTTTTATCGTTAACTTAGCTCTCTTTATTCTCTGCAGAACCGTTTCCATATGTTTAATATGCGACTCCCAAGTATCTGAGAAAATTGCAATATCGTCTAGATACGGGACAACGAAATCCTCTAGTCCGTTAAGTAATTCAGCCATGAGTTTACTAAAGAAATATGGAGCATTCTTTAATCCGAAACTCATCCTTAGGGGTCGGTATGTACCAAAGCTAGTACAGAAGGCTGCGTATCGCTGTGCTGTTTTACTCAAAGGTATTTGCCAATATCCTTTAGATAAGTCAAAGACGGTAATAAATTTAGCCGCCGATACTTTTTCTACGCGTTCTTCGATATTCGGAAGAGGAAAATATTCCGTTCTAATGATCCCGTTTAATTTCCTGTAATCTATACATGGACGAGGTTCTTTCCCAGCTATCTCAACTAAAATCATAGGAGACATGTAATCCGATTCTCCTACCTCAATGATTCCTAATTTTAACATTCGGTTAATTTCGTTTTTTAAGATTTCATTTTGTCGGTGCGACATTCGATAGGGCTTCGTCCTAACTGGTTGATCGCTAACTAACTGGATTTCGTGTTCAACCAGATTAGTTAAACCGGGATTGTTTGAAAAACATTTAGAGTATTTATTTAATAATTCGCGCAGTCGATCCATTTGTTTGTCGTGAAGGTGTTTGTTCAACTCGCTAGCCTGGATTACGTCCTCGAAATCATAAATGAGAGAATTGTTTTCTAAGTATGGGATTTCTAACTCCTGGTCTGCGAGAGAGTTTTTTGTTTCATCATTAATAATTACGTTAACGTGTTCTGGCCTTTTGTAATATGGTTTTAGCATATTTATATGATAGATTTGAGATGTTTCGCGTCTGCCGGGGATTTCGACTAAATAGTTCGTTTCCGAAATTTTATTTAAAATTGTCCCAGGACCTATCCACTGCACTGCTAATTTATTTGCTCTGGATGTAGCTAACACTAGGACTAAATCTCCATCCTTAAATTCACGTTTTACTGCGTTTTTGTCATACCAAGTTTTCCGCTTAACTTGCATTTCCTCCATTTTATTTATAGCTACTTCTTGACATCTTTTTAATCTATTTATTAACTTAAACATATATTCAGTGACGAGATCACCCTCTTCTTCCGGTTCCATCCAATGTTCCATTACTAACGTCTCTGGGGTTCGCAAATTTTTCCCATACACCAACTCTGACGGTGTATACCCTGTACTTTCGTGCGATACAGTTCGTAACGCTAAAAGAATTGACGGAAGATGTTTGTCCCATTCGGAGCCTGCATCTAAACATAAGACTCGTAAGAGTCGTTTCAACGTTCGATGAAATCGCTCAACAGGGTTACTCTGTGGATGATACACAGAACTATGCCTGACAAGTATTCCGAACCTTTCAAAAAACTCGGTAGTCAGAGCACTAGTAAAAGAAGTACCCTGGTCACATTGTATTTCACGGGGAAATCCCATCCGACTAAAGATGTTTAACAGCGCATCTGTGACACTAACGGAACTAATATCAGACACCGGAATAGCTTCAGGGAATTTTGAAGACATGCAAATGGCCGTGATAAGATATCGATTCCCTTTAGATGTGATCGGGAGAGGCCCACATGCATCAATATTTAGCTTAGTAAAAACCTCCTGAATAACAGGGACCAATTTTAGTGGAGCTTTCTTTTTATCATTGGGCTTCCCAGCCCTCTGACACTGATCGCAAGTTTTTACAAACTGTTCCATATCTCTATAGCAATTCGGCCAGTAAAAATATCGGTTTAATTTGTCTTTGGATTTCGTAATTCCCAGGTGTGCAGATGTTCCCTCATGACACAATGATTTAATAGGGTCGCGCAACCCTTCCGGCACTACTATTAACTTCACCACGTTACCTAACTTATCTTCACGATTTTTGACCAATAATTCCTTCTCTAGCGAATAAACCTGATTGGTAACCTGCACTTGACTGGCTGCCTGTTCGTATAAGGGTTTAATCTCCTCGCTATTTTTTGAGCATTGATTAAATTTTCTCGCGTAACCCTTAGCAGCGCTAATTCCGGAACATATTCCTGGAGTGCAGGTATTAAAATTTCGTCCTCTGCATCCGAAGAAACAATTATAACCTCATCTTCCCCTTTTTTAGCATCACCACTATCTATTCCCCTTTCTTCTCTAGCCGCTTTGACTTGAGACATTGTTTGGACAGCATTCAATATTTCGACTGGCAGGAAATTATAGCCTAAATTTCCTTTTATTAGCTCGGCCGTTTTATTTCCAAGCAAATATCGACCGTGTTGATTTAAGTGATTTCCACAAACCGCTGCCTTAGTCTGCACCGTTCCAAAATTTCCGGAAATTTCCACGACCGCCAAAGGTAAACAAACTAATTCTGGGCTTAACGGTTGTTTTACCCAAACATTTTCACCAGAGAAAGAAGAAGGATTTATGTATTATTTTGCACATACTAAATCTATTGTCGCTCCCGTATCTCTAAGAATGTCTATCTCGTGACCATTCACAGAGCCCTTTGTTGTATATGAATTAAGAAAATCCGGGTTTTCATTTCCTTCAATATTATTGAGAGTTTCCGTCGTTTTGTTTTTTATTAATTTAGGGCAACCGGCTTTTATATGTCCAGGCATATTGCAATGATAACATCTTTGTATCACGCGTTTTTCAAAAGTTCTCTCTCTAGTACTCTCCGGAAGCTCCTAATCTGGGGGAAGTTTTCCCAAATCTATTTTCTTTTTCCTTGATCCCTGAGTATGTCAAAATTTTATCATTTCTGCCCCACCTATCCATGGGTTTCGAATTTACCTTTCGGACGTCCTCATAATTATCAAAGAGTTCTGCTATTTGAGTAGCTGATTTAAGGTTTGCCCAATTATCTAAAAATGATCTTTCATACTAGCATTGGCGCGTTTTTTTTAATTGATCTACCACCATTAGATCTTTAAGATCTTGAAAGGTATTTACTTCTAAGCCAATCAGCCACTCATCTAGATAATTCGTAATTTCAAAAGTGAAATCCTTCCAGGTGCTATCGGATTTTTTCTGGTGTTGGACAAATTTTTGCCGAAAGACCTCCGGACTTAACTTGAATCTTTTAAGTAATAATTTCTTTACATAATCGTAATTTTCGGCTTGTTCCTCCGGTTCGCGAGCAATAAATTGCACGATCTCTAGGGGTAACAAACCCAATAATTGCCCCACCCACTCTTTCTTTTCTATTGACGCCCTTTTAGCCTGGCGTTCAAAGATCACTAGATATAAACTAATATCTGACTGCTTAGGATCGAAATTTGGGATCAATTTTTTAAGTTTAAATTAGAGGTTACAGAACATGCATTTGTAGAATCGTTTGATTCATCGTTTACCCTAAATCCGGATTCTATTTTAAACCTTTCTAAATCAAATTTCAGCTGTAATTCTTTCTCTTTTAATGCCTGCTCCCTTACTAACTCCTCCAATCTCATTTTTTCAGCCCTTTCTAACTCTTCCAATCTTTTTCCGTTTGCAATGATAGTCTCATACAGATTTTTAACAAATTCCTCTTCATAACCTTCACTGTTAGTGATTGCAATTTTTATGCTAGGGACAGTCATATTTAAAGTGGCATTTATTCCTAATTCCTCAGCAAGTTGCAACATGTCTTGCTTTTTCCCTTTACCAAGGAAAGCCATTTTTTTTAACAATATCAAATAAATGTCACGCTAAATTTTGCACTATTGTTACTATTCTCTATTAATACAATAACACTGGTCCCATGCATACACAGAAATACACAAAGAAAAACTTAACACTAAAAATAATCAAAATCATTCAAGAGACTTAAAACACAATAAATCTTAAGCTAAAATTGCACACAATGCTTGAAATACAATTACAATTCTCTAGAAACAAAATAACACTGTTCCCATGCAAGAAAAAACACTAAGTATTTCAAAATTTCTAAAGAACACTTTAACCAAAATTCCTAATACAATATGCAGTTTGCAACTCAAAAATATAACAGTACTCACCCATTTGAAGTACTCAGCTTGCTGTCAGAAGCAAATTATGTGCACTAGTGGTACGGCTTCCGAAAATCGCTTTTCCTTCGGACACTCTCGCCGTTAACACTGTAGATGTAGATCAGTTTGATCTTCTATGAGCAGGACGCTCCCTTTCTCCGAAGCTGAATTTACTTGCCGCACGGCTTCCGAAAATCGCTTTCCTTCGGACACTAGCCGTTAACACTATAGATCAGTTTGATCTTTGAGCAGGACGCTCTTTTTCTCCGAAGCTGAATTTACTTGCAGCACGGCTTCCGAAAATCGCTTTCCCTTCGGACACTAGCCGTTAACACTATAGATCAGTTTGATCTTTTATGAGCAGGACGCTCTCTTTCTCCGAAGCTGAATTTACTTGCAGCACGGCTTCCGAAGATCTCTTTTTCTCCCTGCGTTGCGGTCCGTCCGTAAAAATCCAAAATTTTCCTCCTCTCACGGGTCCTGAATGCTAACTTTTTATCCCAAAGCGCTGCCACCAAAACTCTAAGCTGTAACGTTTGAAAGAATAACGGTAGCGTATTCTTGGTGAATTAAAATATGGAATTTATTACGTCACAACTATTGAAAATTATTTACAAAATGATACATTAAAGTTATTAAAATTAATTAGATTGTTAGAGTCCACTATTTTGTGAGAGGAGGTTTCGTTGGTTACCGCTCCCGTGCAAGTTCAAAGCATCTCTCTTCTCTCATCTTCCGGTCGGGTCGCTAGATTCCTCGGGGGTCAAACAGGGGTTGCGCTGGATCGGAAATTGCACGTGTGGGCGTCGAATCTACAAAGAAACCGACACCAGATGTTGTTGTTGTTTTTCGAGACGTGACGTTACACCGGATTTTAAGGTAAGTATGTGAAAGAAGAATTGCTTAGTTCTTATATTTTGTTGAATCGAGTTATTAGATTTATGAATACTGAGCATTTAGTAAAGAAATGTTACCGAATTCTATTACACACGAATCTACCTTTAAATTATTTTTAATGCTCAATTTTGTTTCATAACAAAAACGATGCTCAGAGTATTTCAATTAATACTACGTATTAGAGTTAAACAAGCATCCAAAAATGTTGAGTATAATTTTAATTAAAATCAACGCAGAACAACAACAAAAAAAAACATGATTTTTTTTATTTTTAAGCAATTAAGTATTTTAATTTACTCCTTATATTCAATAAACTTTTTAATAAATTCGTGTGATAAAAGTATATTCTATTTTTCATATCAAGAAGTAGTCTAACATTCGAAGCAGAATTTTAAAGAATTCCGACAAAAGAGTTTGATATTGATGGTTTCTCAGTTCAGTTGGTATAGAGATATAAATATTTTCAGTAAATTAAAATATTTGGCACTTACATATTATATCACGAACCAATTTCTTCAAATCAAAAGACGTTACCAAATGCCTCGATATATAGCCAATATTGGAAAGCTTTCCATCCTAAGTTTGAACACAGTGATAATGACATTTTTTGAATTGACGATGTCTTTTCGCTTGGCTAAATTAGTCGACGTATAACACTTAAGTTCTAACTATTCTTAGTTTGTGTGAAATTATTTAACGTAAGCGTCTTTATGAATTTCTTAAAATTGTAGATTTTAAATAAATGTAAAATTCGTATCTCTGAGTAAAAAAAAAAACCCAGACACACAACTTCGCTACAGTTATTTTATTTTATACAAGTAGGAGAGACCGGGGCAAGATAACAAATGTCTTAATTTTTACGTTTTCTGCTAGGTAGCAGGATCAACCGAACACTACAGGCTCTTCTATTGGACGTTCGTTAAACAATAGTATAAAGGTGCTGAAATCGCCATTTTTGTGTTAGTTGTGAAGTTTTGATTGTTTACCACTGACCCGATGTAACTTTTATGCACGTGTAAATAAGCTATGCTACAGATACAGGCAAGATATATCATTTATCTTTTTATTATTTATGAGTAACTTAGTTGAAATACTACATATTACCACGAATAAATGTCGATTAAACGACTTCCTTCATGGAAATAGAAATGAGTATTTTTAAACAGGCAGTCCGGGGAAAGATGACGGGGACAAGATGATGAGCTCGTCATCTCGCCCCGTGTTTCGGAATTTATTAAACTAACCAATGTTGTCTATTTTGTTAAATCCTGTAACACTTGTTTATCTGTGTTTTTGTCCTCTCGATCTTGCGCTTCTATCTCTTCTGGTGCTAAGGGATGCATCGGATCGGGGAATGTGTCGTTCGAAAGGGGGCGACCAGAGGAAGACATTTTTGCCATCCGCTAACAACTTTATGGTCACTCATCCATGATAAATTATCATGGACAAAAATATTGGTGAGCGTTTGAGCACCGCTTATTTCAGATCAGTTACAGTTGAAAATGCCGATAAAGGGTTTAAAAATGGGGGATTGAGACTCATAATCCTCTTGTGTTTAGCGAACATGACTTTGCTGCTTTAAAAGCTACTAACCATGATGTTGCTGGAGATGAAACTGAGAATAATAGTACTAATCCTCAGACCCTGGTAGTAGAAAACCAACATATCAATCCTCCAAAAGAACCAGAACTTATGGAAAATGCTCATTACGATGCACTAAAGAAGCTTGTTAGTGTTTTTTAATTCAAACCATTGCCTAAAGCAACACAATGTGAGAGAGAAAAAAAGAAAAAGTAAAAAAGTGAGCTCAAGCATTCTTACAAGCACACCCATCAACGAAATGTTAGAACAAAGGGAAAAGCAGAAGGAAGAACAGGAAATTAAAAAAAAACAGAGAAGAGAAGCCCGTGAAGCTAAAGAGGGAGTAAAAAAATTCAAACTAAGTTCCTGTAGGCCTAAGTCTATAAATCCAGGCCAAACAGTCCAGTTGCATCAACTTCAAAGGATGGTGTTATAAGATGTCTTGCTTGTGAAGAGGAATATTGTGATCCTCCAACAGAAGAATAGATCAAGTGCTGTAAATGCCAAGAGTGGTGGCCTGAGGAATGTTCCAATTATGAAAATGACATTTTTATTTGCGACTATTGTTAGCTGCACAACTAAACACTTCAACATTACGTTACAATGCATTATATGCTTGATACTTTGTAAGATGTAAAAACACAGTTATCATTTTTTAAAACATGTAACATATTCAAAAGATAAAATCTGTTCAACCTTTCTCAGTGTTGTCATTTTGCCCCTAAGCCAAAGTCATCTTGCTGGGGCAAGATGACAATTTGTTAAGGTTCTGAAAAAATAAGATTATCCTTTGTTTGTTTTTTTATTTGAAAAATTAAATGTTAATGTATTTAATACTACAAAGGACTACTCTCTAACACCTCATGTAAACATAATTTTTTTATCCTTAAAAATAAATTAATAAACAACAAAAACTGTTAAAATAAAATCTGGCCCCGGTCTTCCCTACATTAATATTCATCATAAGTACTTTTTTGTGATTTTTTGCATGTGTTGGGCGGATTTAAATGCAGCATTTTACCCCAATTTGGAATGTTTTAGCTCACACCAATTTTTTAGATAAAGAAAAGAAAAAAGCTACTTCAAGTTTTAATATAAATATATACTTATTTCCCGAATCGCATGTCTTTAAAGAGCCCATAGTTGAAGGTATAAAGTAATTTTTTTTTGGTTAAGGGGTATCCGATTACGTTCGGAACCGTGATTTTGCAAAAACGTATAAATGGATAATATTTATGATATTTAGTGTCACTTAGATTAGAAAATGTATATAAAATTGTTTTAAGAATATATTACAATAAAAAATGATTCAAGTACAATATTTTGACAAAAAAAAAGAACATAGAATGACCCATTTTCAAAATATTCTCCTTTTGTGGAAAATGCTTCTATTATAATAATATTTTGCCTGTACATAGCTCAGATCTCTGTACAGAGGCTCAAATAGAATTTTTGAAATATATAACTTAGAAGTGGGTTTATCCATGTTTTAGGACAACAGAGGGGAGAAATTTTAAGAAAAAAACCCCGATAATTATTTTAATTGGTTGTAACTCTGAAAAATAATGTGAATTTTTCAAAAATCATAGTTGAGCCTCTGTACAGAGGTCTGAGTTATATACAGGCAAAATATTATTATAATATAGAAACATTTTTCACAAAAGGAAAATATTTTGAAAAAAAGGTTATTCTAGGTTAATTTTTAGCCGAAATATTGTATTTAAAGAATTTTTTTGTCAAAATGCCTTTAAAACAATTTTATACATGTATTCTAATCTAAGTGACACTAAGTATCATGAAAATTATCCATTTATGCACTTTTTTTAAAATCACGGTTCCAAACGTAGTCGGATACTTTAAATAAATAAAAAAAAAAGAAATGAAGAAAGAAATTTTGCTCAACTAATTAACAGCTTTGTATCAAAATCACTTCTGCCAAAGTTGGTAGAATTATGCTTTGGTTTGAACTTTGTTTTCAACACACACAATTTTCAAGATATAAAGTTGTTTAAATGTTAGCAGAATTTTATTAATTACTATCTAAATTTTAAGAATGTTATATAAATGTGAACATTAATTAATATTAAATAGAAATTTTGTTTATAATTATATTTTTCAGAATTATTTTTTTTCAAAATACCCAGAGGTAGATAAATAACTCAACTCATTCAATAATTGTAAACATTCGTTACGGAAAGAAGTAAAACTATGGTTTAAACTATATTGAAAACATTTTGTAATTTTTAATGAATCGATATGTGTGTTTTGCCATTTCAATAAATATAAATACAGGCGGACCTCTATATAACGAAGTTGCTAAATCCCGGAAAATAGTTCGTTATAAGGAAAATTCGTTATATAGAGGTTCATCTTTTAATATACTTCATAAACCACATAAAACAAATTTTAAATTCATAAACACTATACATTTAAAAAAGTAATTACTCACACCTTTTTTAAAATTAATATATATTTATTTTATATATCTTACCCATCGAAAAAGAAAGAAAGAAAAACCGCAAGGAAAACCAATAAAAAGAATGTCGAAGAAGATTCACTGTATTTCCAATATTTGGAAAATAATTTTATACTAAAATTAATGAATTTTAATGACATTTTATAATTTAAAGCAAACAAGTAATATTAAACATACATTATTTTATAATTTAGAACACGGGGGGACGGGACAACACCACTGAGGGTGAAAGAGGATATCAAAGATGTTTCTAGTGAACTGGGAAATGGGGATCAAAAGTTGCACTTCTTGGATGAAACGTTCAGAACTCTATTGCTTTCGGCGAGTTAGGATATAATAAAACCAGTTCAAGATTTATGGCCACCATAAAATGTGTTAAAGAGAGAATAACTTGAAATATTTTTTCAGAGATACTTTTAAAAAAAAAGAACAAAAATTGAATCACAAAAGAAAAATTTCGTTATATAGAACATGCACTTCGCTATGGAGAGGTTATTTTATGAAGAAAATCGTGAAATGTTTAAGGTTCCAAGAAAAAGTTCGCTATATAGAAAAATTCGCTATATAGAGGTTCGCTTTATAAAGGTTTGACTGTAATATCTTACTTTCGGTATTAGAGTACTTAAAAGATTGATTTTTTGCTTTCTACCCAACTTTTATAGAACTTTTACAATTTAAATGTGAATTTTCTGAAGCTAAGAGTCACATAGTCTTATGCAGCCTACAGTATAAAATACAACCTCGGATATAGGTTTGATATTCATATATACATAAATGAATTTTGTTCAGTTTTACGATGAAAAAGAACTTTAGTTTAAGAGATGATCCTTATTCTTTCATAAAATACTGCCGTATCTTTACTTTGATATTTAATAAATACTAGGATTTAAGAATTTCAAGGATTTTGTTGAAAAAACCCCTAGATATTTTGCTGAGGAGTAAATTTTATTTGCAGTTAATATTATTTATTGGTTCTGTAGCTATTCAAATATTTCCAACTAATTCTAGTTGAATAGTTTTATTACATTAAAATTTCAGAAAAGAACTACAGATATAATGTATGAATTCATTCTTAGAAGATCTTACTTTTTTTTCACTAGTAAGAATTTTCTCATTAAAATATTTTGAGAATAAATTTCAAAATAAAACAATTAAAACCAGGAAAAACTAATCAATTTAGTTAAAAATACCCAATAATTTATGAAAATGCTAAAAAAACAAATATATAATCATTTATTAAATATAAAATAGCACTTGATTTTGATGAAATGAACCAAATTCACATAACATCATAGTCACTCACATGATAACTGCAACCATGTTGCAGGCCAATCAGCCCATAAATTAATGTGACGCCATAGTCACATGATGCACACAATTACATGTTTCAGCCAATCATTTCGTACGTTTCGCTGTTTCCAACTTTTGCATTTTACAGAAATTTTTTATTAAAAAGTACATATTTGCTAACAATAATGACTCACATACGTAAGTAAACAAAATGCACTCGATTTAAAAATGCACGTATGATTAAAAAACTTTTTTTAACTTTGAAAAACTTTTAAAAACTTTTAAAATACTTGAATTTCTTTACCCAATTATTAAATTCGAAATTGTACTTAAATTTTACAAGCAGGAGTTTAATGTCAGTTTTGAATTCAATGGAGAACACGTGATTATATTTATCATGAGACCCTTACGAATTTAACCCATTAAAAATATCATGAAATTGTTCGTTTTTTTAACTTTGAGTTAATCTTTAAGTTTGGTTTAAAATATTATTTATATTTTTATATGAAAATATAAAAATGGAACTTTCAAAAAATCTTTTTAAACTAATTTAACAGTAAAATCTGTGTTTCTATTTAAGTTTTTAAAAATTAGCAAATGTAGCTTTTTTTGCTTTAAAAATCGTTTGCTTTTGGTGGCATTTGCGATTCAGAATTTCTTCAACCAAATATTCCTAAATAGATATTTTAAAAATATTGTACTTTAAATATGTGTTACCTTCTATTGAAATAAGAAATTCTAAGTGCAGTTTTTAGAAAGAAATTGTAGGGTTCTAATTATACATGTATAAAGGAAGCCTTAAGTAAATGGAGGCTTCCAATATATATATTTATCTCTGCTCTGTTACCTGACATTTTAATTAAACAAATCATTCTGACTTAAAATGGCGATCGGAAGACTAGAACTAACGATAAAATAGAATTCATCTGAAATTGTAAGATGATATGAAAAGCTTATGTTTTAAGAACATGAGCACACAAGGATGATCAGCAGGTGAAAATGTTAATTAATTTTGCCCTTAGGGCTAGACACAGCATTTCAGTTTGACTTTACGAAGAAATCAAATTCGACAAACGTGTACAGCATGTCGACACATGCATCACATATACACAGCATAATAGCTACTCGCAAAGAAAATTCAAACTGTTCACTTGTCTTTCACGTTAATTGTACGCAAAAAAAAGACATCGTGCCTTCGCGTTCGAACTTGTATAGGATTGTATTGGACTCATAATGCATTTAGATTAGCACTTATCGAATGTAAATTCAGATAAAAAATGTTCTTTGTACTTCCATTAGTGTTATCTAACTTTAAGTGGGAGACGAATCTAGGAAAAATAGGAAATTCGATTCTTTTAATCAGAAAAAAAATGCACACACAAAGAATGTGATAAATGAGTAATAGCATTCATGATACTATCGTTTAAGGAAATCCATTTTTGCTAAATTTGCTCAATACATAATTGTTAATATATTTATTCATATTCGTTCCTTTAATCTCTCTAAATAAAATAGTTTCTTGTGGAATTAATTAATGTAAAACAAAGAATCCATTTATTAAAAAAAGATTCAGCTTTATCATTCCAATTAAAATTAGTGAGTTACTCGTTACAATTATTTTTTAGAATCAAAGTCAAAAATGAATCATAATGTTTAGAATTCAATTTCAAGGTATCAATACAAATTTATGAGAGAACATTTCTTCAAGTGTTCAGACAACCAGGGACATTTTAAGATTTCTCGAGGTGAAATTGGCCATATCGTATGATTATATGACATGTAAAAGATCCCTAGAGTGTCTGCTGGGCTTGGGTGCTCTCGGTAAAATTAAACCTTAGTACAGGTTTGCATCGTCAGAGGTCAGGTACCTCCCTCTAGGGGGAAAACTGGGGGTCAAAACTACCTGCGGTGATTGGTATCCGCCTATATGGTACCGCAGTAAAGATATACTAGATATGGGGAATATACCAATGCGCAGCCCATTAAGTGCTGAATTGCCAACCATGAGCTTTGTTTCGCATAATGTCACCAATACGGTGTGTGTGACCCTATTTTAAATACCCTATTTTTTCAAATGATCAATGAATGAAATACAAAATTTGTGCCAGTGAATATATTTATTAAAATTTTGAATTTCGTGTTGTTTTATTAAAATAATAGCGTTAATTTTCGCCCCTAAAAGTGGTTTAATATTACATGGCTTTTGAATTACATTAAATGTTTTTCATTTAAGCTTTTCTTACCAATGAGATATTATTTTTAGAGTTTCATAAATCTTATGCATGATCTCTGCTTTTCTACGTAAAGCAAGAACTCGTTTAAAGTAAAAAAAAAATTCTCAAAGAATCAGTACATTTTTTAGTAAATATAACTTATTTTCAAAATGTGTAAAAGGAGTTTATTTCCTTTAAGAATTTATTTGAAGAATTCATTTTTGACTTTCTTTTCAAATAAATATAAAAAAAAGTCAAACGAGATTCCATGTAACTTCACAACACATTTCTGAGTTAACATTTTTTCCCCGTTTGAGTAACGTTATTAATATGGTAGATTAATATTGAAAATTATTGTTTACAATATATATTTGTAAGTTAAATGCAAAATACAATTTATTGTAACAGTATGTTTATATATATTCCAACCACAGTTTTTTTCAAAAAATTATTATTTAGCTCACTATCATTAAATAAGAACTTACATAATTGTTAAATTTTTCATTTTTATAAAAATTTAATTCACTGAAAAAATTGGGAAAAAAAAATATTTTTGAAGGAATTTTTGAAGTATATGATGGAATTTACTGATATCTGTAAATTTTACTTTCTACAGGTATTATCTTTTTATAGAAAAAGTAATTGGAAAACATACCAATAATATTTAGTGTTATTTTTTATAGAAAAAGTAATTGGAAAACTTACCAATAATATTTAGTGTTATTTACTTTTATTTTTAGATTGTAATAAGTAGCTAGAGTGAAATTTGATGCAATGATTATTTTATCGAAGATAAATTATTATTATTTTTTTAAGTCAAAGATAGCTTTTGTAAGTTTATCATAATAAGGTTTAATACAAAATAACTTATTTCCTGCTTTTTAAATGTTATTGAATAAAAACATTTTGATATCTCAATAAAATAAAAACTATAATAGGGTGAATTTATCAAAAAAACCCACCTGCAGTTAAGTTATTAATTTAGCTATATATATATATATATATATATATATATATATATATATATATATATATATATATATATATATATATATATATCAGATACATACTAATCATGTAGTTAACAAACTACTAACAAAATCTTCTAAGTATTCTAAAAATAGGTTTTATAGCAAAATAACACATGACTAAATAAAAAATATAAAAAATTATTTAATTATTACCTTTAATTTAATAAATTTTATACATAATTTTGAATGAAGTACTAGAGCTATTTTAGTTACATTTGGTGCAAAATTGAATTTGGGATTTTGTATTTATCACACAAAGTATGATAAATTTAAGTAATAAAATATGATGAATATACAAATTAGAACGAAATAATTTGAATTCATATAAAACATCAGTTCAAAGTTTCAATTTTTTAACTTAAGTATCCTTTGCAGTATCGTTGCACAATTTACACTCATGCCCATAAACAAAGAAAAATTCAAAGTCACGTGAAAATCGAACTCTAAAATATACGCATATAAATATATCACCCTACACACATCTTCAAGAATCATATACAAATTGTAGGAAGCCACCAGATGATACCAATAGAACGCTACAATGACGAGAGTGTAAGAGGGGGAATATGTAAGGAATACAGGCAAAGAAGCAAAATTGTTCGCAAGCGCTTTATAAGCCTTTCAGGGCAATAACCGCACAAAGGACGCATTTGGATGTTTTTTTATGTGGTAGAATTATCAACCGTCTGGGATGTAGGAGTACCCATCTGGAAGTATTCGAGAAACTTGGAATCACCCAGATGTCATCTCCAGGCTTTGGCAATGGTTCCAAGATGATGGTAATATCAGTAGACGTTACAGCACAGGTCGCCACCGAGTTACAACTCCGAATGAGGTCCGATATTTGGCAGTTACTGCCAAAAGAAATATACAGAGCACAGCATCAGACCTGTCTCGTCAGATCTCTTCAGCCACTGGTACGAAAGTTTCAAGGCAGACCGTGTACAGACGCTTAGGGCTGATTGCTCTATATGCTCGTAGACCTGTCAAATGTACTCCACTTTCTCACTGTCTCCTGAGGTTAGCCAGAAGTAGAGAGGACAACGCAACAGTGGACTTGTGTGATGTTTTCCGACGAGTCCAGATTTACCTTGCAGTCTGATTCTTGTCGGACTTTCATATGGATAACGCCAGGTACACATTACCACCAAGAGAACAAAATTAAACGAGACCGTTTTGGTGTTGCAGAATTGCTGCAATTTGGAGGAAGGAATTATTCTGGGTTCCAAAACTGACCTGCATGTGACAAGCCAAATCTATTGGGACGTCCTTCTGGAATAACATGTACGTTTGTTTCGGGGTGCCATGGGTACAGAATTTGTGTTTATGGATAACAACACCCGTTCTCACATTGTAAATATCGTAAAAGAATACCTTCAATCGGAGGATATCACCCGTATGGATTGGCCAGCATTCCCACCGGACTTGAATCCAGTAGAGCTTGTGTGGTGGCATGCTTGGCCGACGAGTTGCAGTCCGTCAACCACCTCGCACATGTCTATCGGAACTTCGGAGAGCATTTCCTGATGAGTGGTGTTATATTCCCCAAGATCAGATCGATAATTTGATACTCAGCATGCCTAGGCGTTGTACGGACTGTATTGCATCGTGTGCGAGACATATTATGTATTATAACAAGCATGTAATATTGGTGTTTGTAAATAGGTTTCTTTTCTTTTTTATTTGGAACAGATAGTGAAAATCGCAATTTTTATTAATGTTATCACACATATAGCATTGTTTTTGCTCATTACCTTTTGCTTAATAAAAAGGCTTTACAAATAAGTCACATTTGTTTGCTTCTGACTCTTTCTTTGCCTAAACTTGCATTATTCTTAATTTGTGGACACGAGTGTATATAAGGGCATTAAAGAGTATCCTTCTTTATCTCCTTTCTGAGTACTTAATTTTATAATATTTAAAAAAAATAAATCTGTATTCGTCGTACTAGATCTTCTAATGAAAAACAAAACAGAAGTAAATTTCATTAAGTGAGCTTTGCATTTTAAATAGTTTTTAATTGTTTTGGCACAACTAATGAATTGTTCGAATAAAACAAATTATTTCACCAAGAATTCCAACTTAATTCTCTTTATTGGAACATTTTATTAAAATCTTTAAATATTTCTTGCTAACCTAATTCGTTAAATATTATGTGGAAAAAATTATAGTTTAAAAAAACTAAAAACACGCTTTTATAGTTAATTGAACCAAGTTGTGACTTAATCTTTTAGTCGCCAAATCTAAAAATGGTATCTGGAATCAGTTGCCAGATGCGGGATGAGATATGAAAATGGGAAATAGATGATCCTGATTTCAGGACAATGGAGCAAAATTATTAAATTATTGTATTGTCATCGATCCTTGACAAGTGAGCTAAATTTCGAATTAATCTGACCTTTTAAAGTGGGTAAAAAAATTGAGTTCAAAGATTCCATTACATACAAGTGAAGTTTATAAAAGAGTGTTAAGTAAAAAAAAAGCTCAGTTGTGTTTATTCGATGAATTTTGGAACACAAAAGAAGTTTGAAATATGTTGGAACAAATGTTCGAATTTATGCAGGAGTTGACTAGTAATAAGAAATGCAATTTTTATGAATTACAAATACCATCAATCAGGAATGTAAGTATCATCGCCAATGTTTTGAAATTCGATTTGTTTCAAAAGCTTTAAAAATCGAACGTTTTATGCACTACATATGATTTAAATGTAATGTATTTTTTGTGCTGTTTAGCTTTAATTCACAATCAGTGTTTTACAGTGTTAAGCATTATATTATTCCCCAAGTTTTACTATATTCATTTTTCAGCCGTAAGCTGTGGATCTTAGCAAGAATGTTTAAGTGAACCACCGACTTACTGTTCCACAGCTACTGCGTGTATGTCTTAGACACCTGGGACGAACAGAAATCCCTATTTGGACTAATAATTAATCATTTTTATTCCTGTCCTTAGCTGTTTACGGAAAAAGTGGTTGTTGCTACCTTCTATGAGAAAAATATTGCAGATTCTGGATATGGAGGTTTTCATTTTCCTTATGAAATACACTACGCATATGATGTTAAGAAGTCTGAATTGTTGATGTTAATACTCTGAGTTAAAATACTAAGGTTGATTAAGTATTATTGGTAATGTTCTCTCTTTACAAATAAAATTATTGTAAAATAAAATTTCTAATTTGATATGTAATGCATATTATATTTTTCGTGTAAAGAAAATTAGTACGAATATATATATATATATATATATATATATATATATATATATATATATATATATATATATACTAGCTGGTATACCCGTTCTTCGCACGGGTGAACTGAAAAATTAAACAACACAGATTGAAGGATAAAGAAGTTTTTAATGAGTTAATTTTACGTGAATTGCAAATTAAACAAAAAAAGCATTTTGCGTAGCTCAGCTAAACAAACAAAAAGAGAGAGAGAGAGAGAGAGATAATTAAAACACCTTTGTTAAATTTTAAGTACGTAGATCTAATAGCTGATAAAAAGAATTTTTTTTTAATTTATAGCTCCCCGTAACACTCTTGAGAGTCGATTTTTGAAAATACCTTCCTAAGCTGATCTCTGCTCAGCAAAAATAACACATTGTTAACAGTTTTGTGTAATGAACGCTTAAAATAGTGTAAATAATTTTTATCTGAAAGTATAATACATTAATATTACTTTCTGTAGTATTTATTTTATGTTAAAATTGTAATATTCGCAAGCAACGTCGTTTCTTAAATTATAATGGCGATTCAATAAAAACATAGCGAAATGTTAACGATAGAGTAAAGTTGGCAAATGCCTAGCTACTTTCATAAATCGAGCTTTATTAGAGCTTTGTAAGACCCGCCGTGTAGGGGAGAAATGCACTTTACTACTTTATTCAACCGCATTATGATTTACTGCAGTTTTTTTCATACAATATTTTTTTTGGATCACTACATTTGAAATTAAGGGATATACATAAACAAAATACTTCACTTCGGAAAATTTAATCCGTTAGAGCTAATCAATTAATTAAAGATATTCCACTGTAAAATTAATTATATATACCATTCACTTAAAATAAGTAGTCAAATAATTTTCTAAGGTCTTCATCAACATGCAAAAACATAAGACACTTAAATTTTGACAAACTATTTTTTCCGCTAAAATACTCATCATGGAACTCGTGCTGCTATATATCTTGGAAGAATGGATTTCAAAGAATATTCCTGCTAAGTATTGGTAGAATATTCCTTCTAAGTTGGTGTGGTGTGGTAGTTAGGAGAAGGGGGTGCCAGTCAGGTGTCGTCCACGTCACTTGACCATGGTTCAAAATTACGTGATCCGTTGCCAAAAGCCCTCATGTAGCTGAACAGTGCGACGTTAATATTCACTCGTTCCAAAAAATACAGTACAGTAGTTTTAATTATTTTTATACTTCAAAATGCAATATCTGCCCATTCAATTAAAATTATAGCGTTATAATTAACTACTAATCACAAAACATTTTTGAAAATTTGTCCAAATGATGCAGTGTGAAAGAGAAAGTTTATTTACTTTAAGTATCAGAACTGATAAAAGCATTTATTTGGAAAAAAGATCAATTTCTTACTACCAAATATGCATAATAAAATGTAAAAAAAAGCATTAAAATAAAGAGAGATTTATAACAACCTCTCCCTTCAAAACTTAATTTGATTCTAAAATAAAAAAAAATAGGCATTGTAACAGAGGAATTAATTAGAAGCGAGCACCTTGCGTAGCCAAAACAAAAAAGGTTTTTCTCAAACAAAAGATAGATATATGCTGACGTGGGCTTTTTTGCAGCGCATGCCAGAATTGCTGGCCGATGACAGAATTTTTTCCTACTTACTTGACAAATATCGTTATATTTTGGACACTTCATACAATATCTTTATAAATTATAGTCTATGCTATAAATTATAGCCTATGTGCTATTCTGATGTATAAGCTATATTACTGTAAAGTTTCATTAATATCCATTCAGTAGTTTTTGCGTGAAAGACCCACAAAGATATTCACAAACTTTCGCATTTATAATATATATATATATATATATATATATATATATATATATATATATATATATATATATATATATATAAAGGGTGTTTTTGTAGAGGTATAGAACTTTAAATTGCATTAAAACAACGATGTATTATTCGATTGACATGATTTTTTTTTATTCGAAAGATAATCGTGTGGCATTACATTTTAAATATGATTTTTAGCATAGGACTGCCACGGCTGGCTCGGATGTAGTCCAATCTGGACGTCCAATTTTCGATGACTTTTTCCAACATTTGTGGCCGTATATCGGCAATAACACGGCGAATGTTATCTTTCAAATGGTCTAGCGTTTGTGGCTTATCCGCATAGACCAATGACTTTACATAGCTCCACAAAAAATAGTCTAGCAGTGTTAAATCACAAGATCTTGGAGGCCAATTCACAGGTCCAAAACGTGAAATTAGGTGGTCACTAAACGTGTCTTTCAATAAATCGATTGTGGCAAGAGCTGTGTGACATGTTGCGCCGTCTTGTTGGAACTACAGCTCCTGGACATCATGATTGTTCAATTCAGGAATGAAAAAGTTAGTAACCATGGCTCTATACCGATCACCATTGACTGTAACGTTGTGGCCTTCATCGTTTTTGAAGAAGTACAGACCAATGATTCTACCAGCCCATAAAGTGCACCAAACAGTCCGTTTTTCTGGATGTAACGGTGTTTCGACATACACTTGTGGATTAGCTTCACTCCAAATGCGGCAGTTTTGTTTGTTGACGTAGCCATTCAACCAGAAGTGCGCTTCATCACTAAACAAAATTCGCTTATGAAAATCGGGAACAACGGCAATCTCATTTCGGACCCATTCGACGAATTTACGCCTTGCTTGATCATATTTAAAACGAATGCCACAAGATTATCTTTCGAATAAAAAAAATTCATGTCAATCGAATAATACATCGTTTTTTTATTGCAATTTAAAGTTCTATACCTCTAAAAAAACACCCTTTATAATATTTTGATGAATTTTCCATATTATAAATTTCCGATGTTATCTTGATCTTAAAGCTTTTATCACCCTCCTCCCCCGTTTAACTTCATGTTGCGGGCCGCGTGATATGGCTGACATATGTATGCGGCCCAACAGAAAAAAGGTTGAGTACTCCTGTGCTAGGCGGTGATGCGTTCGCTGTAATTTAATTTTTTCTCTCTTTTCACCCTCTGATTTTCTTAAGCCCCCAAATCTTTTGCACCCTGGGCACGTGCATAGCGTGCCTAAGTGATCCTCGGGTACGGACTCAGCCCCCTCCCATAACTCTTGAATTATTTTTTGATTGATTATAATCCTACTTATATAATACGTAAAATTTAATTAAGTATTTGCTTTATTAATAATTATATTTATTAATTAATGCTAATTATTTATTCAATAATTAATTTTTTACTGTTTTTTGTTCCAGAAAACAGACAAAATCAGAAGAATATGTTGGGCGGCATATTGGAGCATGATACGAGAACGGTTGACTCTCGACTTTGGGGGGGAGTAACTGCACTATTTTGTGGATTATGTGTAGCTGACTATATTACTATCATTTTATTGCAGCCCCTAGCACTGGCGTAACTATTTCTGAGTGGGCCACGTATCAAGACTCCTTCCAGGCCCTTTTTTAGAAATGAAGGGCCTGTTAGTGGAACTCAAGTTACACATGTGGGGGCCCCGTATGATTGACACGGCCTCCTGGCCCCTAGGGTTCTCGAATAAGTGAATGTTTATTAACCTCGCATTATAAAGCAACGCGATTGCTATTCGCGACGGACCTCGTAACTTTGAGCCAGGTTCAAGTGACGAGGATGACACTTGAGCTGACACACTTTTCTCCAAACTCCAAAACCATGGCAACGAGTTGGGGCTTACGAATAAAAGTCAGAACTGGCAGGGAGAAGGAGATGAAGAGGTCAAAACTGGTACTGTCATGAATAAAGTTCAGTTATAATGTATTGAGCAAATTATGAGGCATGAAATGCACGAAATATTAAGAATAATGACAGTTTGTTACATATTATTTCACTGGTTTGTAGGTTTTGTACTATAATTTATTTTCTGAAGAATAATAAGATATAGTTAAAATTATTTTCTGTAATAAAAGTAGAAAAAAAACTATGTTTATTTTTTTAAAAATAAATTTTTTTTTCTTCTTTTCTTATCCTAATGTTTTGTGTGTCATAGAAATAATTACTCTTGAGTATAAGAATACACAGAAAAGCAATTTTCTCGAATACAAACTGAGAATACAGTTTTTTTCCCTTTAATATCGAAGAATTTAACTATTTTTATATCTTTATATATGCTTTTCATCAAGTCATAAATAAAAGTGTCAAACGATTTTTTTCTTTATTTGTTCATATTAAAAATAAATAAATTTAGTTATTTATTTTATAACTAATTTTGATAGTGAAATTAAAATAAGAAATACTACGTCAGCTTTGAAATTGTCTTACAAGATTAAAAGAGATCTTACAAGATTGACCTTTTACAAGGTTACAAGAAATTTCTTAAAATAATAATGTTAAGTATTAAATACTTGAAAATATACTGTTTTAGAAAAATTCCCGTCTTTCATGGTCAATTAATTTAATTACAACAAACAATATTTTAGATTAAATTTGAACAATTATATGACGATTAATAATATTTTATTTTCGGAGATTTTTCCACAAAAATTCAAATTCTGATTTTAGAATTCTTTTCACAACATTTGAGAATGTAAGGTTATATAGTTTTTTCCATTTCAATAAGGAATTTTATTTAAAAGAAAATATACAAAGTTAAGTTTTTCTCCCTTGGAGATATTGATATAATTGAATTTCTTATCCGTAAATGCTAAAAGAAAAACTGCTAATTGTCTTTCAAGCATCTGTAAAGTCATCGTTTGTAAAAGCGTTACATAAATCACTTTTCCTAATTAATATTGCTCTGTTTTCTTTCAATGTCTTCCATGAAATGACATGCACAGGGAGCATGCAAGTATCCAATGGCCAATAAGCTTCGCTACATAGAGCGTCATCTTTCGTAAGAAAAAGTGACTATTTTCTTTTAATTAGTTTAACATCCTAACACTAGATGACGCTACTGAAAATGAATGATTATTTGGAAGCTTTCAACTGCGTAAATCATGGGTATATAGTTTTTTACATCTCATTATTCAAGAATTTTGATAATTTAGTCTTTTTTTAAATATTGCTCCAATTTAAAATAAACAAACACTAAACTGATTTTTAAATTTTTAGCTGGCAACTAGTAAAAGACTTAAAATAATAGCGAGTAATTTTAGACATTTCAGATCAAATTGAAAAGGAAATATGTCTCTACTGATATCTTTATTTATAGAAAGCTTATACTCGAATTGGAACCGTACGCTTGAAAAGAAAATATAAATATCAGAAAAGGATATTCCAAAAATATTATCCCTTTTAATAATTTTCTATGAAAATGATGTATTTGTTTGATATTTTTGTAGTCTTTACTATTATATATTATTTTTTCCATGCGGAAAGGGAGAATTATCTTCTGTTAAATATTACCGGTGCTCACACACATCGTGGAGTAAGCATTCCGTTTATGAGGGTTATTGATTGTCGGATTTTTGTTCGTGTTTTTGTGTTGATATTCATGACTTTCTTTGATTATCCATTCAGTCTGGAAAAAAAACTGAATTTTTATCATCTATAATAGATGTTTCTCGGACACCTTACACCTTTATCTAATATATATTATAAATGCGAAAGTTTGTGAGGATGTTTGGGGGTCTTTCACGCAAAAACAACTGAATGGATTTTAATGAAACTTTACAGTAATATAGCTTATACATCAGAATAACATATCTTTATAAAGATATTGTATGAAGTGTCCAAAATAAAACGATATTTGTTAAGTAAGTAGGAAAAAATTCTGCCTTCTGCAAGCAATTCTGGCGTGCGCTGCAAAAAAGCCCACCACAGCATATATCTATCTTTTGTTTGGGAAAAACCCTTTTTATTTTGGCTACGCAAGGCGCTCGCTTCTAATTAATTCCTGTGATCAGCATAATGCCTATTTTTTTTATTTCAGAATAATACTAAGTGTTGAAGGGAAAGATTGTTAGAAATCTCTCTTTATTTTAATGTTTTTTTATGATTTTATTATGCACATTTGGTAATAAGAAATTGATCTTTCTTCGAAATAAATGCTTTTATCAGTTCTGGTACTTAAAGTAAATAAATTTTCTCTTTCACACTGCATCATTTGGACAAATTTTCAAAATTTGTTTGTGGTTAGTAGTTAATTATAACGCTCTAGTTTTAATTGTATAGGCAGATATTGTGTTTTTAATTATAAAAATAATTATAACTACTGTATTTTTGAAGTGTGTGAGTGAGTGAATATTAACGTCGCACTGTCCAGCTACACGAGGGCTTTTGGCAACGGATCACGTAATCTTGAACCATGGTCAAGTGACGTGGACGACACCTGAGCTGGCACCCCCTTCTCCTAACTACCACACCACACCAACTTAGAAGGAATATTCTACCAATGCTTAGCAGGAATATTCTTTGAAATCAACTCTTCCAAGATATATGGCAACACGGGTTCTATGACGAGTATTTTAGCGGGGAAGGCGAATAGTTTTGTAGCAGATCTTGCGTTTTCAGCTGACGGCGTTTTCAGCGGATTGCACAGACTATTATTTTTATCCCGAAAAAATAGTTTATGTCAACATTTAAGTGGCTTATGTTTTTGTATGTTAATGAAGACCTTAGAAAATGAATTGACTACTTATTTTAAGTGAACGGTGTATATAATTAATTTTACAGTGTAATATCTTTAATTAATTAATTAGTTCTAACGGAATAAATTTTCCAAAGGGGTGTATTTTGTTTATGTATATCCCTTAATTTTAAATGTAGTGATCAAAAAAAAAAAATTGTATGAAAAAAAACTGCAGTAAATCATAATGCGGTTGGATAAAGTATTAACGTGCATCGCTTCCCCTACACGGCGGTTCTTACAAAGCTCTAATAAAGCTCGAGCTATGAAAGTAGCTAGGCATTTGCCAACTTGACTCTATCGTTAACATTTCGCTATGTTTTTCATTGAATTGCCATTATATTTTAAGAAACGGCGTTGCTTGCGAATATTACAATTTTAACATAAAATAAATACAACAGAAAGTAATATTAATGTATTATACTTTCAGATATAAATTGTTTACACTATTTTAAGCGTTCATTACACAAAACTTTTAACAATGTGTTATTTTTGCTGAGCAGAGATCAGCTTAGGAAGGTATTTTCAAAAATCGACTCTCAAGAGTGTTACGGGGAGCTATAAATTAAAAAAAAATTCTTTTTATCAGCTATTAGATCTACAGACTTAAAATTCAGCTGAGATATGCAAAAAGCCTTTTTTGTTTAATTTGAAATTCACGTAAAATTAACTCATTAAAAATTTCTTTATCCTTCAATCTGTGTTGTTTAATTTTTCAGTTCACCCGTGCGAAGAATGGGTATACCAGCTAGTGAGTTATAATTTAAGATATATAAGATGGCGTTGCTTTATAATTTAAGATATATAAGATGTCGATGCTCTTATATCTTGCAGCTGCTTAGTAAAATTCAACCATTATCAAGTAATTTAAGTTTAAATGGTTATGAACTTATGTTCTCTACAATGTGTAAATAAATAATATTTAATGGTAAATGAAAATTTTTTTAGTATATACGTAGATGTATTCTCAAAATTAGCATATATACGTGGACCAATTAAAATTACAAATTTTTTTTAGTTTAGCTTTTGTGTTGAAGTATTCATCGTCTTTAATTAAGTTTATGTTATTAATGTTATTTTATATAGAATTTCTTTGTAAAATACATTATTTCGAATTTTTTTTCCCTCGAAAATAATAAGTATTTGAATCTTGTGAAGTTTTGAAACATTACTTTTAGTTGCTTCTTTCTGGAGTAGATGGCACTACAATCTACCGGGTATTATTCAAAAAAAAGTCTTGGGGAAATTTCTTTCAGGTATAAAAAAAGAAAGTATTTTTATTTTAAAACAAGTAATTAAAAAAATTAAATTAAATTTCTACTAAGGCCAAGAAAGAAAAAATTTATTTTAGTTACCTTTTATTAAACACTTACAATCAATATAAATTTGTATATATATACGACAGAATCACAATATTAAGTGGAAATACACCTTTTAAATTAACATTATTTAACTACATTAATTTTGTAAGAACATTTTTTAATAGAAGTTGAATACAATAGGTAAGAATTTATCTTAAAACCAATGTAAAAGGAAAGGTGACATTTAACTAGCATATGATTATTTAGGTTACGTTAAATCTTCATCACAAACTTAATCAATTAATTAATAATTAACAAAAATAATAATTAAGCTAATTTTAATTATAATTTAAGTTTAGTTTTTTTATTTAAGTACACAAAAAGTGTTTTCCATTTTAAATTAAATCAGTTGTCAAGAAAAAAAAAGGTAAGAATTTAATTTCCTCTACACATTAATTTATTTGCCTTTATATGATTCTGTGTAGTTGCAATGAGTATGAATTTACCACTTTTAGTTTAAAATCCAGTAACTAACGCTTCCAAAATATTTTTACATGATAAAAAAACATCAACGCATTTACAATTAGTTATTGTAATTCTTATCTATGAGATGCACTGAAAAATAAATACATTGAGTACATTTTCTTAATCATACATATTTTGAAGAAGAAAAAGATATTTTTAAATAACTAACATTTTACCTTTTTTTAGTATCTTTTTCCTAATTGAATTTGCCAATATCATAATGTTACGAACTCAATACATTTTTGTAATATAATGATGCGAGCTACGGTGCAAAGCTAAGCAATTCGCAGTATCACAAATCCTAAATTGCCATCTATGTAACCTATTTTTATTGTTAAATATTTTCTCACGAAAAATAAATTGCTTTTTAAATTTAAAAAAAATTGTAGTTATGTTAAAGTAAATAAATTTAAATTAGTTTATTTAAAAAAACTAAATATTATTCTAAGAAAACTAGATAAAATTTATTTATGTATATTTTCTGATTCATAAAAAAGTTTTGTCTTGAATAATTTTGTCTTTTAATGTATGAATTTATTGTAATTAAATGAAATACCTCTATTAGTGAAGCTTGTGCAATTTTTAGTAATCTGCGACACACATTTATTAGTTAGGTGTTTAATATGCTTGTTTCGGATGCCACCAGATGCACGGTGTCGGATCGAGACCCACGAAGCTCATCATCTCAAGGGGGTATATTATTTTTATTGTTAACCATAGCTTCCATATGCAGATGCTTCAACTCCATTCCAGCCCAATTTTGAAGGAAAGTACCTTCGGTTATAGTTGGGGCCCCCACCTCTCTTACCGTACCATCAACCTCTCGAGAGTACTTGCCTTTTGACAACATACTTAGACTTCCCACATTCCAAACATGTTTAATCCTGCATTTCAGTCTGAAGGATAAAATTTTAGTTTTTATTTTGGATCTACTTTTTCACTCTCTCTGTATATTTCTCAAATTTTAGAATAATAATGTTTCTTATTTTTTGTTTTTTCCATTTGGTTATGAGTTCCAACAATCATGGATTAAAGTATGTTATAATTTATATTCCTCTCTTTTCCTCCTCTTCTCTCACACGCACGCACGCACGCACGCACGCACACGTGTATGGGCATTTTAAATATATATAGAATAAAATCTAAATATTAATATAGAAATATTTTTAACTGTAGTTAAGAAGAAATGTTTGATGTTTATTAAAAGGATTAGACTATATAACGAATTTTTCTTCTTAGATGCGTTTAACAAAATCACAATATGAATTACAAATACTATTGTGATTTGCTTAAAGTAGCAAACAAAAAATAAAGGAAATTTTCGTGATACTTCCATCAGTAAACAACAAGAAAAGAAATTTAAATAGTGAAAAATATATTAATTATGAGTGAATACTCGCTGTGTCAACGAGATTCATTCATTAAAAAAATCCTTATTAATAATATTAAAAACAAAAAAAAACATCGGATTTCCTCCCTTTTTGTACTTACCCATTGTATTAGGAAGAGTCAGTAATATAGTAAAGAGAATCATAATTCGGAAAATTGCAGTTCTACTGTCTGAAAAACAAATAACATCAACTAATGTTGATCGAAACGTGACCCACATTAAATCGTATTGTTTGAAATTATATTGTTAAAAAAGAATGCCCTTTCTGTCGTGCATGTAAAGGGTGTTTTTTCAGAGGTATAGAACTTTAAATTGCAATAAAACAACGATGTATTATTCGATTGACATGAATTTTTTTATTTGAAAGATAATCTTGTGGCATTACATTTTAAATATGATTTCTGGCACAGGACTGCCACGGCTGGCTCGGATGTAGTCCAATCTGGACGTCCAATTTTCGATGACTTTTTCCAACATTTGTGGCCGTATCTCGGCAATAACACGGCGAATGTTGTCTTCCAAATGGTCAAGCGTTTGTGGCTTACCGCATAGACCAATGACTTTACATAGCTCCACAAAAAATAGTCTAGCGGTGTTAAATCACAAGATCTTGAAGGCCAATTCACAGGTCCAAAACATGAAATTAGGCGGTCACCAAACGTGTCTTTCAATAAATCGATTGTGGCACGAGCTGTGTGATATGTTGCGCCGTCTTGTTGGAACCACAGCTCCTGGACATCATGATTGTTCAATTCAGGAATGAAAAAGTTAGTAATCATGGCTCTATACTGATCACCATTGACTGTAACGTTGTGGCCTTCATCGTTTTTGAAGAAGTACGGACCAATGATTCCACCGGCCCATAAAGCGCACCAAACAGTCAGTTTTTCTGGATATAACGGTGTTTCGACGTACACTTGTGGATTAGCTTCACCCCAAATGCGGCAGTTTTGTTGGTTGACGTAGCCATTCAACCAGAAGTGCGTTTCATATCTAAACAAAATTCGCTTATGAAAATCGGGAACAACGGCAATCTCGTTTTGGGCCCATTCGACGAATCTACGCCTTGCTTGATCATATTTAAAATGTAATGCCACAAGATTATCTTTCGAATAAAAAAAATCATGTCAATCGAATAATACATCGTTGTTTTATTGCAATTTAAAGTTCTATACCTCTAAAAAACACCCTTTATAAACTGTATAAACAAAGTGTTTTGTAGTACAGACGAAGTATTTGATGTGTATATATATTGATATTAAATTTCGAGGCAATCTCTTTTCTTGGTTTTTGTTAAAATACGTGAAACACAAGTATAATACAAAATTAAGTTATCCCCATAGGTTAGAAAAAGAATATTTTAGTTTTAAGGAGTCGCTTGAATAAGAGTTTTTTGCATTGTTTTAAACTGTAAGAACACACACATTTGCCGATAATATTCAAAATTAGAAGGAAAAAAAAAATTCATTTTTAGTTTTTTGAAGAATTTTTGAAATTAGTACAAACGAGAATGTAAATCATTACTAATTAGTTTTCATCATGCATTAACACTGTCATAGAACACATTGCAGTAACCATACACTATTTGAGCTTTAAACGATTTTTATTACATTCGGAGTTTAATCATGAATTTAAATTTCGCAGATAAAATTCACAAGTGAAATATTTGGTTCATTTTGAGAATGTCTTAATCCATTTTTATAAAGTTCAAGATATATTATTTTTTTGTTTTGACTCCTATAAAATTTAACTACTCCAATATTCTTAAGCATTAATTACATTCTCTTTCAACCTGTTGAACCAATTTATCTTGCACAACTGATAATTGTAAAATGGTTTATTCAATGATGTACTAGGTGATTTCTAAAATTATTCTTAACAAAACCAGGAATATGTGGATTGCATTGATATATTACGACCAATGCCTGACAGTCCTTTTAGCTGCTTGACCCCCACTAATTCTGTGGGTACAGTTAGTTTTAATGATCAATTATTGACAAGTGCCTCAACGTATACTCAACACTCAGAAGATGAAGAGACAATCATTCCTGGAAGTAACTAACAATATGCCTTCTCAGGTCCTGGTGCTTTATAATGATGGTAGTTAATCGGACTCAGATAGGACTGGTAGTAGAGTATATTCTATAGCAAAGGATGGGCTGGCTTTTAGTTGCAGATTTTGCATCCCTATCAACTGTTCGGTTTTTTCGCTCGAAGCTTCTTACAATTAGAAATGCTTTAAATTTTAACCACTATTTTGAAACTAGCGGCACATGTATTTTTACTGATAGCAGAAGTTCAATACTTAAAAAATTGCTCGAAGATTCTAGAAAAAAAAACTGCTCAAGAAATTATTTCCAAAACTGTAACACTTTCACGGAAAAGCAGAGTTTGTGTTCAATGGATCTCCTTCCATGTTGGAGTCTTCGGAAATGAGATGGCGGACTTGCTTGCGAAAGAGGGAAGTAATCTTCCTTCTGCCGCCTTCTGTGAACTTTTCGTGTCTGAATTTTTTTCTATTCACAGAATTAAAGCAAATTCTATTTGAAGAGTCCCTCACGCACACGATTGGTATGCTGGAAATAATCCTGGCCTATCCTTGTAATCGGTAGGCACAAGATCTACACAGAATGCGTTGGCCAGGGTACTCAGTGATCACATTATGATCTTGAAAAATTCGCCGACAGGGAAAAGACTTTTTCATCTTGCCCTTGTTCCTGTCCTGCTTCTCTTACTCGTTTCATTGACTATATTGCGGCGTCTATAAGGTATCTGTGGAGTGAGGTGGCGAATGAATCAGTGGAACTATTAGAGTGGCATGGTATCATGGACCTGGTCTTGGCATTTGGACTAGAAGAAATAGCATAACCGACAGATAAAAGATTATGAATAACTTTACATTTTTTAAATCATTTTATTATTTATTGAGATTTCGTTTTTAGTTTTTCTCAATTTTTTACTATTAGTTCCTACATATATATTTTTATATGATTATAAGTACACAGGTTATAAGAACGTTTAGTCTAATGTAACAATTTCTTTGGAATAATAAACTTATTCAATACGTGGCTGTAACAATTACAAATGTAATAGAGAGGAAAGTAATGAACGCGTATAAAGTTCATTACAATACCTACACAAAAGCTTAACGTATTTTCAAATCAATGAAATTTTAAATTTAGCACGTTCTTTAGAAATGATATTTTTATTCTTCGATATGCAAGAAGTGGTGCTTTGGCACTTTTGTTTGCTACTTTTTCCACTTAGTATATATATAGATTTGTTCACAAAAGATATACTGATGTTTTTGCGAAGGAAACATTGATACAATAGCAAACAATCGTGTTAAGGAGGAAAAGAGCTGATGTTACATGTGTTTGAGGTGAATAAATTGAAAAATACACACTACTAATAATTAAAAATACACCATAAAGAGAAATCAAAACCCCATTTATTGAAAGAATAGAATAAATTACAAGAGTGAAATAATTTTAAGGAGAAGTTCTGTTAGAGAATTCAAAACACGAAGAAATCACTATTTAATTCAACTACTAGGGCTGGAAATTACTAGTGTAGCATAAATTGGAACTAGGAAAGAGGCTTTGCATGTGCTCTTGAAATTTATATCAGTCCATGTTGCTTCCAAACATTGCTCTGTTTCAGCTAGTATAGAAACAAGTACTGCATACTGAGGCAATTGCTTACCTTGCATTGATACCATTATTCTATGACAAAACAGAAGAAAAGGTGGTGGAAAATATGTGGGCCAAGGCAGAACTTTATGGATAATGAATCATTAAACGTTATATTACATTAAGTTGTGTGCCCAATTTTTCCTTTCGCTACACCCTTTAAAAGTTGCCTTTCGCCTTTTTAAGTAAAAAAGGGCAAAAATGAAATATTTCTCTCGCTTATTTTATTTAAAGTTTTGTTTGTTTGTTTTGTGCATATTGTTTTGCGTGTTCAATTTGTTTAGGACAATTGCCGATCCCGCCGATAGTGAAGTGCAATCTGTAATCCGATTTTCGAATGCAAGGAATGTCAAGCCAGTTTAAATCATCATCAACTTGTAGAGGTTTATGGTGAAAATGTAAGGAGTGATAGAATGGGGATAAAGAAGGTTCAGAAATTCATTGATGGACACACCAATGTGCATGACGAAGCGAAAAATGGGTGGCGTTCTGTTTTTGATGATGGTTTGGTTAAAATGTGAATGAGAAAATTCGAGAACACTGGAGGTTTATACAATAAGATTGCTTTGTAATGAGTTTTCACACATTGCAAAAACTGTTCCTTGACGGCTTCTTTCTTAACAGAGGGTATAGACAAGTTGGTTTCCCGATATGAAAAATTCCTGAACAATGGTGGTAACTATGCAGAGAAACAGTTTCCAGCATACTCTTTCGTGTAAAAACAAATTTTGTTTTGAAAAAGTGAATTTTTATGGGAGTTATTCTAAAAACGGTACTTAGTTTTCTAACACGCCTCGTCAAAGAAATAAATATGTTAAATAATAATAAAAAAGTTGATAAAAAATAGCGAAATACCTATGTTTTGCAAATTTTAAGTTGTTTGCGTTTTGGGGAAGATGTTTTTTATTACATTTATTTGTTTAGATGAAAGGCAGACTTTCCAGGGTATAGCAATCCTAAGAGAAAAAATAAATCTACTCTTGTGCACATTCTCATTGTCTCTCACTCTCTGTATATACTATATATATACAGACATATACATCTCTATCTATACATCTATCTCTATGTATGTATATATATGCGAGTATTATATGTTTAATTAGATATTAATTTTTTAAATATATATGCAATAATTCACTTAAATTTTCTCTCGAGGGATTTTAATCGATAATGGTCTTGAGCTCTCCAAGACTTGACGCGATAATTAATTTTTGTTTTACCCCTCAACGGGAAATAACCATATTTCCAAAAAAAAAACTGAAAGACTAGCGTTTTTAAAATATGATGTTGCATTTTTACATCAACCACGTATTCGTAACAATCAGAAAAGTTCTGCTGGAAATCATATGATTTTAATAGCTTACAGTTGTTGACCAAGACTATAAATGAATAGAGGAGATCTCTAAAGGAATCAATGGATGCTTTTGTGATTGTCTTACATGTTAACGTGTGGTATCTTATGTTTTGTCTCTTTTGTGGTGTCTAATATGTTCATAAACCAGAGAAAGAGAGATAGAAAGACAGAGACAATCTTTCTTATATTTTGGTATTTTTTTTACTTAAAAATAAATTATAATTAGCACAACTTTAAATCTACTTTGATGAATTAGATGGGTCTTATTTTCACTCATAATACAAATTGCATAGGGAAATCATTTTATAAATGATTAAGTTGCTTTGAAGTCTTAAGCCATTGTTTAATAATAATGATCCATCTATTAAGATTAAAAAAATTATTTATGGTAAGATTTAAGAGGTGTTTGATGCAACAAGGACTCATCAAATATTTCCTGTTTCTTCTTTTTGAATTTTTTTCATCCAATTAATAGTTATATGAATTAAACGTTCAATGATATTAACAAGCGTCCACACGGAGATACCCAGCCAGCAACCAATCAGACCTCCGATGTTACTGAACAGGTTTCCACTCTGTAATAAAAACGTAACAAGAATCTTAGTCTTAACATGTATAATATTGCTTTAGCATTAAAATTTAAATATAGTGACGAAATTGTCGGGCAAATTAACTTTAGCATTGATAATATGCTTTGTAGAATTATTTGAAAAACGTTTTGCACTGAGATGCAACCGAAGATAAAATATTTGCACTGTTAAAAATTGTTAAGTACAATTAAAATTAAAAGGTTGGTAAAATGGTTATGGGGGATTAAACGATTAAAATTTGTCAAAAATATATGCATAATTTATTGAGCAAAACCTTAAAGATCGCCGCCATTCAGCAAGGCGTATGATGACCACAATAATTCAATTCATTAAACAGATTGATAGTGAGTCGCTCAGGCAGGTTCAATACCTGTAATTTAATACCCTGAAATGCAGTTCTTGACAATTACATGGTACAGAGGTTGTAGTGACTTTTCGTCCCTTATCCCATACATAATCAATCGGAATAGATCTGGATCGGAATAGTTCACCGTACCAGTACTCCATTTTTTTTCATTTTAAAGTAAAAACAATTGAATTGGCCACTAATTACTGCAAATGTTTCATAAACAATGTTTTAATATTGAAACTGAAAAGTTTTGCGGAAATTTTATTCAAAGAGAAATTGACAAAAAGTTGTAAATAATAGTACTCTAATCTTGGGAAATAATCAATTCCTAGTTCAAAGTTAAAGTAGTAATTTTTGTAAAGAAATTGAAAATTGTTAAACACACACACAAGTATTAGTGTCCATCAATAAAATTATACGGTAAAACTTATTACCGTTTCACCGACTCCAGACCGGAAGGCCTGGGTTCAATGCCAGATGCCACCAAATACCCTCCGAGTACAACACGGAGTACGTGCTCGTTAAATCAGTGGGTTTCGAAGTTTTGTGGGCTGTATCACGAGTGCAGGGGACTGGAGAATATTTCCCTCCCCTTCAGTTCCCTGCCTTAATTGTGGAGGTGGTGATAGGTGGTGTCGCCATCTATCGTCCCTTCGGGAATTTTGCAGAGCTAATTCGTACTGTCACCTGTATGGTGCTCAAGGCCAACGACAGGCTTACTTCTAGCCCCTTGCCACGATGAATTTCGTGGGCCTCGATCTGACTACGTCAGACAGATGGCATTAGAAATAACAACAACACCGTTTCGCAAATTGATGAATTCGACTATACGATTATTAAAAAGTTAAAAAACTTATAAGTAATTAAATATTTATTAAGGAAACAATTTTGTTTTCTATAACTACAAGAATGTTATAGCAGTCAGAAAACGAAATCCATCGCCACGAACTATTATTATTCGTAAGATAGATAATTTTAAACTACTTACACTATATAGTGGATCCTGCGATATAACAGTGCTTTCAAGATCTCCAAGTACAACAGCCACTACAGTGTACTTTCTGTAAAATTTTGAATAGGATAGTAAATTTTAAGTAAAGTTTAAAAAAAAGTTTTCAAAATATATATTTAACTACACATGTTGAAAAAAGCAACTTCCCCATTCACTCATCATGATATCTCCCAAATTATTAGATACACAGATTTGAAATTTGGCACGCATGTCTCTTTTGTAGAGTAGAAAACTGCTGCGGGGGAATCAGAAACAAAATTTCTCTTTTTTTTAACTATTAGACTTGAAGACTAGAAATTTAGCAAGTGTGTTTTTATTTGTTGGGCATACATCGTTTAGAAACGAGTTTTGTGAAAATGCAGGGTGGAGCGTGGGAACTTGACCATTTTGAAAATGCACTAAAACACACTACACGTTTCATTCGACTTAATTGTTATTTTTCGCCTACCACACAGCATTGGAAATTTGAATTTACACAGTATTAAATACAATGCCTGTTAAATGTCACCCTCAATTATCAATACACTGATGCGGACGATTTCGAAAACTTTAAGACACTTTTTTTAGCATATAGACACCGGGATATTGTCAATTTCGGCTCGAATGCTGTTTCTTATGTCTTCCTGGGTCTTGAAGCGATCTTTGTAAACCAGGGACGATTTTTTGTAACACAGGAAGTAATCAGGAGAGGATAAATCAGGTGAGCACGCTGGCCAGTTTACGTCCCCTGGCAGGGGTATTAGTCATTCGGGGAAGAGGTTGTTATTAAAATATCCATGGAAACCCTATAGGTGTGGGCTGTAACCTCATCTTGTTGTAACCCCACGTTGCCAAGCTATTTTTCTTGGAGAGCGGGTAAGAAGAATAATTAAATCATTGTCACATACCGGTCCGAATTGATACGCTAAGTCTTTTCACATTTTCAGGTGTTCTAATGGTCTTCGGAGGTCCTTTCCTTTCTTTGGATACATCCCTCGTTGTTTTGAAAGCCTCCATCCACATTAAAGCACATTTCCGATCAGGAACATGACCTCGTAGAGGAATATCGAAGTGACGACGAAAGACACGTTAAACTGCAAACACAGACCGATCGCTAGAGAAGTACGCCCCCATTGCAAAAGCACGCTGCTGCCTCGATCACAACTTATTTGAGACTGAGATGGGCAGGAACACAAATATTCGATCTTAAAACCCTAAATTACCTCAGCATCAGAGTTGAGGGTTATGATGGTAGGGGTGTAACTCAATGTTACACCTGCAACAATTTCAATCACAGCTCAGAAAACTGCCATCTAAACCCAAGATGTCTAAAATGTGGTGAAAACCACCTCACCCGAGATTGCCCCATTAAACAAAAACTTGAAACGCCTAACTGCATAAATTGTAACATATACGGTCATATGGCAAACTATCGAGGTTGCCCCTCATTCCCCAAACCCCCAAAAGGAAAGGCGAAAAACAACAGAAATTCTTACACCAACATTTACAATAGCTTAGTTAGACCTAATATCTCCTACGCACAAGCGACAACCAGAGCTAATAATTCAAAAAACACCCCTCAGATGGCGACACGCGGACCTGGGTCTTCGGCACAAACTGAGACCAACAAACCAATTCCCCCCAATAACAGATATAATAATAATAACTTCCCCAATTTTAATCGTAGAAATAACAATTTTAACTTTAATAACATGAATAATAAAATTAATATCCAAACTACGCTGCAAATGACAATGCATTGTCTTATGCAGCTATCCCAATTTCTTTGTAACGGCAATAACTTAAATACAAACCAACAATTAAACCCCAATCAATTGTACGCCCAAATAGAGGCATCCTGTAACAATATCAATAATGTATAGTTCCTCCCCGATGGGTCTCAGTTTGTGTTCATGGAACGCAAACGGCTTACTTAGAAAAATTGCTGAACTACGTATTTTTATAGAGAAGCACTCCCCGGATATTTTTCTCACACAAGAGACACACCTGAGACCTTCTCACAACTTTAATATAGCGAATTACACCTGTCACAGAAACGACAGAATCTCTGATGGACCGCAGGTGGAACTCTGATCCTAGTTAAAAACTCACTCAAACACTACTGCCTCCCCACCCCTCCTCTTCGAGCTCTTGAAGCAACTAATATAATACTAACTCCCCCCAAGCATGATCCCATTTCTATTACAAGTGTTTATATTCCTCCCTCTTCCGATGAAAATTTATTTACTATTGACATCGAGCAGCACTCATAACGCTTGGAATTGTAAAAATAATACTACCAGAGGAAGACACCTCTTTAATTTCGCTAATATGCTTAACTTAAACATCGCCTTTCCCTCAACTCCCACTAGATTTGGTCACAATTCCGCAAACACCATTGACATCGCACTAATTAAAAACTTCTGTTACCCCTTTACAATTAACTCCATCGACGATCTTTCCTCAGACCATAATCCGGTTTTCTTAAATTTTAACTTCAAACTCGCAGAAGCACCCCCAAATCCCAGAGCGGTCTCCACAGATTGGAAAACATTCAAAATAAATCTAAATAAAAATCTTTCTCTTTTTGATTTCCATCCTAATAATATTAACAATACTAACGACCTAGAACAAAAAATCACAGAGTTCACCGAAGCAGTCATTGATACTCATAGCCACGCCTCCCGACTAATAGAGTGGCCGCGGTAGCCGAGTGGTATGGGCATCGGATCGTGGCTGGCTTTGTCACGAGTTCGAGCCCAGTACCACTAAAGACCCGCCGTGTAGGGCAGCGATGCACGCTAAATCTGTCGAGAGCTGAAACGTCCTCCCGTTGGTGTGGTGTGGTAGTTAGGAGAGGGGGGTGCCAGCTCAGGTGTCGTCCACGTCACTTGACCATGGTTCAAAATTACGTGGTCCGTCGCCAAAAGCCCTCGTGTAGCTGAACAGTGCGACGTTAATCTTCACTCACCCCCCGACTAATAGAAACAGACAGAAGGAACTTCACTCCGCATAACATTAACCAGATGATTAAAATCAAAAATTACTTCAGAAAACGTTATCATCAAACCCTTAATCCCATTTTCAAATCACATTATAACAGAGCTCAATCTGATCTTAAAAAAGAAAAAAAAATATAATGATATCATTTGGCAAAAAAGACTCGAAGCTCTTAACACCGCAGACAATAGCCTTTGGCGCACGCAAAATTTTTTCAAAAACAAAAGACCAAAAATTCCACCTCTTAACTGTGCGACAGGTACGGCAGTCACTGATCAGCAAAAAGCTAACCTTCTTGCTACTAACATAAAAAATAATTTTGTTGAAAACGATCGCGAAGATGATAGTTATAAACAAAATGATGAATTAATAAATACTACCGTAAATAATTTTCTTTCTACCCCCCCCTAATTCTCTCATCGAACCCGCTCTCCCGGATGAAATTATCCTCTACATTAAACATGTCAATGCCAAAAAAGCCCCTGGTAAAGACAATATAACTAACCGCATGTTAAAAAACTTTCCAATTAAACTAATCCTTATTTTAACAATTCTAATAAACAAAATCCTCAAATTTAATCACTTTCCAGATAACTGAAAAGAAGCCATATTATTTTCCCCATTAACAAACCTGGCAAGGACCCTCATCTCGCATCCAGTTACAGACCAATATCTCTCCTTTCCACTATCGGTAAACTAACCGAATCTATTATTCTTCAGAGACTAAAAAACTTTATCAATGAAAATAACATCCTCAATCCCAATCAGTATGGTTTCACTAACAAGCTCTCTACCCTTCACCCGCTTTTAAGACTCACCGAAAATATCTCTGAAGGTTTCCAGAAAAAGAAAAGCACGGGAGCAGTTTTTCTGGACATCCAGAAAGCCTTCGACCGTGTTTGGATTAATGGTCTTACTTTTAAGCTTATTACCTTTAATATTCCACATCCTCTGATACATCTTATTCACTCATACCTCACTAATCGCTCCTTCAGAATCAGAATTAATGAGACCCTTTCTAATGAACACTCTGTTTCTGCAGGGTGTCCCCAAGGTTCCTTGCTCGGTCCCTTGCTTTTTAACCTCTACATCAACGATATCCCTGACTATTCACTCACTAAAATTAACCTTTACGCTGATGATACTGCCATTCACGCCACGTATAAAAACTAGAAACAATTTCCTTCGCATTAAACAAACACCTTTTACTATTGCAAAATTTCTACGACAAATGGAAAATAAGTATTAATGTCGAAAAATCTACTGCCATTATTTTCACGAAAAAACAATCACTCCCACCACCTATTATCATGTACAACACCCAAATCCCCTGGTCTCAGGAAGCCAAATACCTTGGAATTTTTTTTTATCTCTGATACACACCTAACTTAGAAACAACACATTTATTACTTTCGCGACAAATCCCGGAAAATAATGTTTAAACTTTACCCCCTATAATTGGCCGGAATTCTCATTTAAGTATAGAAAACAAAGTGCTTCTCTATACAGCCGTTATGCGTCCCATCTTAGCTTATGCATGTCCAGTATGGGGTTATGCCGCTAAAACAAATATTAATATACTTGATACCCTGCAAAATTCTTTAATACGTATGATCGTCAAAGCCATAAGATACATGCGTAATGACGACATACGTAATGCTCTTAAAATTAAAAGTTTCAAATCTCATATTCAGAATATAGCAATTAACTTTTTTAATGATTTAGAAGCTACCAATAATATCAATATGCAAAATTTATCTCAATATACCCCTAATGACAATACAAAGAGACCAAGAAGAATTCTTCTTGACTCCTATAATCCTCCGTAATTCTATTTCCTCGTGCAATTTTTATATTGCACACCATATTTACTAAAATTTAACTTTCTTTATTTTTGTCAATATTTTTCTCCTGCTCTCCCCACTGGACATGCTCCTCCCCATAATTTAAATCTCAGCCCCCGGGGCAGCCAATCGGAGTCAATGTTCACTGTACCGAACATCCAATCAGAGAGCAATCTCTTAGCTCTCAGCCAAGCCAAAAAAAAAAAAAAACTCAAAAACTTTCCACCCAGATGAAGAACCATAGCCACGCCTCCCGGATTCCATCGCCCGACCAATCGCCAACATGCCACTCAGCAGAATGGAAAACACCACTTTTGCCATGCCCAACATCATAGACTCTCACGATATGGGATTGAGGACTGTTTTACAGTCCAGACGCCCAAAAATAAACGCCTATTCAACGCCTATTCAACGAACACAAATATCCCACTCCACCTAATCCCTCTCCACGTTTTTCCCCTCCTTAGGAACATTACTGCAACATGTTCAAAACAGGAAGTTCCAGCTCCTCACCTTATAAACTCTCAATAGGGTTTGCGGATTTTACGGGATGTTATAGGTAAGTCAAACTCCCAATTTGAAATATTAGACCTACAGACTTGAAATTTAAAGGTATGCTTTTTTCATTTATCTTCTTTCTAAAATGGGTTTTGCGGAAATCGGATCAAGGGAGGAGAAGGAGCTATGAGGACACAAACGGTAAATATACTTTTGCTTTTAGAAAATGGAACCCTATCCTTTTTAAATCAAGAGGTGAGTGCCATAAGAATATTTTTCTTTACAATCGAAAGCTTAGAAGTAAGAAATCAAATATTTAAATTATTACTACAACATACAACGATATATTACATACAACATAATAAAATACCCAGAAAAGTGGGCGGATATTTTCTAGAAAATATATAAATAGAGATTGTCCGAAAAAAGTGTATGGCTACATTTTCAAAAATTAATTAAAAATAAACAAAGGTTTTCCCTTATGGTTTTTTTGTGTTAAAAAAGAGATTAAGGATTCTGTTTGATGGAATACAAACTAAAGATGACTCTACGTTCCACTCTTCACCATTCTTGTGTCAAATTTACTTCACCACAAGAGCAAGCTCAATTTATAGGATGATTTATCGAATTTCAATCTGCAACACATACACAGAGTGAATTGGGCACCACCACACTGGATTTTAGAAGAGAGAAAAAGTCCCTTGGGCGATAGATTTAAAGAGGAAGTCCAATAGCGTGGCCAACCAGTTCTCTAGACGTAACACCTTTGAGCTTCTTGTAGAGCATAGGTTCTCAATGTGGGCGATAACGCCTCTTTGTGGGCGTTTCATGCTTTCAGGGGGGCAGTAAAAGACCCAGAGAAAATTAGGGGGCGTTGAGATGGCACGGAGGGGCTTCAGCAGATTAACCAAATATAGTCTAAAAAACCCGCTGATTATGTACTAACAAAAGTAAACTTTAATACTGGTTACCTTATGTTGATTGTATGTATTTGAATCATTTCTATCACGTGTACGAAAAATTCACATATTTCGGTAGTTCGGAAAGTGGATGAAAAACTTAAAGATTGCATTACATTCAGCCCTACATTAAATGTAATGATATCGTAAATTTTAATTTTTGTAGTGTACTTGTTATCTTTGTCTGTGAGCAATAGTAAAAATGTTTCGTTCATTTAATTTCATTACGTATATTATCCAAAAAATATAATTAAGTACAATAAAAAGGAATTAACGTGTGATTCTTTAAAGGATGAAACTATCACATTTTTTATTTATTTTGAAAGCAAAAGTTTAGTGTGAATTACTTTATATAATCAAAACCTTCTTTCAAAAGCGTCTTTATAACATGTAAACTAAAGCTTTTATTCCACTCGTTTAAATAAAGAAAAATTCAATAATGCTTCAATTCCAACAATATCTTATCTAAAACTAAAATATATAATACTACACATTTAAATATATTTGTGGCAATAGCTATTTCAGATACGTAAGTAAAAAAAAAAATTGGGGCTTTAGAAAAAAATATATATTAAAAAAAAATTTTTTTTATTAGTAATAGAATATTTTTTAAAAATTTAATTCTTGTTTTCACCATGCATTATATACGCTCTTATTTCTTTAGAGTGGGAGGGGGGCGGTATCGAAATATTCACTAGAAAAGGGAGCACCTGTTCAAAAAAGGTTGGGAACCTATATTGTAGAGATACGAAGGAAACATTTTGTTTACCAATCTTAAATTACTGACACTTATAAAATTAAAAGTCGAATTACAATTGCCATTCAGATTGTTGATCTTGCATTACTTTACAGAACGTGTGATTATTGATAAGAAAGTATTGAGTAGAGAATTGTACAATCTACACACATTGTAACATTTCATATCCCTTCCATACAAAAAATTACATCGCAGAACATCATCATACATAAAATTGGAACATGCCAATCATTACGCTTCCCTGTTTTTATAAGAAATTACTTCAAGAACGTATTCTAAGTTCACTCAAAAAAAGTAGAACAGATGGATCACAAAATAAAATAAATTTAAAACTGCAAACTAAATGAAAAGAACAAAATTTAAAATTTTTATACTGATGCAGCTTATGCACTCATGTCCAAAATTAAGATCACAAACACTCAAAAAAATGTGAAAACTGATGAACTAATTACTGTGTTGCCACGAAATTCGGCACGATGCCAAAAAGAATACAGTAACATAAAAATTCAAAGATAAATAATTTGCCTCGGGAAAAGTCTGTCTAATATGGAGTGTTCTTTCTGATAACTGCTATACAAGTCTCACAACGAGCTGTCATACTGTTTATGAGGGCGTCGATAAGTATTTGTGGTAACAAAGAACATTTTTCTAAAAGTCCGACTTTTAATTCCTGCTGGGTCCTGGGAGGGGAGCTGCACTAAAAAATGTCTTTTCCTGCACCATCCCAAACATATTTAATACATTTGTGACCCGGAGACCTCGAAGCTCACAAATATCCTTCGGCAAATATCCTCTCCTATAAGAAATTCGCTAACATAGTGAGTTTTGTGTGACCGCGCAATATTGTCTATGGAAATATAGTCCAAACCTATACCACCAAGAAAAATATCACTTAGATTTCCGGAATACCATTCCAATAGTGCTATGAGTTGACAGTAACCGCATTGAAAACGTATAGTGGTGTGCCACTATGCCACTACACACTTGATTCCTTTTCCCCCAATTCTGTAGATTTTTGTTATGTAAGAAGGATAAAAGCTCTCCCTATGTTATACTGGTGTCATTGACCCCAAAAGGCTCAAAGGGCATGGCAGAAAGTTAACGATGCTTAGGCAGCCTGAACAATCGTCAGATATTAATCCAAAACAAAATCTGTGAGATGTCATCAAACAGGGCAGATGGCAGCTGAATCCAGTACTATACAATATAAAGGTTAGTTAAGTTAAAAGTTAGAAAGTGCAGTTAATGGGATATGGTCTCAAATTCCTCATACCACCTACCAGCAACTCATAGATTTCATGCCTGAAAAAGTCCGTGCAGTATTAAGGTCAAGAGGTGGTCCAATATTATAATGAAAGAGGGATCATAATAATTCGGCCGTTAAGTGTATATTCCTAATGTCTCTCTCTCTCTCTGTGCCTCCTTAATTTCAAAAAGATAGGTTTAATTACTAATAAATAATTAGACACTTGTGATAAAAGAGATAAACAAAACTTATCTGTATTCAGTAATTGGTACAACTTTCACCTAAGGCAATTACAGAATTAACCTTCTGGTGCATGTAGTACTTTCTTCCATTCGGCTTGGAAAAGATATGTAATTTTTTTTACCGATTTTTAATGTTGTTGCACTTTTTAATCCAGCGATCCAACTCATCCCAGAGGTTTTCTATAGAATTCAGGTTTGAACTCATGGCAGGACAGTCCAGTCGATTCCCCCCATTGTCAACATACCAATTCATGTCAAGTGGCGTTATCATGCTGGAAATAAAAATGATCCAACCCGTAAAATCGCCACAGCGCAGGAAGCACATTGTTATCTAGAGTTGTTGAATAGGAGTCGGCGTTGAGAGTGCCATGAATTGAGATCAAAGTTCTCAGTCCATACCCCTTGAAACATCCACGATCATAATTCCACCACCACCAAACTTTACCGTAAGCGCAATACATAATCTGGCAAAAAACGTTCTCCTGGCTAACGCCAAACCCCGACTGGTAGAGATTGTACCTTGATTCGTCACTCCAGAGAACCTGTTTCCACTAATCTACGGTCCAATTTCGATGAGCCTTGAATCACCTGAACCGAGCAACGCATTTGAGTTTGTAATCAAATATTTATGGGAAGCAGCACGACCATGTGAACCACATGTGTCAAACTTGGGGGTCGCATGTGGCCCATAACAAGCATTTTTGTGGCTCAGCCGGTATATCGCCACACATAATAAATATCTAATATATATTATAAATGCGAAAGTTTGTGAATATCTTTGTGGGTCTTTCACGCAAAAACTACTGAGGGGATTTTAATGAAACTTTACAGTAATATGGCTTATACATCAGAATAGCACATAGGCTATAATTTATAAAGATATTGTATGAAGTGTCCAAAATATAACGATATTTGTCAAGTAAGTAGGAAAAAAATCTGTCATCTGCTAGCAATTTTGGCATGAGCTGCAAAAAAGCTCACCACAGCATATATCTATCTTTTGTTTGGGAAAAACACTTTTTATTTTGGCTACGCAAGGTGCTCGCTTCTAATTAATTCCTGTGATCAGCATAATGCCTATTTAAGAATAATACTAGGTTTTGAAGGGAGATGTTGTTATAAATCTCTCTTTATTTTAAAAAGGTATGTTTTATGATTTTATTATGCACATTTGGTAGTAAGAAATTGATCTTTTTTCCAAATAAATGCTTTTATCAGTTCTGATACTTAAAGTAAATAAACTTTCTCTTTCACACTGCATCAGTTGGACAAATTTTCAAAATTTGTTTGTGGTTAGTAGTTAATTATAACGCTATAATTTTAATTGAATAGGCATATATTGCATTTTTAAGTATTTATTTTACAAATGCCAGGCCATTGACCATCAGGTCATTAGGCAACGGGCTCTCCAATACCTTTTTACAATGCGGTTCAGATCATTCAGTGCAGAGCACTCGTCCAAATGAGCGGCAGTCATGTCTTGTCCAGTGTCACACAAAACGCAGATAGGTGAAGTCACTAAATTAAAACGAAACAGATGAGCACAAAGGCAGTCATGTCCGGTTAAAAGTCTAAATTTAGCCACAGCAACAGCACGAGGAGAACTTGGAATACCGTGGGATTTCTTACATAGTGTACTCCAAGGCTTATCACGAGCAACACGAGAAGCTGTAAGGCGAAATGATTCCCTAAAAATCCTTTTAATTTCCAGTTTGGCAGAATGAAGTGTCAGGTCTCTTCGAAAGTTCTGAAGGATACCCGTTCCCTTTTTTGCCAAAAAGTCTGCCCTCTCATTTCCCCAAAGACCACAGTGGGATGGTACCCATTGAAAGACGATCTTTCCTTTTATCTTTCCCAGGAGTTCTCTACAGTTCTGCACACGTAAACAATTATTCTCATTATAGTTGGACAAAGCCTGAAGGGCAGAAGTAGAATCTGAAAGAATTACAGCTCTTTCAATGGGGGAAGACGAACAGCAAGTTGCTGAAGGGCTATATGTATCGCCTCAACCTCACCATCAAAGTGAGTTGTCAAAGGGCCGGCATGTAAATAGAAGGAGAAGAGGTGACTAAAAACACCAATGCCAGCACCTAGGGCAAAGTCCAAGAGTGAGCCATCTGTGTAAATGTGAAGCCACTCCTCCGGTGGGAAGCGGGTATTGATAGTTTCCAAAGCTATAGCGTGAAGAGCAGTTGGACTTAGATCACGTTTTCTCACATTCAGAACAAGGTCCAATCTGATGTCGAGTATTGCGTAGTCGAGTGGGTTAGCAAAAGACAGTAATTCAAAGGGCACATCATTAATGACTTTATATTGAATGTTCTCACGAACACATTGAATAAAGCCCTTTTGAGTCTTAAGATTACGTCCTCCATCGGAATCATAGTCCCGCCAGAATGAATTATTTGGGAGTCTAATAAGTCTATTGAAGAGAATAGCGCAGCATTCTTCTCAATTATATTAGTGAATGGCTGAAGGTCGCAAAGTAACTGCATGGCAAGTACTGGAGTAGTTTTAACTCCTCCAGTGATCATGCGAAGGGCTTGGTTATGGAAAGTTATGGAAGTTTTCTAACGTTCTCTGAAGCAGAGATTAGCACCTCATTGCAATAATTTAGAACTGGTTGAATATATGTCTTGTAAGTTGTATTTAAGGTATCCCTATTGCATCCCCATTTAACTCCGGTCAATCTTTTAAGAATGGAGAGTCGCTTTCTTGCCTTAGAAACAACAAGCTCAGCATGTTTAGTCCATTTCAATTTGTTATCAAGAGCGCAACCCAAATAAATTGAAACATCACTCTGTTGAACAGGCATACCGTTATAAAGCAATTGGGGACTGAATGGTTGTCTATTTAAAGTGAAGAACTGACAAGTAGTCTTCTTTAGGTTTACAGTCATATTATTTTCAATACACCAAAGGTGTAATCTTTCAAGGGTCAGATTTAGGATGGTATTTAGTTTGGACTGATCCCTCTTTGGTGTGCTGCACCAGATGGCAAGGTCATCCGCAAATAGAGCCGTATTGGTCAGTTCATCAGATGCCAAGAGATCAGGGAGATCATTAATAAAGATGTTAAATAAGATAGGACTAATCACAGTGCCTTGGGGCAGGCCAGTTTCACTTTGTTTAAAACTGGAAATAGCATTTCCAAAACGAACGGCCGAGAAACGCTGAGAAATGAAGTTCCTTATCCACATAAGCATATTATTGCACACACCCAGGGTCTGCAATTTTTGAAAATATTTAAGCCGCCAAACTTTATCAAAGGCTGCTTCAAAATCCACAAATAGGGCATTTTTAAGTATAAAAATAATTAAAACTACTGTACTGTATTTTTTGGAACGAGTGAATATTAACGTCGCACTGTTCAGCTACACGAGGGCTTTTGGCAACGGATCACGTAATTTTGAACCATGGTCAAGTGATGTGGACGACACCTGACTGGCACCCTCTTCTCCTAACTACCACACCACACCAACTTAGAAGGAATATTCTACCAATACTTAGCAAGAATATTCTTTGAAATCCACTCTTCCAAGATATATAGCAGCACGGGTTCCGTAATGAGTATTTTAGCGGAAAAAATAGTTTGCCAAAATTTAAGTGTCTTATGTTTTTGTATGTTGATGAAGACCTTAGAAAATTATATGACTACTTATTTTAAGTGAATGGTATATATAATTAATTTTACAGTGGAATATCTTTAATTAATTTATTAGCTCTAACGGATTAAATTTTCCGAAGTGAAGTATTTTGTTTATGTATATCCCTTAATTTCAAATGTAGTGATCCCAAAAAAAATATTGTATGAAAAAAACTGCAGTAAATCATAATGCGGTTGGATAAAGTAGTAAAGTAGTACCCTTCACCTTCCACTTTTTATTCACAAAAGCCACCCTTTATTTTGAAATGCTTAACTCACACACACACACACACACTAAGTATGCTTTTTAAGGATCCTCCATTTCTATGATATCCGACGATTACACCCTTCTCGAAGTCAGACAGCTTTGAATTTCGTGTCATCTTGCATGCGACTAAGGCCAATGCTGTTTCATAGGTGATATTTAAGTCTAAAAGGTGTGACGTAGATCAGAACCACATATATCCTCATCTGTATGAGTGTCAAAATACTTATTGATTGATAGTGTACTTTTCACTTTTTAAAAATATTAGATATAGTTAGTTTTTTAGAGATTGCACAATGAACGGCACTACGATTACATTCATGCATGTATACGTTTCGTTTATATATAAGAAACATATAATAAACTGAGTGATATTTTTCTTAGTTGTTGTAAAATACTTTTAAAACAAATTTTTTATACATACTTTCCACTTGTCAGTTCTATTGCTTCTTTCTAAAAGAGGAGAAAAATTTAATTTTTGTGGATTTATAATTATTTAAAAATAAATGAACATTCAAAAATATTTGAAATTATAGACAGGTACAAAAAAGTTATAAAGAAAGTCAAATAACATGAACACTTCCTTTTTATTGAATTCTGAAAGCAGAACTGTATTTCTAAACTGTTTGATACATATGATGGATAGGAAACCGCTTAGAATTTTGAAAGCTAGGTCTGTGGTTCTTTTTTCCTGATAAAGCTCTTTACTGACTATAAATAATTAATGTTTGCTTGCCCCATTAAATGTACCAATAATATTTTGGCATTTTAAAGGTACATTTCTACATTTCTGATACTTGATTACTATGTAAATTTATGTGGGAGACAACAAGGGGTCCAAGACGTTTGTCTTACTTCACATTTATTTTAAAATTAAACAAAAATTAATTAAAAAGGTAGCTATTTTAACAGATAAGTTTGACGATGATATGCAGAAGGTAACGCCTGCTCGTGCACCTCTCTCGTTCTCCTTTCTCCTCTCTTTTCATCTCTCTTCAAAGTTCCATAGTTTCAGTTCGTGTTTTAGTTAGCTGCACCTGCGCGCGAAGATTGCTTTTGGCTGCATGCCACAACGGCAAGCCTGACTGTACGCTGTCCGCAGCGGTACGTATTCCTTTTTTCCTTTCCATGGATACCAGAGGAGAATCTGAAACATACAAAAAAAACGGAACAGACAAGGACTATGCGACAAATACACAAAGATTTAACATATCATAATTCTGCTGAACTAGACAGTTTCTCCATCATGTGAAGGCATCTCTTCGACATCCGGAAGGTTCCACAGGAAAACATTGTGTTTCACAGGCATAAGAACGTCTTTTTTAACAAGTTGATCTTTGGTTGAACGCATCGATATTTTCCTCTCTAGAGTTCTGGACGTCTGTTCAAAACGATTTCTCTTTTTCCTTCGTTTTCACTGCCAGGGCTCAAAGATCCTTCGGAGCAACACAAACCGTCGATAATTACGTTCCATAGGTGAAGGGGTAGGTGAGCGGGAGATGAATTCCACGGAACTCGTTTTCATGGCACCATTTACTTTCTTACACAATACTATATCAGAACATTTTTCTCTTATAATGCTCAATTTTAACTTAGTACTCTTAATTTTATTACATTTATAATCCTTAATTAGAGAACTCAAATCATTTCTAGTATTAAAGTTTTTAACATGTGGCAAATCATAACTAGAGTTTTTTATCACATTTGAAAAAGAAACATTTGAAACAGAAACAACACCACAATCTGCACTCAAAGAGGATTCACTTTCATTCAATAAAACATCTCTCTTTGCGTGGCCTAGTTTCTTTATTTCAGAATATACACTGGGATGTATAATAATTTCTTCGGTCAAGGTCGGTGATATTGCCGTTCGAACACTTAGACCGGAAGAGTGTTGATTAAGAGAAAGATTTATCGGTTTAACTTCTACCATACGCTGTTCGCCAAAACATGAACTTAATGTTATGATTTCTTCGGAAGGTGTTTGCACTCTAATTAGTGAGGAATTTAAAACTGGGATCTGGCAACCTGAATCGATCAAGGCTGTTACGGGCTGATTTTACACAAAAATGCTTACGTATTGAAGATTTGCAAATTCATCGCTATTTTGTTTTTCGCTCTCGATTTTCAAAGTATTCACGTTTATTCTATTTTGGATGTGGTCGTTAGATTCTTTAGGTCTAAAACGCTTCTCACAGTCTCTTGCGTAATGAGATGAATCACCGCATATATAGCAATTTTTATTTTCTCTTTCAAGATATTGGGGATAGTTCTCTTTAATCTTTGTTTTAAAGTTTTGTGATCTATTTTTAAAGGGGTCTTGGGTATATCCATAAGTAATAGGAATTTCTTTATGTGATCCGCTTCTAGATGAAATATAAATATCACACTCTTTAGCTAAATCGATAGGCCTAAACCAATCTTCTGCTTCTCGAATGCCAATATGAGTTGCAGTTTCCTTATTTAAAGTTTCAAATAATTTATCAGAAATTATAAGATCACATAGAGATTCAAAGGAATTAACTTTTCTTAACGAACAATAATATTGGAAGTTTGCCGTCGATCTTGCAGCAAATTGGATGTATGTCTCGCCTGATGATTTTACAGCATTTTTAAATGAGTTTAAACACTCGCGAGGGGTTAATTGGAATTCTCTGAGTACTATAGATTTTAGTTTTTCATAGTCATTTAATTCCTCTTCTTTAATATACAGTAAGACGTTATGAGCTCTTTCGCCCAGAAGATTTATTAAAATTTCAGATTTATATTCGTCATTTATTTTCTTGGTTAAAAATGCGCGTTCTAATGATTGGAAGAACAGATTAAAATTTTCAGATCTGGTAGGAACAGGAAGAGATAAAGTCCTAATACTTTTTATCATATTTTCTATGTTAGGTTCGAACTGTTTATCTTCAACTTATCTGCAGGATTTAAACTTAATGCTTTATTTTTAGCCGTTTGAAGTTCGATTTCTTTTTCTAATTTTGCTAACTGAAGTTTCGTGAGCTCAATTTTCTGTTTTTCTAAAGTTACCTCTCTTTCGTTTCGCGATACTCTCTCATCTATACAGTTTTGAATTAAAGTTTTAACGAGAAATCTGGATCACTTTCAAATGTACTACTGTTCTTAATTTTAGTCTTTAGTTTAGCTATGGTGTCCGTACTCTCCACAGTACCATCTAGATCCTCAACAACTCTTATGAGATCCTCTTTAAGAGCGTTTTTATATATTTTAGAAAAATATGGAAAGATCCTACCTTTTTTTTCTGGCTCCCTTGTTGCTCGCACGTACGATGTATCCAATAATTAAGAAAAATTTCGATTCCACTGATTTCACCTCTTCGCAGGTAATGTAGTTGAAATTGTTCGAACAGGCGGAATTTTGAGGGTTCGTTGAAAAATACACCTCTACACAGGTTATTTTATTCAACAGTTCCAACCTCTACACAGGTGGAATATTTATGCTGAGTTCAAACCTCTACACAGGTTGAACGAAGTTTCCAAATCCCGGCCTCTACACAGGCGGAGTATTCTTGCTGAGTTCAAACCTCTACACAGGTTGAACGAAGTTTCCGAAAAATGGCGGAGCGTCTCCTTCACGGACGCTTTTGTTCATTGTCCAGACTTTGGTTCAAAATCGAAATTTTATCGATCCCGGCCGAGCCCCCATAATTTGTGGGAGACAACAAGGGGTCCAAGACGTTTGTCTTACTTCACATTTATTTTAAAATTAAACAAAAATTAATTAAAAAGGTAGCTATTTTAACAGATAAGTTTGACGATGATATGCAGAAGGTAACGCCTGCTCGCGCACCTCTCTCGTTCTCCTTTCTCCTCTCTTTTCATCTCTCTTCAAAGTTCCATAATTTCAGTTCGTGTTTTAGTTAGCTGCGTCTGCGCGCGAAGATTGCTTTTGGCTGCATGACACATTTAGAATTACTCAATGTTCATGTAATAAATTTCAAAACTGATGTACCGAGATACACAGGGTAAGTACAAATTATGCAACTGATTTTAAGAAATCATATTTTCGAAAATACTGCATGTATCACAAAAAGTGATACATGAATGTAAAGAACAATATACCAAGTTTTTTTCCTACCAATGACCAACAGCATATCAAAGATAGCTGTGATTGAAATCCAAACATTGAGGCAATGACGAAGAGTTTTTGCGTATTAGAGTATGCACGGGGTTTTTCAGTTATTTCAGTGCAGCGTGAATTTAGAAATCTCTTCGGAAAAGAAGCACCAACCAGCAAGAACCTTCCTCGACGGTATCATCATTTTGAAGAAACAGGCTGCTTGTGTAAGAAGAAAAGCAGTGGCTGATCAAGCGGCTCGAAAGAAGTAGTGGAGAGGGTTAGACAGAGTTTTATTCGAAGTTCACGGAATTATACGGGAGTTGCCGCTTGTAAACTTGGAATGCTCAAGAAAATGGTGTGCAAAATTTTACGAAAAAAAAATAAATTTCAAGCCATATGATTTGCAATTGAAACAACAAATAACAAAGAATGACAAGTAAGCATTTGTGCAGCTTTACGAACTATTGATGTAGTGATGTTACAAAATGCTTGAAAAGAACTGGATTATACAGAATGGACATGTGGTGTGTGAGAAGAGAATCATACATCGAACATTTGTAACAAAAAAAACTTGGTATATTTCTCTTTACATTCATGTATCACCTATTGTAATATGCGCAGTAGTTTCGATATAAAATAATTTTTTTAAAAATCGGGTCCATCATTTATACTCACGCTGTATTTTTTACAACAGTGTTAAGTAATAAAATTTTTAATCGATAATTTAATATGTATAATTAAATTGTGTATAATACCACTGTAATTAATACACATTAATTACACTCATGTCCATAAATTAAAGATAATTCAGAATCACACAGAAATTTAACTCTAAAACAAAAATTTCACCTGTAGAATTATCACACACATCTTGAAGAAGAATATGCAAATTACAGAAACCACCAGATGGCGCGGATAGTACCTCACAATGACGAGAGTGTAAGAGAAAGGTAAATAAGGAATGATAGCAAAGAAGTAAAATTGTTCACAAGCGCTTTAAAAGCTTTTCAGTGCAATAACCGCATAGTTATGGCACAAAGTAAGGATTTGGATGATTTTTTACGTGGTAGAATTATTGGACGACTGGAATGTGAACGTACCCAGCTGGAAGTACCCGAGGAACACTTGGAATCGCCCAGAGTGTCATCTCCAGGCTTTGGCAACGATTCCAAGATGATAGCAATGTGAGTAGATGTTACAGCACAGGTCAACCCCGAGTTACAACGCCGAATGCGGACCGACATTTGGCAGTTACTGCTAAAAGAAACCGACGGAGCACAACATTAGACCTGTCTCGTCAGCTCTCTTCAGCTACCGGTACGACAGTTTCAAGGCAGACCATGTACAGACGCTTAGGGCACATTGGTCTATATGCACGTAGGCCTGTCAGATGTGTTCCACTTACGCAACTCACTTTCGCCTGTGATTAACCTGGAGTAGAGAGCATGCATTATGGACATCACAACAGTGGTCTTGTGTGATGTTTTCCGACGAGTCCAGGTTTAGTTTGCTGTCTGATTCTCGCCGGACTTTAATATGGAGAGCGCCAGGTACCCGTTACCCCCAAGAGAACACCATTGAACGACACCGTTACGGTAGAGAAGGATGGCTCGTTTGGGGAGGAATTATTCTTGGTTCCAGAACTGACCTGCATGTTCAGAGTGTAACGATGACAGGACACATCTATCGGGATGTCATTCTGGAACAACATGTACGTTTGTTTCGGGGCGCCATGGATGCTGAATTTCTGTTTATGGATGACAACGCCCGTCCTCACCCTGCAAACAATGTAGACAAATGCCTTCAATCGGAGGATATCCCCCGTATGGATTGGCCAGCATACTCACCGGACTTGAATCCAATAGAGCATGTGTGGGATATGCTTGGCCGACGAATTGCAGCCCGTCAACCCCCTTTCACCTGTCTACCGGAACTTCGGAGGGCATTGCTTGATGAGTGGTGTAATATTTCCCAAGATCAGATTGATAATTTGATACTCAGCATGCCTAGGCGTTGTAAGGCTTGTATTGCATCGTCCGGGAGACATACTCCGTATTAACCATCATACTAACCATGTTATACTGTTTTTTGTAAATAGGTTCTTTTCTGAAATTGCTCCAGGGAGTAAAATCGCAATTTTTATTAATTATGTCTAACATATAGCATCTGTTTTGCTCTTTACCTTCTGTTTAATAAATAGACTTTACAAATAAGTCAAATTTGTTTTGCTTCTGTCTCTTTCTTTGCCTGAACTTCATTAACCTTAATTTATGGACATGAGTGTATAACCATTTAGCAAAAACTCAAGTTTTTTTATGACGACTCGGTATGTTTAAAGTTGTATTAATATTTTAATGAAATATAATAAAATATTAGTCATGCCCTTTTTTCACTTATGTCTTTGTCATAAAATGACAAGTAGTAACATTTTGTTCTTTTATATATCGAGAATTTCCTATATTTTTACACCTAATCAAATCCTCTATTTAATTGGTTGAATAAGAAAGTGTGCGTATATAGCATCATGAACAATACAGACAAAATGAGCTTAACTTCTTTTTACACTCATTAGGTCAAGATGATGGTCGGCTGGGTTGCATGGTTAGGATCTAAGATAGTGGGTTCGACCCCGTCCTAAATCGGTGGATTTTCATGATGCAGAAAATCGACAGTAGAACCATTAGTACAGTAGACAGAAAAACCCTTCCTAGAGTGTCTGTTTAGCTTGTGTGATCTTGGCAAAGTTAAATCCTGGTACAGGTTCACATCATCAGAGATCAGGTGCTTCTCTCCATGGAAGGAACTGGGTGTCAAAATTATCTGCAGTGATTGGTATCCGCCTATATGATGCCGCACTAAAAGGAGATACCAGCTTCCGAGGAATGAACTAGGTCTGCAATTGTAAAACACCAATCGCAGCCCATTAGAAATTTAACAAAAATGTCAAGATGATGTAAAGTTAAATGTTTAAATTGATCATTCAACAATAAAAAAAAAATTGACACAGCGAATCATATGCAACACAGTAACATGAAGCTGAGAAAAATCCTCCCCGAGGGAGGCCAGAAGGTTCCGTAGCACTTTTTTTTATCAATGAATAAGACCAGACACGTCTCAAAGTACATTCCTCAGATACCAGTGCCGATTTAACCAGCGCCGATTTAAGCTAATTTCGAGCCCTGGGCGCAGAAGATCTACAGGCCCCCTTGTCTCTGGGGGATCGAAATTTATTACCAGAAAACATAATTAAATCCAGCTTATACGGGGCCTTTCGAGCCCCTGAGCACCCACCCCAAGCGCCCAATGGATAAACTATCACTGTCGGGTACTAAGTTTAGTTGATCCTCTGTAACATTTATTTGGTGCTGGGGAAAGTGGGGTCAGCTTAGGTGTCGTCCATTTATTTGCTGGCGATCTAAATTTGCGATGCCCTTCGATCATAACATTCGTGTGGCTTCACACCACGATGATAATAAACAATCAATCAAACAAGAATGATTCCCAAAGTACATATGCGGAATCCAAAAATGTACGGTAAAGCAATAATTTAATGTGTGCCTGAAAAAGAGAGAAATAAACCTAAGAAATTTACGTTAATTTTTTTTCCTTACTGAATAATAATCTTTAATATTTAAGTTCCCGGTTTTTTCTCATTCTGAGTGGGATTCAATGCTTTGTACTATTGTATATATTTTTTGTGTGATAATGAGAACTAAGTATCGTTGTAATTTGCTGAATTATTTTAGAAATACCTTGTATTGGTTATTAAATTATCTGTAAAAATACTATTGAAATGTAATCTGATTCGTATTACTAAATATAGTTGTTGAAGTCCTTAAATTACAGACGTAAAATTAGTTTTTCAAGCGAGATTTTTCACTTTTCTTTAGTTTAAAGAATACGACATACAGGATGAACAAAATGTCTTGTCCCTATAATAAAAATTCATTACAAAATAACCGTTTAATATAATAATGTAACTTTTGCATCATTGGATAGATCAGTTTTAATAATTTTTTTTTGTGAAATAGATGTCGTGAGTTCTCATGCAAAAGCGTTTCATGGGTCATTCCATTGCAGCAATTTTCGATCAATAATTATGGAACAACCTGATAGAATATAAATCATTCAGTCCTTGAAACCAAAGGATTGCCCAAGTCACACAAAAGTCGCAAGTGAAATTCTAAATAGAATTGCTGTCAAAAATGATTACTTAAATAGCATTTGCTTCACCGATGAATCCACTTTTCATGTCAGCTAAGTCCGCATATGAGGATCAGAGAGTCCACATTTCTGTAAAGTCATAGCGAGACAATCCTAAAGTTAATGTCTGGTGCGACCTCAGGCAGAACAAGATTATTATATTCCTTCACGAAAAAAGCACATTTCCACTAATATTTACCTCGACTTATTGCAAATGTTCCTTGTACCCAAATTAGAATAATTTCAACCACAAATATTGCTTCAGCAAAATAAAGCACTTCACATACCTATGTGATTTCCTTCACTAATCATTTCTGGTTGGGTGGATTGGAAGAGACAGACCAATTTCTTGACCACCGCGTTCTCCAATTATTATTCCTTCTTAATTTTTCTTTTGGAAATATATCAAGGACAATCTCTGCCATACCAATTGCGACGTCGAAGAACTGAAGTCTAGAATACAAGCTACCATACGTATCGTAACATATGACACGTTAAAGAACACTTGGCGGGAACTGCAATACCGCCAATAGACATTCTTTGAACTACCAAGAGGGCACACTTTGAAGTTTACTGAGGTAAGTAGTCTTAAAAAATCATAACGGCTTTTAGAATATATCCAAGTAAACATATGTCTACTTATAATCGTATGGGTACAATAATCAGGGCAAGACTTGGTTCAGACAGTACAATAATTATTTTCTACTTTAAATGAAAGATATATTTAAGGTTGTATTTAAAATTGCTAAGTAATTTAAAAAATAATTGCCATTGGTCCAACTTTCCCCTTTTTGAGGGTACTTATTTTAAAAATGTTGTGTTACAAATTTATTTCTTTTATAAATAAAATCTCAGTTTAGTGGAATACAAAATGCAATTCTTCAGTTATCTTGCGATGAATAAAATACTAAAATAAAGTAAATATCTCAAATAAGAAAATAAAAATCGGAAACGGCTATGTATAAGTTTCTAGAAAGGTTTGTTACTACTTCCAGTTAATTTGATTTAGACAAGATATATTCCTTGTTTTACAATTTTTGTAGGCAAATTAATGTAGAAATACTTCAGGTGATGCTTTTCATGAAAATGTTTTACAGGAAGTAATTTTTTTTAAAAAAATTTATTATTTGAAAGCTATTTGTGATTTTAATAAACAGGGATGATAAACAGATGTATGCACAGTTACAGACTGGGTAATATGTTAATCCCATAGGTTTGAGTTCGCATTGGCTATTGCATTAATTTCAAATGTCAGTATTAACAGTTGACATTGGTGGTTCGAGGTGCTGAGCAATAGTTCAGCGACAGATGGCACTAGTGTTTTAGTAGGGAAAGTGAGACCACGGCACAAGTATGTCTAATTTTCGAGCAGTAAAAAAGCATTTTGAAATGGTATTGGAAGTTCGAGAATATCAGTGAAGTGCAACGACATTGGAAGCAACAATATGGAACGGAACCAACAACTCGTTTAAGCATTGCTATCCTTCGTGGTAAGTTTCATACTGATGGAACAATAAAGGATATGCATAAAGGACGCACAAGTGAAACGTCATCTATTGGAGTGTTAGACACATTCACATGGTCACCACAAAAATCGATATCGAATTCCTGTTTTGCAAAGAGAAAAATGGAAAGTTTACATATCACAATTGTTACATACACTGAACCAGGACGACCCAGACAGAAGAACTCAAAATTGGGAATGAACCTCACGCATGTGTTGAAAATGATGCAAAAATTTTTTTCCAAGTGATGTGGTCTATTTTACTTATGGGGCTATCTTAAGAATGTGGTATACAGCAAGACACCATGCACACTAGAGGAAATACTCTATAAAATTAGAAAGGCTAATTACCCAACTCCTGTAGCTACTCTGAAAGATGCCATCAACTTTGCTCGTGCTCAACAATGTTTGAAGGCGGCTGGATTACAGTTTTAACATGTTGTAACTTTGCCATTTTTATTCACAGTAATACTTGTTATAATATATACCTTTTTCTTCATCGAAGTGCTATTTTTTATCACCCCTGTATGCGTAATGCAATTTGGAACAACGCACTTATAATTTAAAATTTTGTTGCTTATTTTTATAACTTTGGAGTATTTTTGAAATCCATACTTACTGGACTCGGTTCGTAAAACCTCTCTTCGATCGTGCTGAGATACTTCAATTTCCTATAAAAAATATTATTAATTTTTTAAGGATTTAAAAAAAAGAAAGAAATTAAAAGATTTTCAGAACTAATAAAAGTAAATTTTATCACGCAGCTTGCAATAACTAAAAGGCCGTTTTATTTGCACATTATCTATCACTTAATACACATTCTCTATAGGGTGCTTTAAATCAAAAATATTCTTTAACATAATTTTAAAAAGAGAAAAAGATATTATTCATTCATTAAAAAGATTATACATTCATTTGAAACTATTGATTGTAGAAATTACGTTGCAGATATATATATATATATATATATATATATATATATATATATATATATATATATATATATATATATATGGAAAGTTCCCAAACTTTCCATAATTACAAATAACATTTAACTTTTATGAATACATTTAATAATATCAAGCACGAGAGAAAGAAAGAATTACAATTAAAAAATAATAAGCACGAGATGGCAGAAAAAACTAAAGTAATAAAAAGAAAACAAAAGTTATTTTTGGCAAGTCTCTCGCAGCTGGGCTCATGAGTTCGAGCAATAGATCGTGTCCATGACAACCAAATTATATTGACTATTATTTCTACATTTCTCCCTCCTTATGAAGAAACAGCGTCCCACGGTAATCTGGTCTGATTTCTCGTAACAGGTTGGGGAATAGTGTGTACTCTCCACTATTCCCTCTCTCATCTAGTTGTTTCTTTGGGTCACACACACACACACACGGTAAGGTTTTTAATCTTATGATGTGGACTGCTTCCTTTTGACTTCATCGTCTAATGTTCACTTCGGTACTTTGTACTTCATACGTTACGTCAGAAGGGCGTCGAATTATTCTGTAAGGACTGAAATAGAGTCTAAGGGGTCCTTTGTAGGTCCAACTTTTCGCATTGGAGTAAATATCCCAAATAAATCGCCAACATTATAACTAAATGGTCAATGTTTCTTGTCGCATCGTTGCTTATCTGAGGATTGAGAGTCCAGAATGTGTAGTTTTGCGAGTTGTCTAGTTTCTTCAGCCCTAGTGATTAGCTGTTGTACATAATTATCGCAGTGATTTTTTTTGTGTCATGCCGAAGAGTTACGTCAAGAAGAGTTTTGATATTTCTGCCATGAATGAGAAAGAATAAACCCTGCGGTATCTTCGCTGAATTGTAGGCGAAAGTCACAAATGGTAATATGGTATCCCAGACTCTTTGTTCCGACGTTTACGTACATTGACAGCATGTCAGCCAACGTTTTATCGAATCTTTCCGTCAATTCTGGATGGTAGGCAGTCATTAGAAGATGAGACGTCTGAGACACAATTAATTGATGTTTTTTATAAGATGGGATAAAAAGGAACGTCTTGAGTCTCTTATCATTTCTCTGGTAGCTCCGTACTTCAGTATAATTTCTTCAACTAAAAATTTAGCTAGTTCGATGGCTTCAGCTACGGGTAACGCTTTTGTAACTGTAAATTTCTTCAAGTAATCTGCACAAGCAATGATTAATCGGTTTCCAATTTTGGTAACCGGAAAGCGTCCGAGTAAATCTATTACAATCTTTGCAAATGGTATATTGGGAGGTTTTATTGGATGATGTTGCCCCAATGGAAATTGAAATGCAGATTTCCCTCTTTGGCATTCGCTGCAATGCGACACATATCGGCGTACGCTCCCATATAATCCTGGCCAATAATACTTTCTCCTTATTCGATCACACGTTTTGGCAAATCCGAGATGACTGGTAGTTGGTGCATCTTGAAGACTCTTTAAGATATTACAGCGGAGTTGCTTCGGCGCTACTAAAAGCCATTGTTGTATCATATGATCATAGTTTCTCTTGTATAGCACGTCATTTCTTATTTGATAATTCTGGTAACCGTCCACTTCCTAGATAGTTTATGTTAGGAACTTGAGGTATTTATCTTTTATCTGCTTTTTCCTGTAATCTGCAATAGCTGCAAGGGAAGTTATTTAATCAAAGTTCTCAGCTGCGGCTTCAGAAAGAGGTTTTCTTGATAATGAATCAGAGTCTAAATGTTTACGGTCGCTTTTGTAGGTGATGTTTATGTCAGACTCCTGAAATCTCAAGGCCCAGCGTGCAAGTATTCCGGGGAATCATTAACATTGGCTAACCAACATAAAGGATGGTGATCCATTACTACGGTAAAGCGTCTTCCGAAGAGGTATGGTCTAAATTTACCGATAGCACAGATGACAGCGAGACATTCCTTTTCGGTCGTAGAGTAGTTCTTTTTGACAGCTGTCACAGACTTGGATGGGTAAACTATTGGTCTTTCTTTAACACCCTGAACCTGTACTATTACTGCACCGATGGCATACTTGCTAGCACCAGAGTGTAATTTTGTTTCTGCATTTGGAAGAAAATGTCCAAAAAAAGGGCCACTGATCAGTAATTACTTAAGACAAGAAAATTATTACTTTTGCGGAGTTCCCCATAAAAAAAAACTTCGCATCTTTCTTTAACAAATCATGACGTGATATCGACGAACCTTTTGATAAACTTCCGGTAATATGAGTATAAACCCAGAAAACTTCGGCACATCTGCGACATTTTGTGGAACAGGAAAATTTGTTACGACTGAGGTCCTTTGTGGATCCGATTATATTCCATGTTCATCAACTATATGGCCCAATATCGTAAGTTCTTTCTTGTCGAAAGAGCATTTCTTGGAATTTAGCATCAGACCCGCCTCCTGGATACATTTCAAAACCATTCTCAAAAGTTATATGTATTCTTGGAAGTTTGCTGCATACACTATGATGTCATCGATATAGCAAAGGCAGATATTCCATTTGAGTCTACGCAGTAGATTATACAACATACGCTCAAATGTAGCTGGGGCATAAGCCAAACGACACGATCTTAAATTCATAAAGCCCATCTGACGTCACAAATGCAATCTTTTCCTTATCCTTGGCATTGACTTCTATTTGCCAGGAGCCCGACTTTAAATCCACCATAGATAAAGTATTTGCGTCCGCTAGGCTGTCTAAAGTGTCCTCGATGCGTAGAAGTGGATAGACGTCTTTCATGATTTAGTTCAGGCTTCTATAATCGACACACAAGCTCCATTTACCATTCTTCTTTTTCACAAGAACAACTAGATGACCATGGGCTCTTTAAAGACCGTATCACATCCTCTTTGAGCTTCCGTTGTACTTTATTTTCAATCACACGTCTTTCAGTAATGGATATATGGCAACTTCTCTGCTTGGTTGGGGTACTGCCACCTATATCAATCTTGTGTTTTACAGTATTGCATCTGAACTTTCCCAGTTTTCCATTAAAATCGAAAATGTCACCAAATTCTGACAATAAATTGAACAATTGTTTCTTCTCAATCGAAGTCAATTTAGCGTCTAAAAGTCCTTTTGATTTTTCTCGAGTTATTCTTGTCCTTGTCTTATGTCTCTGAGAGCCACCTCGATCTTCATTTTTTAAGGAACAAATTACATCTTTTTCAATAGTTGTCAAGCATGCTATGTTTATCCCTTTCGGAATTAATTGGATTTGAAGAGAGAAATTTGTTACCTATATACTTTGCAGCAACCACTCTCAACATTCATAATCGATTCTAGGATAGATAGCTTTCTTTCGTACATGAGAACTTTATTATCAGTAATCAAAGCTTCATTTGCATCTTGAATATCTGGATTGAGGGCATATATTTTCTTCGATGAATTAGCTTCAATACGGTAATCTATTGCGGAAAACAAAGAGAAATCCAATTCATTTGATGACGTGTTTGGAAATGTTTCTGCGAGTTGAAGCACTTCATTTCGACAATCTATGACGGCATCAATGTCTCGGAAAAAGTTCCAAACAAGTATCTTTTGATGATTGCATTACGGAAACACTAGAAATTCAAATGGTTTCACAATTTCATTCAAGTTTACTTTTAATGCACTTCTTCCCGAGGCGGCAACAGTTTTCAGTGTGGGTCCAGTTTCAGCAAACATAGGAATATTCAATTGTCTTCGTAATTCTTCAGATATGACATAGAAATTGGCACCTGAATCAACGAGAGCTTTTATACACTGTCCATTTACAGTGACATGGGTTTTGTTTCTTTTTAACTTAGTTCTAATGTACGCCGGAGGATTTTCTTCAATTACGGCATCACCTCCTACACAGGTCTGTTGAATTAGTTTTCTTTACTTAATCAGCGTGGAGATGGACTGGATGAGCATAAAGGCGACTGTGATTGTCGGTGGTTGCGGGAATGTAGAGGGTATGGTGAATTGCTTCTGAAATTGGAGGAAGTAGGCTGTGAATAGTCTTCGAAATTTTGTATGTCAGTGTCTATGTCTCTTCGGGAGTTGAAATTTCTTACGGGTATTGCATTTCGTGTTGAGTCGAGGAGCAGTGTTGCGTCGTTTTGAAGCAAAAAGAAATGCCATTGCCTCCATGACCTCGTCTCGTACCATACATACAATGTCAGGAATTGAAATATGTTCTTCATTTTTTCCTTTTTTTTAGTTTGTAATGTATTTTGTGAGTTTTTCTATCACAATATCACGAAGTAAAGATCTTATGCCCCTAAGATTGGTTTCGGCTGATACTGCCGAGACATAAGGTAGCCTCTGAAATCGTGTTCGAGTGATAATTCGAAGACTTTAGATTTGACGGCACCTTTTTATAAATTCATCAACTGTCCCAATGTCCTGAACTAAAAGAGTCTGGTACAAAGCCTTCGCTATGCCTTTCATGAGGTGGGCTGCTTTCTAATCTTCCGACATGGAAGAGCTAGCTCCCCGACAGGGAGAGAATATATTTTGAATGTACGATTCAGACGTCTCTCCTATTCGATGCTCTCCAGTAAGTAACCCTTTCTCAGCTCCACGTCGTACGTCATCGGTTGGACAAAACGCATTATTTAATCAGTTTTTAAACATAGTCCAATTGGTGAATATGTCCTCATTGTTAACGAACCACTCCCGAGCTGCTCCGGAGAGATAGAGAATCACGTTCGTCAAACATAACTGATCATCTCCATGGTTACAGGGCGCTCTTCTTTAAAAGACCTTCAACCATTTGTTAGCGTCTTGCTGGTTGTCTCCTGAGAAAATACAAGGGTTTCTGGGTGCCTGGTAGGTCAATATCGGTATTAGTGCAAAAATGATAGGAATGGAATAGACATCCACATGCATCAGGGCATTTTTCTTATACCTGTAGTTGGATCTGGCAGTGGACAAAACTCTGTAGGAAAAGTCCTTGAATTCGTTGACTTCTGCGTAGCTCTTCCGTGGTATTTATTTTATTTATTATTTATTTTAGACGGTGCCTCTACCAAACTGTCACGTAAATTAAGCTAATGTGTGACAAACCTATACGGAACTTTATCACTAACCTTCTGAGTCGTCTCTTTTAGGGAAATTTAATTCCCCTACCTATTTCCAATCAGCTCCAAAGAGAGAACAGGATTCCTTGTTATGCAGATTAGATAAAGTATTTAAGTCAAACGGAATAGTAAAGTAAAAAAGCAGTAGGAGAGAGAGATTGAAGCAGGAAGGTATAACGGTGAAGTTAGATTTCTAGGTGGATAAATCTCAGGAAGAGCTGAGCTGCAGTGTGGTAAATATTGATTTATATTTTAAAGTCTCGTTGAAGTTTTATATTAGGAGTGAGATTAAAGTTAAATGTTCAATAGGAACATTATTGAATATAAATCTGGGATCTCTTATCGCGGTAATCTCTGCGTGATCGATATTCTAATTGTTAATTAATTGGATCATTAAATATTTAAGTTTATTTAAAGGAAAGTCCCTTTTAAACCTCATAAAACTATTTAGATACATTTGTTAATAAGTCTTTGATTCTATTTGGAAAAGATAACCAAATAAAGAAAGTTATTTATAAAAATGGCTACTGGCTCTTATCTGACTACAAATTATTCTCGTTCTCAAAGTGAGATCCAAGGGAATCTTCACAAATGTAGTAATTAGAGGCTTAAGTGAAATAATAAAATTCTTGCTAATCACAATCCAAGACTAATTCTTTAGCTTATATACAACCATGGGAAGTTCCAGAACTTTCCATAATTACAAGTTACAGTTAACTTTTATAAATACATTTAATAATAATGATAAGCACGAGAGAAAGAAAGTATTAGAATTAAAAATAATAAGCACGAGATGACAGAAACAAAAGTCTATAAAAAGGAAACAAAAGTTATTTTTGGCAAGTCACCAGAAGCCATGATCGTGAGTTTGAGTAGTGGATCGGGTGCATGACAACCGAATCAAACTATTTTCGCTACATTACATATGTAAGTGTGTGAGTGAATTGAAATGTTATTATTGAATTGGTCAATTCATTGAAATTTTATTAATTTAGAGTTCATTTATATATTGAAAATAATATTTTCTTGTTATATATTTAGAAGAAAAGCTGAGCTTATAAATGCTAAATGTAAAATTCACTTATTTCTTAGGGCAAGCTTTTGTTCGTTTTTCAATTCCTACTATTAGCTCCCTCTCTCCATATATTTATTTATTTACCTTGTTCAAATTTTCATTCGTTCATAAAATAATTTCTATACATCCAATCAAGTTTAAATACATTTTTTAAAACTTGTAGTGGATTACACTTGATGTTTATACAGTTTTTACAAATATTAATTCATTAATTAAATTTAATTGAATTAATTAGTTATTTTTGACGCTAACTTAGATTCGTCTCTATCGTTGTAACAATGTAACTGTTAAAATAAAGACTAAGTCGTCGAAAACCTGTTTTTCAGTCGAACTAGCCAAAGCGGGTGTGTATTGCTACAGCAATGCAGACAAATCATGTTCTTTTTTCATTTCCTACTCTCCCTATACATATATTTATTTATATATATCTTATTCAAATTTTCAATCATTAATAAAATACTTTCTATTCATCCATTTAAAGTAGGAATTGACTTAAAATTTTTTTATATTACTTGTTTAAATTTCATGTAGTTAAATCTCGGAATGATTGGCAAAAATAGAAGTATAAGAATCTGTGATTGATCTGTGATAAGATCTGTTTTTTGTTTATTTAATTTTTAATAATATTTTTTGGGCAAAAGTAATGTTAGGAAAATTTGTAATTATATTAAACCAAATTTTGAGTTATATTATAAGACCTTTAAAATTACTTTAATATTGTGGTGAATATTCATTAGTAACTTACAAACATTCTTCTTTGCAGTTATCTATACATTCCCCTTTATTTTTCAATAATACATGCAGATCTTTACAATAACAATGGTGACGTCCACATCCTATTGAAAGGAAAATGCACATTACAGAAAAAAAATCCCACTTAGATTGAAAGAGACAAAACGAGTTGTAAGAATAGTAAAAATATTAGTAAGCATAATAGAAAAGATAAATAATCAGAAAGAAAAAAACCCATCTGTCATTAAATATAAGAAAACATGCTTAAAAACAGAAAATACACATACCCACAAAAACATGAAACAACACTAATAAAACGTTAAGTATAAACAGTAATGTATATTAAAAAAGAAAGTAAAAATGCTCAAAATTTATATTCAAAACACTAAAAGGCGTAACAACTGTTGAAATTTTTCTAAATCCTATGTAATGAGAAATGATTTGTACACAATTATATATATCTGATAAACTTATTCTCAAATACTTCAATGTTTCTTAAACTTCTAGCTAGTGCAGAAAAATGAATACTACTTAAAATTGAAAAAAGAAGTCAGTCATATTACAAACGAATTTATAAAAAAAGAGACTATGCCATGATTAAAAACTCAGAATGTAAAAAACATTGCGTAGAAAAAAATGATAATAACCTTGAGAATAAAAGTGATTTGTCTATTAAACCAAAAGATAATATGCTTTTCACTTTTTCCAGAATTCCGATTTTTTTAATTTTGTATACGGTAAGGCAGCGCTTCTCAAACTTTAGATGCTTGCGACCCAGTTTTCAATCATAATTTCCATGTCGCCCCCATCCCCCACTATACAATAATAATGTACTGAATTCGATAATCATTTACTTTGACTCTAATGCAGCAATACGTCTTTAATTCTAAACCCTACAAGATAAGTATTAAATTTTGCATTAATTTTTGTATATGACAAGCCCATGGGGTCATTAGTAATTATTAAACGCATTCTTAACTTAGTAATGATGAATTATTGATCAAATACATATTGTAGTGCTGATACATTTATAAGTATATTACATCATTGTAAATGTGTATTTTTTATTTTTCACAATGTATTTTGTTTTGATTTAATTTTAGTAAATTCATCATTTAAAAAAAAATCTTTTATTTTCGATATGCTCGCGCCCCCCTCTTGTAGGATTATCATGCCCCCATAGGGGGTGCACCCCACAGTTTGAGAAACATTGCGGTAAGGCAAGCATGAACCCCATGATGCAAAACTCTTGTGTATTGGTCTCTCAATTACTAAGCAGAACATACATATGAATTGCTTTAAGTAATCAAGAAAGCTAAAAATATATGAATATGAAAAGAAAGAATTAAAATGAAAACAAGTTCTTTAGTTTCTTAAGAAACAATAAACATACTTTCTAAAGGAGAACACAAATCTTCAATGTTTTCATACATCGTCAGACCCTTTTCACATCCAAAACAAAACTTAGAATAGTTCTTCGTACACATATCACGGCACTTCTGTTAAAATGAAATTATGAATTAAAGCAATCTAGATGTTCACACTAATTAGGTATGAAAAATAACAACTTGCTGTCACTAAAAGGGAATTACTTGTTGAGATCGAGGTCCAGTCTTGTTATTCTTCTTCCACATAGCTTCATAATCGGTGCAGTTGGTTTGATAGGGGTGAGGTAAAAGAAGTTCTTTTTCCTGAAACACCATTATACGAGTGTTATTAGGGACATAAAAACCACTTATTTATATGAAATGAAAAACATAACGTTTAATCGAAAAACAACAACAATTCTTTTGCACACATTGAAGCTTGCATTTAAACATTCGTCGTATTGTTTGAGAATTTCCATGTAATATTGCTTTTCCAGCAGTGCATTAAGTCAAGCATTCTCCAAGGCCATGCATTTTGAAAGATCATGCATACCCCAAGTTTTCTCCTTTTCCAAAACATTTACCATTACCATCTTTCCCAGAAAAACCACTTTCTGCCCTCGTTTTAGGGAAAAGGCGATAATCTCTAAGAACAAGGTCTGTACTCTCGGTCTTTAGAATGAATACAGAGAACACAAGGCTTAATGAAAAACAGAAGAGTAAACATGGAATTTTCAAGCTCGGGAGCAAACATGACAAATTTTCAAACGTAGGAAATGATTCTGTAACGAAATAAAGGCAGCTTCATGGATGTAATATACATGGTGTTGTCGAATTCAATCGGCAAATTTAGAAGGGTGGAGCTAGGGAAAACTAATAAACATAGAACATGGGGTTGCAAACCTTATTCACTTGGGGAAAATTCCGATGTTAGTAACCTTTGGGAAAACGATGACTCAGATGAGGGGAGGGGCCAAATAATTACGGAGATTTGGAGAGTCGGGGTAGGGTTGAAGAAACCTGCATGTATGCACATTTCCCACTCGTCTGAGGAGAATAAAAGCGGGAATACGAGCCACTGCGTGCCAGCCCATATTAAAGTCCACCAGATATGAGATTGAGAACTGTTTTCACAGTCCAGATGCCCGCAGATGAACGCCCATTTCAACTGCTTGCCAGAACGTGTGTTTCATGCACGATGGTGCATCAGCACATTTTTCGACTGAAGTGCGTTGCTACATGTCCCGGGAGGTGGTGGGGACGCGGTGAACCTGTTGTTCCACCTCCACGCTCTCGAACTCATTGATGGATTGATTGAACTCATTGTAGATTTCTTCTACTGGAGCAATTTGAAATTGCCTGTGTTGAGACACCACATATCATGACACGGATCTTCGTCGTTTCAGCTGACATCACCACCACACCGGATTTGTTTGAATGAATCCGGTTCTCCTGTGTCAGCTGTGCTGTGACTTACAGGCTTGCAACTTCGAACATTCCTGTGACAACCACTTGTCGTTGCATTTCTGACATCGAGCTGCGATGTATTGTTCATATTTTAAGCATGCATTATGTCTAACAAAAGTACTTTTTTACATCTTATTGTTCTTTTTCATTCCATTTGACATCACAACCTTCCTAACAGTTTTTGCGAATTACTCCAACTAAACATTTATATATATATATATATATATATATATATATATATATATATATATATATATATATATATGTTCCAGTCTTTAGGGTGCTTCTTTCTTGGCCTTTTGGAAGAGTAACAGTACATTCTTAATTAAAATACTTGTCGTCGAGAATTCAATGGAGAGCAAGATGACTGTATTGTTGATTTAATGTTGTATCTGATAATTGAAGAGCCCTTGGTATACGAATAAGTTTATTGATGACTAAACATAACTTCACAGCACTACACTACACACCAATATTTGAAGACTATCTATAGGGTTAATAAGAAAAATCGCTTACAGCGCTCTGCCCAAAGCATCATGCCTTGCATGTTCATTCGATCAGTTACATCAGCGTTTTCTTATCATTAAAATGGCGCATTACATATTTTTATTCTGGCAACCCTGAAGTCACCAATTACGTTTGAAGGCGCCAACAATACCATTATTTTCATTGTCTGTAGAGTTTCTACGAACTCAATGGTCCGAAGTTTCTAAGCATTTTGCTAAATCTAATCACGAAGCTCAAGTCAGATTAGTTCAGATTAATAAAATAGAAAAATAACTTACCAGACGGATGTTTACATTATAGAGGTATCCTGGTTTCATCGCCCTTCCATCAAGAAAAGGATTAATTGGAACGAATGGAGAGTGAACTGCAAAGAACACCTGGTGGCTGAGCCAAGGGTAAAATAGTTCTTCCTTTTCAAGATTTAAAATAAACCTGTATACATAGGATGTTCCACGTTCGGTTAAACCTGGAAAAATTGATTCATGATAAAGGCCAAATTCATAGCTTACTGTTTAACCTTTGCATCGTTGAGTTTTCGCCGTTCAAATCTTGCCCAAACAGATTTTTTGCTTCCTTCAAGGCGTCCTTTTTTCGTGAAAAAAAAAAGGCACATTGGAGGAAGACGAATTTCTTTTTATTATTTTCAGAAACGTCAGTTTGGTACGGTTGTTGTGATTTAACCTTAATCAAATAATCAAAATAATAAAGCATAAATAATATATAATAAGTAATTAGTTAATCAAAATAATTAGTACTAAAAATAAAGCGTTTTTTTAAGAATGCATATATATACTACACTTCTCGAATAAATTAGGACAAGCGGGAAGAAATGTGTGTGTGTGATTTCTTTTTAAACTTAGCTTTTAATCATTAAATATCTTAAGTAGATTAAAAAATCTCAATATTAGAGAGTGCGAAATATGACCTCTTTTAGCAGAAATGACTTCTTGAAAACGTTCTAGCATTAGGCTAGTGAATTGTACATGGTTTTATCATCGAGGCACTACAATATTACATAGCAATTTTTTTCATCTGTCCTGTTGTCGTGCAATTCATCTTAGCTAAACAATTCTTGTGAATACGCCATAAGTTTTCAAAATGGTTTAAGTCTGGTGAATTACCAGGCCAAAGAAGCACTTGTATTTTATTTCCCCACTAAATATCTGGACTGATATCGAATCGTGACAAAGAGCCAAGTTCTGTTGAAATGTTCCATCAAATGTTATCATGAATTGAACAATTCAACTAAATAATTCTATGTATTTGACAGAATTCATCCTGTCTTTCAGAAGAACTAAGTTTCTAGTACATTTGTTGTGAAAAAAACCCCAAAACCTCTTTTGAAGGGTTTTTTACTGCCTGTTGGACATAATCGGGTAGCAGAGTTTCAGCTTCACTTCGTCTTACTCGACTTGATTTGTATCCCTTCCCAAATAAATGTGCTTCCTGACTGAAAATTACTTTCTTCCAGTCATTAACAGTCCAAAATCGATAGGTTTTGGCTCAAGCTAATCATTTTTCCATCATTTTCTGAGAAATTTTTTTATCTTCGAGCTTGTTGCCTTACGACCAACTTCCAGAGACTTTAGCGTACAATTGAGGTATTCACTTCAGCACTATACTCTAATAAATCCTTTCGAAGGTTTATGCGTGTCTTTTTTGGATTTATTTTGTAATTTCTCTAACTAGAATTTTATCAGTTCTTGGAGTAGTTTTTCGCTGGCGCCCACAATTTCCTTTTCTTTTTAAAAAAGATGTTCTGGGAGCTTGAAATGCTCTTAAAATTCTTCAAACACTTGATTTGCCCACTCCACCGTAACTATAACTCTCACAGTCGTAGAAGTGTATTAATTCCAAACGATTACTTTAAAACATTTCATCGGTTTCATCATCCATCTTTGAACCAGCAAAAGTAATACGTGTTAAATGGAACGCAAAATTACAACCACCCGTTGCTGCTTTGAAAGGTCTACAACTGAGCGACCGATACATTAAAATCAGTTGAACGAGTAAATTACAGTCAAGGTCAACTCTCCACATTACTTCTATGCAAATGTACCGATTTGTGGCAATTAGGGACATTATTAGTAATCACATACCAACTCAGACAAGAAAAATATATTTGTTCCAATTAATTCGAATAGTATAGTATTTACATAAAATACAGATATTTGTTTGATACAGATTGACATCTCACGTGCCTTTGGTTTTCAAAAGACTGAATGAAGAATCATTTCACACAATTAAAATGAAGTACTAATTCTTATGAAATATTGTATTTTGAATCTCTGTCATTTAGTCTAGGGCTGACATCTATTAGTAAAAGAAATAATTACTCCAGAATGCGATACAGGAGTTCGTACGTTTGAAACAGAGCAAAATCCGGATGGCAGCACGTCCGTAACGTTAAGGTATAAATTGAGGTGAACGTCTTCACACAGGGTATTCGTAAAGACCCAAGCGTTTAAACCTTCAAAATTTAGAATTTTTCTCTTTTATTACAATTCCTAAGATTCACTGCTTTCACGATCTTTAATAATTTTCTTTCTGAATCAATTTTATGGAATTATAGAAACACAAATACAGTGAACTTTTAAAATATGTATAGTATCTATATCCTATGTTGTAATTCTTTTAAATTTAACGTTCCAAATATATAATTCTAAATATAACTATCAAATATAATCATTTAGTAAAAATGATTCGGTACAAAGGATACAAAGAATTCTGCATATCAAATTAATTCTACAGAAAAACTTGTTTTCCTTTCCTAAATACAATATTTTAATTATTGTAAGAAAAAATAATTTCCAAGGTAAAATAGTTTTTTGTCAATTATTTTCTTTTAAGCTGAGTCAACAGAAAAGACAAAAGATTCTTAAAAGGCGAGTACAGTAATACTCTCTGAACCTACGCGATTGGTGGGATGGAGTGATAACTATGCAAATTGAATTCGCGTAAGTCGACGTATGATTTCTCGCATACGAATACGTAAAAATTATTTTCATTTGGAGCCGGAGACAAAAGAAAATAATAATTTAGAAATAAAATATTTAATATGATCTTAGATAACACAAATACAAAATTGCAAACTTAAGTTATTTTGATGTAGAAGGTTTCATGAAATCTAAGCAGTCTGCCAGCTTAAAGCCAATTTTTTTCTTCCGCAAAATTTTCACGTAATATGCTAATAATTTATCTATTCCTTGTTTTTTTGAAAACAAATTCATCATTGAAGTATATATTTTCTATAATTTGTAACCTTTTTTTCAATTAAGCTGAGGCCATCTGTTAAATTCCTGACCGTCATTCAATCTTCTGATTGAACTGAGTCTAAGGATTCAATATCTTGCTCTTGCTCATGCATTTCTATAAGTTCATCAATTGTTAGCTCCTTATTGTAGGAATCCAGCAGTTCTTGTGCGTCATCACTATCCATTACTTAATTTATTTGCATGGTAAGATTGACACTTTCTTCAAAGACAATACCGATTTCACCAGTTTTATCATTTTTTTTCAAACAAAAGACTAATCGACGAGTTTTGAAAATCGCGACTCCAGGTTCACGTAAGTCGAGGTATTACTGTATAATATCGCGCTGAATCCTCATCGAAATTATTCTTTGTATAAAACTTTGTTTATATCAAATTAATTATATTAAAGTTAACTTTTCCCCTGCCATGCAGCAGAGTTTAAAAAATATTTATTAAAATTTAAAGGAGGATAAAAAAAGAAATTAATTTAAATTTTTCAAAGTAAATTGAAAAAAAAAACACATTTCCTACTTATTTAAAATTCCAATAATGAAATGAAATCAAATGCAAAATTGAAAAGAAATTATGTAATGTGTGAAATTTTGAATCGGTTGTAAACTATTTATATAATAATTGTCAATAAACACATACAATATATTTTACTTTTCTATATTTTATTATGTTCGTTTTAAAAGCAATTCTAGTATTTACGTTTACAAAAGAAATAATAAATAATTATAAAAAAAACAGCTGGCCAAGTGGAGAGTGGAACCTATATTGATACCCCCCTCCCAGAAAAAAATTGACTTTGTCAAAAAAAAAACTACTAGTTATTCTAACCAAGAAATATGGTGATCTTTGGATTCTCTCTCTCTCTCTCTTTACGATAGCCATAGCGCGTTCAAACACATTGGCCATAAGTTTCTTTTTGGTGACGTAACCATCCTGTATAAGCTGAAATTTGGATCACTGAGTCACGATATTCATCCGGAGTGGATTCCTTATCATGTCGATCTTTACGGCAATGAAATGCTGGACAAACTAGAAAAGGAGGACTGTAATTTTCAAAATCCCTTATTTTCCGCCATTTCCTTTTTGTAATTAAATCCTTGCCTGTGGAATATGTTCAAGAAAAACATGCCAAAAGTGGGGTGCTCTTTAATTTTGTTCATTATGTTATCAAAATGTTAGAAATAGAATATTAAAAAAAATTAAACAAAATAACTAACATATTCTTAATATTTTCACATACACGGGGAATGTTAATAGATTACAATAATTGTTACTCAACCTATAGTAAAATGAATCAAATAACATAATTTTCAAGATAAATATAACAAACTAATACACACAACTCTACTATTACTTATATGAGCTGATATGAATTCCATGACTCTCAGATTCTTTTGATATTCCCTCAATCCTTTACGGTATGATACGTACAAATTGCAAAACTGCAAAAATCCAACAAATGGCGCTAAACTGCCAAACATTTCACTGGAAAGTATCGCCAACTATTAGGAAAATGGTAAATTACATGTTATGTGTTGGATGAACTGAATTAGGACTTGGTAACGGTAACGGTTATACATTTACGTGGAACCTTACAGAAAACTCTATTATCCACTCATCAGAATAAATTTAAGCAGAGAACAATTTGTTGAAGTACATAAAAATTAGAAAGCAGTCCACATTAAATGCAGCGCAACAACGCTGGTGGAGGGGTGGGTGGGAAATCACTCTCCCAGTTGATTTAGTTTCTGTTTCGCTTTCATAGGAAAACGAAGAGAAAATGACGTCACATCTCCATGACAGCAAAGCCCGTCTTTCAACCGTCTGCCGCATCTCGACGGAACGAGGAGAGGAAAGGGTTTCTTTAATAACAAGGATTAAGAGAATAATATTTTTAAGTCCGTTATACGATACTTCTAAGAGTCCGTTATACGATACCTCTATTGAGTTAGGACTTAACGGAATTGAAACACGAATTTTTCTCTTGCACGAACTTGGGTCGGACATTCCAAAATTGGCGTAATTGTGTTGCCCAAACGGAGTTCTGGTGCTACAAGCAAGGGGTTAAACTCACTGAAAAAAACCTCAAAATTAGACGGAGTGGTGGGTGTTGGTGTGAGACCCGTTGTGTTTCATACGTATACGGGCAACAGATCCGTTGGGGCTCCAGTCCTCAAGTGTGACAGAGGCTTTCAGAACACATTCATGTTTTGCTACTAGTTACATCAAGTGCCTCTCGTTCTCAGGGAACAAAGCAATCTTTTCCACTTGTGGATAACGAGTTGTATGGATCTTTGTAGGGAAGATATATATATATATATATATATATATATATATATATATATATATATATATATATATATATATACGGATATCTATTTTGTTCTAGATCTTACTTACTTCTACCTATTTCTTCTTTGATTCTTTGAGAGTCAATGGTCTAATAGGTCTTGTCTGACTTCATGTGATTCTGGAGGATTAGCCACAACAACAACAACATGTTTTAAAAATAAACGTGATATTTTTTTATTGAGATTGTTGATTTTGCAATAAAATTGTACAATTGCACGTAAACAAGTAATATAATAAAGTTTTTTTAATGTCAATTTCTAATTCGTTAGAAAACGCACTGACGCCACCTGCTGTAACTAGTTGTAACTACGACAGAAATAACGCAGAATAAATTTAACGTTAAAAATAATGAAATTTAATTAACGAATTAATATTTGAAAAAACTGTATTAACATCCAGAATCATCCACTGCAAGTTGTATAACAACAACAAAAAAGACGCACCAAGAACCAGTTGTCCGACAGAGACGCAAATCAGTGAGTGAAAAAATTATGTACAGAGAATAGAAAATTCTTAAAATAATTTCAGAAAAATTGAGTGATGTATTTCAGAGCTACAAATTTACAAAGTAACGAGATCAATAAGGTCTTCACCCACCTCTAGCCTGGATGCAAGCATTTTAATCGTTTGCATGTTCGGTACAAATGTCTTTGTAAACAAAATTCCATTACAAATGGCAATCGTCGTTTTTTTGTTATAGAGTGTATATTTGAGCTTGAATGGATGAATATAAAAAGTATTTTATTAACTTTTGAAAATTTGAACAAGATATATATATATATATATATATATATATATATATATTACATCTATCTATCTATCTATCTATATATATATATATATATATAGAGAGAGAGAGAGAGAGAGAGAGAGGAAGAGAGTGAACTAATAGTAGGAATTTAGAAACACTTAATTTGATCACACTAATTGTAAAATGGTTTACTGAATTAAGTAACATAGAGATTTTCAGTCGATTCTTGCAAAATATTTCAACATGAAGTTTTATTTATTAAATATCAAAGCTAAATTTCTTTTCAGGGTCTTTCCTTCGAATTTGACACGTTATATATATAGTTTAAACTTTTTTATTTAATTCTCTTTTAAGAATGAATTCTGATTTTAAAATTACTCTCAATAGAATTAAAAGTTTCAGTTCAAACTCAATTTTATTTTAAACCTAGAATACTTACTTATCTTATGTGCCCTCGGTTCACTCTGGCCGTCGATGTAGAGATTTATTGACTGGCACTTTACTGTAAAGTGTAACGTTTCATCGTACACAAACGTGATATTCCTGTTATGATATGGAAACATTTCAATCATAAAGTATTGCAACATATGAAAAGAAACATTAAAAAAATACTTAATTCATTGAGAAACTGTTGGAAAATCTTTGAAAGAAAAAAAATTCTGGATATCAAGGTCTCTTTTTTGGAAGTCTATCTCGATATAAATAATTCGACATTGTACTCAAATCAGACGATTAAAATAAAGTTACGTATTTTCTATTTTTTAAGCTACTTGATCAGTAAAAGTCTTGGGTATTTGTGTCTGTTTTTAGTGCATATGCCTATTTCCGAGTCGGGTTCAGATAGAAGTTCATTGGGGTTGACGGAATCTGCGAAATTTCCTTCTCTAAATATAGAAATTTCGTCACTCACTGAGCCAGGTAATGAAATTTGATAAGTAATATTTACTTACAAATATAATAAAGTGGATCATTTTACCTAAATAATATCGTAATAAAAATTGTTTACAGCTTACAAAATATTTGGGAACTCGTCTTTGTTTTAACGGATCAACTACTCTAATTTCTTAAACTTTACACAACAGAATTTCTAAGAAAATTTAAATTTCTAATATAAAAAAGTTTTTAAGAATGGAAATTTAAGAGTTTTCTAATATAATTCCATTCCTTGAGAAACAGGTTAAATGTTATAGTTGTAATTAAATCTAGAATCTAAATAAACAAAAAAAATTATGTTTAAATAAAATTTATATGATTCAATAATCTTATATTTAAACATAATCTTTTATTAAAACACCAGACCCCAAATATTTATGTCTGACTAGTTAGTAAAAAACGCTTAAAAATGAAAACTAAAATTACTCTTAAAAATTTTGTGGCGGGTCTATCCGCATTCTTTCCATTAATAGTCTTCTTGGGGAATATTAGGTCTGTATTATATTATAAAGCTTTCTCATGAAGAAGAAAACGTGATAATGCAATTTAAGACTTGTATATAAAGTCTAGATTTTCAGATTAGAAGGGTGGCCTCGGTAGCCGAGTGGTATAGGTATCGGATCGTGTCTAGCCTTGTCACGGGTTCGAGCCCAGTACCACTAAAGATCCGCCGAGTAGGGCAGTGATGCACTCTAAATCTGTCGAAAGCTGAAACGTCCTCCCATTGGTGTGGATTGGTAGTTAGGAGAGGGGTGCCAGCTCAGGTGTCGTCCACGTCACTTAACCATGGTTCAAAATTACATGATCCGTCACCAAAAGCCCTCAATTAGCTGAACAGTGCGACGTTAATATTCACTCACTCACTCATTCAGGTTAAACTGCTAGCAGGAACAGTGATTAATTAAACTTGAAGTGCAGCGTGGATATTTAGTAGTTGATAAGTGGAGTACTTAAGTTGACGATCTGTCACTTAAGAATTAAGCTAGCTTAGGTGGCTAAGAAGTCAAAGCTATTGAATTGACGTAAGCGATCTAATTATTTAAAGTCTTCTCTTATCTCGCATTCCTTGCTAATTGCTCTTCATATTTGATAATTGGGTGCATTTCTTAACTTTGGTTAGTTGAGTCTGTGTTGTTGTTGATTCTGTGAATAAATTAAGTTGTTTTGGATATATATGGCTAGTCTTCCTTCCATTTCTCCCGCATCTTTAAAGTTAATTTGACACGAATCATTTATTTTAAATAACTTTTTATTTTCATTCAAATTAGTTTTTCAATGTCTTTTCATGTTTAAGATTCCTCTCTGCATATGAAAAAAGTTCTTTGTTGTGTTGAAATATATTTATTACGTATAGAGAAACAATGACAACGTTCAAGATAACTCAAGAGTGTCGCACGCTCTGAATGTGCACCCATATGAATCGCTTCGTATAATGTCGCCAATACGGTTGCGATAGTACAATATTGCAAGCTCTGGCAGAAAAATATCGCAAAGATTCCCAGGAATGGAATCATTCGAGAGAAGAAAGGCGTTGTTTCACACGAAGACTTATTAACAATAAACGAAACTAAATACTCAACTTTCCAGGAAGCTGCAAGAGATACAGATTTATCAAAATCTGAGGACTTAATTAATGAAGTGGGTGATGCAGCTTCAGTGATGAGTTTAATTGAAGAGGAGCGTGAAGAACGAACTTTGCAAAAACAATCAATAAAAAGAACTTTAATACACATGTTAATTACAGTTTTACAATTTGAGCAAGTGGTATGAGCAGTTATATAATTTGTACAATGGAGGTTGGTCCATCGTTAGGTGGACAGGGGTATCCCTCCCCTAGTTTTTATAAATATTATTGTATTTTGTGTGCTCTTATCGCACTTTTAGTTCGCGCCCTTATCAGTCGCCAATTTGGCGGAATACTGGTCGTCTTATTGATCGGAATTTTCGAACAGAAATACTATCTTTAGGAACATTTTTTTCCTCCGTCACCAAAGGTATAGACCGGTACTGTCCGAACTTTTTTAATTCACGGAACCCCCTAGAACTTGAAGGTGCTTTCGTGGAACCCCTAGAACTAGAAAGTGTTTTCTTGGAGCCCCATCCCATACACATATTACACTGGTGTGCAAAACTTAAGCAACAGGTGGGTTTATTGCCATAACTTCACGAAAAATCATCTGAGAGACATGAAATTCAGAAATGAGGGAGAGTATTATGTACGTAAAGGATGCCGAAAGCATCGGCGCTGAAAAAGGAATACAATGCATACGGTATGGAATCAAACAAAAACAAGCTTTATTGAACGCATAGTATCGTGACTCATGATTGTCTATCCAACAGGAAGAACAACAAGCCGATGTTCCTTAATATGGTATATGCCCTCCCCTCACTGCAATGGTTGCTTCGCACCGTCTCCGCATACTCAGAACCAGCTGGTGCAACATTTCTTGCGGTAGGAGTGCCCATTCTTCAATCAGCATCTGTTTGAGTTGTTGGGTGTTCTCCGGATGATGTAAGTGTTCTGCAATACATCTCCCCAAAACATCCCACACACGTTCGATGGGATTTAAATCTGGGGAGTACGCTGGCCAATCCATTCGAGTGATATCTTCACTTTCCAGCAGCTCCTCAAGAGCAAGAGTCCAATGTGGCCGTGCATTGTCATCCATAAAAATGAAGTCTGGACCAATGGCACCTCCGAACAGACGCACATGGGGAAGAAGTACCTCCTCACAATGGCGATCCCCGGTTACAGACCCTCTATCGAAAATGTGGAGCTCAGTTCGCCCGTTCAGCATAATGCCTCCCCAGACAAGAACTCCAGGACCACCGTAATGGTGTCTTTCCTCAATGTTACTGGTATAAAACCGCGTGTCCCGATCTCTCTCCAAATCAAAACGCGTTGAGAATCGCTTCTGGTACTGAACCGACATTCATCCGTAAAGAGGACACGACTCCATTGGCAGTTGTCCAGTTTTTGTGCTCTCTGCACCACTGTAAACGGTGGCGTCGGTGGTCAACTTTCAACGGGAGACAGCGTTCAGGACGGCGGGAGAATAGGCCCCCTTTGTGAAGGCGTCTGGCCACAGTAAACCGCGTCAGTTGTCGCCCCGTTGCTGTAGAGAGTTGCTGAGCAATAACGCTTACTGACTGCCGTCGGCCTCTTTTCGCCTGCAGGATGATATATCGGTCATCCCCTGCAGTTGTCCTCGGGTGGCCACCACCAACCTTTTTAACAGCTGTTCCTGTGGTTTGGAACGCTTTCCAAGCGCGCGAAACGACACTTTTGTTGATTCCGAACTCTGCAGCTACACTGGTGATGGTACGCCCCTCCTCCAGCTTTCCGATCATTCTTCCACGTGTGAAGTCGTCCAGGTGATTTCTTGTAACCATATTTCACGAAATGACTCACTGGCAGTTGCAGTGAATATGTTGAATTGCGTCTGCGTCCTTCATTTTATTTTACTGTTGAACAGCACGCGCCGACATCACGCGTTTTGCGTACGCTCACGTCGCTTCTGACGTTTCGTTCCTGATATTTGCATACGCATGACGTTTCTACTGACTTACGTGTTCACTGTACTTATCTCCAGACCTCCTTTTCTGCAATTTCATGGTTATCTCTGCTTAATTTTTACATTGTTGCTTAAGTTTTGCACACCAGTGTATCTCAAAATATTATTTGAAGTAGATCAACATCTTATAGGTACTTTATGTATAGGCAATTAAAAAAAAGAATATTGCATTTATTATAAAAAAAATCTAATCTAGTTTTTTAATATAATTTACTCATTAATAATATTAATTTGTGATCGAAGTGTCACTTATCCATGTGTTATATTTAGTAACTGGGATATTTGCTTGCTTTTTTTCACAAAAAGTTTCGATTTCTGGTCAATTGAGATTAAATGCAATTAAATTATATATTAGCCACTTACGTTGAGAAATATGTTTCACTTAAACACAATGTTCTGAATGGCATTAAAGTGTTTATAGCTGTGTGAGAAATTCCGTATATTTTGTATGAATTTGCAACCTAAAATTTAGAACCTGTTCTTGCTTTTAAATTTAGATTTTAGCATCGAATTTTTCGACATGTTGATAAATTGTTAACTCTTCTTCGTTATTGGTGTCTTTTCTCCAAGTGCAAAAAGATGCATTTCCCATTAGAAAACTAGTTAGTAATTCAAAACATTGTGCTAACTAACGAGTATAAAATTATCTCGTGGAACCCGAGATAGTAAACAATAGAATATTTACAATATAATAAGTAAAACATAAAGAAAAAACGTTTTAATATTCTTTTATTATATTATAATAAAAATCTGAAAGTGTTGCAAAGTAAAGTTATTATATATAAATAAAAGTTTCAGTTTTAATGAATTGGGGTGGGGTGGGGGTGAAATTTATATACTTGTAACTATGTAAATCCATTTGCATATATATTTATTTCGTATCGAATTTCTTATTGTCACTTGTCTGGGAATGCCTTGTGGAAACTCAGGTTCCGCGGAACACATTTTGAAGACCACTGGTATAAACTAAACTAAGAATTTACCTGGAACTGCTTATGGATGTGTTTCTAAAAACCAAGCTTATTTTAGGCCTTTGTCTTTTAAGAAAAAAGGGATTTAATACACTGCTGGCCACCGTAAATGATACACCTGGAAAGACGAGGTATCACAAGAAAATTTATTTTGTAGATAACATGTTGATCAAGTATCAAATGATTAAATTTATAGACTACTGCGAAGTGTTGTTCCTGCCAGAATCAATAGCCAGAGTAGCCGCCATTGTTGTAGATCACCGCTGCCACACGACTTGGCATTGATTCAAAGAGACTTTGGATGTGTTCAAGGAATACAGCAGACCAAGTAGCTTCCACACGTTGCCACAGTTGATTTGGTGTGGCAGCTGGTGGTGTAATCTGGGTCAATCATTGAGCAACCATGGGCCACATGTTTTCTATCGGCGAAAGATCCGGAGAGCGAGCCGGCCATGGAAGCAGTTCAATCTGGTGATTGACGAAGAACCTTTGGACAATGCGGGCCACGTGTGGTGCATTATCCTGTTGAAATATGGCTGTGGCCAAGCCCTGAACGTAAGGAAGGACAACTGGCTCCAACACATCGGAGATGTAGCTCTGGCTGTTTAAAGCACCGGCAATGCGTACTAGAGGAGTGCGAGAGTGATATCCAATACCGCCCCATACCATAATACCCGGTGCAGGACCAGTGTGGCGATGCATAACGCAGCTGTTCAGCATCCTCTCTCCACGGTGTTTCCAGACTCGAATCCGACCAACGTGGTGTTGCAGACAGATGCGTGACTCATCAGTAAAGACAACTTCATTCCATTCTGCCACCCACATCCTTCTTTCTTCGCACCATTGGCGGTGGAGACTTCTGTGGATCTGCGTCAAGGGTAGACCAAGCAATGGACGTCTTGCGGACAGACCACTCTGTTGTAAACGGCGTCGAATGGTACGCGCAGACATTGAATTATGCGTTACAGACTCAATGTGCTGTGCTATGATTCGTGATGAGACTGAGCGATCCATCACTGCCATGCGCAGAATTTATCTGTTCTCACGTGAAGTCGTGCACTGAGATGGATGCGATCGACCACGTCGGTCCATCGTATACTCCTGCATCCTACGGTCACATATTCGCATTACAGTTGTTTGGTTTTGTCCAACGCGACTACCGATATCCCTGAAAGATAATCCACAATTTTGGTAGGCCACTATCCTTCCTCTGGCGAACTCGGATACTTGATCAAAAGCTGATCGCTGTTTTCTAAGAGACATAACTGATCGTTTTTTTTAAAAACCACAAGAAAAATACAATTACTGAACTTGAAAAATCGTCGAAATCTCTAAGTCTTAAATAGCGCTTTGAGGTGGCGCCACAGGCGCGCGTGATGTATGTCTGCGCTGAAATTCTTATCATTTGCATATCTCACCTCCGCTAATGCTTGTTGTAAATTTCATGCTGTTTGCATGCTTCCTTCATGGTGTTGCATTTACGGTGGGCAGCAGTGTACATTCTAATTACACAATCAGTAAGTATGTTTTAACTGCTGTCTCAAAGGAGGAGAAAAACGTATACCACGTCAATTTTTGTAAATCTAGGATTTTCAAATAAATCGTCATACAAAACACTTTCTTTGAAAAAAAATTTGAAAAATCTCTTTACTGTTTTGTTAAGGATTGGATAATTTAAAAAGAAATATTTCTGAATATATATATATATATGTTGCTTATAACCCATTTGTGTGTGTGGACGTGAGACCTCATTCTAATATTTCTGCATGTAAGCTAGCTAAAAAGGTTAAAAAATTTTCTTTCAAAAAATTCACACACGTATGAAGAACGTGTATTTTTGCTACTACTCTATAAAATAGCTTTTTTTTTATTTATTATGCTTATATGTTAATATAATTCTTAACGATATATTGTGTCTAATATTTTCTTCTTTAGTTTCTAGCATGCATAACCCATTGTGTAAACTTATAAGATATCCCTTGTCTGAAATCCTAACATTATAAAGAAAAATATACTTTAATTAAGAAGAGATAAATTTTTTTAATGAAAGTAGGTTTAAAAAAAAAGAAAGCTATTTAACAATTACGAAAAAATCTGCTTTAGTTTGAATGGAAGTAAAACACAGGACATACAGGTATTTTACCGGAGTTAAGCATTAATAAACTCACACAAAGAGATTAAATAAATTATATAATAAACAAACATATATTTATCAATTAATTTAGAAATAAGAATAATAATAATATTTTTTTTTTAGAAATGAATTCAATTCTAGCACTAAGAAAATCATTATAAAACATTTGTTTCTCTAATCTTGTCAAACTTACTACAAGATGGTACATTTTCATATGAAATTAAAATTAATTGGTTAATAGATAGTTTTGAAAATGAAGAACTATTCAGTAATTAACAGATACTCAAGCTAATGAACATGCAACCTCTGACAATAAAGTTCGGTGAATAGTCATGTTACCTTAACGTACAGGTTCACATTGTCAGAGCTCAAGTGCCTTCCTCTAAAAAGAAAACTGGGCGTCAAAATTACCTGCGGTGATTGGTATCTGCCTATATGGTGCCGCACTAAAAAGGAATACCAACTTTCGCGAATGTACTAGGTCTGCAATGGAACAACTCCAATCGGCAGCCCATTAGAAATAAAAATTTAAAATAAACATTAACGTAGATGAAATATTAACCAAAGTAACCTAACTATCCTTCGAAATAGTCACCTCCCATAACTGTGCACCCCTGAGATCTGCTATACTTGTCCTGGATACTTTGCAAGAAGTCTTCTTTTAGGATGGAGTTCAAAAGCCTCGTCACGTTTCGTTGGATGTCAGGAATATCGTCAAATCTCTTTCCTTTCAAAGCGAGTTTGAGTTATGGGGACAGGAAGAAGTCGGGAGGATTGAGATCTGGCGAGTAGGGTGGTGGATGTTCAATTTGTACCCTCCTCCTTTTTTAGCCAGGAACTGTTTGACGATATTGGCTGTGTGAGGGCGAGCATTTTCGTGAACAAAAAAATCAAGGACCTTGTTGCGCGTACTGGGGTCATACCCTACGTAAACATTTCATGAAACAGATAAAGATTTCAATGTATCTTGCAGAATTCATCGTCGTTCCCTCAGATAGATATTCCTTGAGGATAATGTTTTACTGTCAAAAAAGGATCATGAGCATCGTTTTGATGCAGGGGTTTTCTACTCTGGCCTTTTACCGACGAGTTGACGCAGGAGTACGCCATTCCATGCTTTGCCGATTTGTTTCAGGGTCGTACGGGAGACACCAAGACTTTAGAACACCAGGACGTTTCTTTCGGAGTCTTGCTAAGCTTAAAACAAAACTTTAAATGGATGTTTTGTTCGTTCATTTCTGTTCTCAGTTAAGAACCAACGCACTAAACAAGCACTTTGCAATACAAGTCTTACACGATATATAAACGACGCTCAACTGAACAACGGTGGGGACAGAAGGTCGACACCTGCCGTTACGTATGTGAAGCGCTTTGCTTCTCCAGTAGTTCTATATCGGCCGATCTGACTTCATTCACCGAACTTTATTGTCAGAGGTTGTATTTTCAGAATTCTTGCACGTTAGAAAGCGAATGAACAACTGATTATGGATTTCTATCTTCAACAAAATGAAAGTAATCAAATAAAAATACAAACAGTTCAGATTATTCATTCTTTCATTTTGAAATAAGAGAGAATTATTAAAATGCAATCAAAATTTGTACAATACTCAAGTTGATTCCCTTGTGGGTTTTTGAACAACGATGATATCTCTCTTCTGGAATTCAATAATAACTTCCAAACTATTGTTTTAATTTCTTCAGTTTTATTTTGAGTGAAATATCCAAACTTTGGAATCTATAGAAAGAAAAATATTTATAAATGTAAAATTTGGTTTCTGTGGTATAAGCACTGGTATATACACAATGGTAATTTCAGTATTTATAACTACAGAGTGTGCATTTAACGAATATATGAGGTCAAAAAAATATTAATTTTTAATCTGAGTAATTAATTTTCTATTATCAAAAAAATTAAATAATGGACTGAGAGGTTATCCAATCGAACTACTCTCAAATTTTATTTTAAACAAAACTCCAGATATCTGTAGCCAAAGGATCTACAATGAGAAAGTTAGCTAAAAGTTTTAAGTGCTGATGTTACACGAATCTCACCCTCTATTACTTTAACTTCCGGTTGAAAATAATGTGAAGTGAAGAACGTCCTTTAAACAAAAAAAAAAGTGAAAGCGATAGCAGAATTAAAATTATACATGTTGGAATGATAAACCTATATATAACATGGAAATAAACAGAGTATCTGATTTCCACTCATTCAAGACTGCGATTGATTACAACATCAAGTAAATAATTTTATATCGACTTACGTCTAACAGTACTAAATATTGGAAATAAAATAAAGATTCTTAACTTCTATCTTTCTATACATAAAAAAAGTTTTTCGTAATGCTGTAATAAATTTATTACGTACTACCGCAACAATACCAACGTTGAAGATAACTAGCCAGGTTGGCAACCCTGATTTTGCATGTAACGTACTCGCCGAATTGGCGACCCTGTGCTTTGTTTCATTTAATGTCGCCAATACGGTTGTAGTATTGTATTTTTTCAAGTTCTTAAAGAAAAATATCGTAACGGTTTCTTGGACTACAATCGTTGCGTGAGAAGCAAGGTGTTATCTCATACGAAGACTTATTAACAAAAAATGGATCTAAATTCTCTGTGACAGGCTCACGCGTTTTTTCATTAACATGTCCTTTTAGGTTCTTCGGGGACCACAGAATGAATGGCAACTCTTTTCCAACCAACTAAGAAGTAAAGCGTGAAGGAAAGATGCAAATTAGGAAGCTTTTAAACAACAGAAGTTTAGAGTAAGCCATGTGGCAATTTGAGGAATGTTATGATAGTCAGTGTTTCAAGTGTGAAGAGTATTTGGAGAGGTTAAGCGACAGCCAAGAGAAGTTACCCGTGACAGAGAACCTTAGGTCAAAGTGCATACCATTGCACGCCAGTGAACCCAACTTCAACTAGGATCTGATAGATTGTCATTTCATCGAACATTAAGGTAGGAGTGACTATTTAAATATTCGGATCTGTGATCGCATTGGAATTTAGCTTAGGCGAGTTAGTTATTGATAGTGGGTCCGAGTTACGTTATTTCGGTATTATATATTGTGTGTTTAGCTACCGAAGATTCTCTCACATATCATTTTATTATCTAATCTGTTATTGGTATAAGTTAAGATCTTAATAAAGTCATATTAAGATTATGGCAGCTTCTAGTTCTTCATTTATTCCTACACTTCTAGCTCACGCTGATAATCTAGGAGAAGGGCACCCGAGGTGAACGCCCTTACAACTCAATTTTCCAGGAAGCTGCAAGAGCTACAGGTTTATCAAAATCTTAGGATTTTATTGATATGAAAGGTTTGTCAAAATATGAAGATTTTATCAGTGATGAATTTACCTGAAGAGGATCTCCAAGAGTCAATTTTGCTAAAAAAGAACAAACATATAGAACTACATAATACATATAAATTACAGTTTTAGAATTAGAGTAACGAGTATGAGCAATTGTATAATTTGTACAATGGGGGAATTATTTGCCGTGTAAGGCGCACTGTTTGTATCCCCATCCAAATTCTTTTTAATAAAATAAGTCAATTAATGAGAAATGCTGTTGCTTCTTATCCCAGATGGTGTATCTCCATAAAAGTAAAAATGTCCAAGAAACCCAGAAATAAAATGGTATTTCTTAAAACCTCGTCAAAAATAAAACTCAAACAATTAAGAATATGACTCGGAAAGCCAGGATCAGCCTCGCATCTATGAAATATCTTCTTCCTCTTATGATATATCCTCTTACTCTGGAAAGACTTTCCGGCCCTGTTCAAAAGTAAGAGACGATGTGGTTACTAAAAAAGCGAGTTAGAGCCATCTGCTAATCTCTAGGAATATAAAGTTGGTGACACCAACGAGGGTTTTTCGCAAAACACCAAGGGTGAGCAGGAAACACTATCCAAAGTGCATACAATTCCATCCTTTTAATAGAGCAGAGTTCAGCAAAAGTTAGACATGCGTCACCTCGCAAGGCGACAGCAGTGGCAGACTTGGCTAGACTATCGGCTATCTCGTTACCATTCAATCCAATATGGGAGGGGATCCACTGAAAGTAAATAGTGTCCAGAAAAAAGTAGAACCACAACATCCAGAATATTCAGGCTTGTCGTATCCCCAACAGTTGTTTTCAATAAAAAAGGTGCAGTATTGAAGCACAGCTGTCAGTTAAAATCCAAATGTCTCTGAAGACAAGGTCAGAAGCAGTGTCAATAAACTTTTTTCGAGTTAATGAGAAATAAGAGGGAAAAAAGGACCTACCACTAAATCGGAAACGTTTCCCTCGCAGAAATGAGGTTCATATAAACAAAACTTATTCAAATCATTTGGTTTCTCACAAAGATTTGGATACCGAGTACAAAATTCACGTCTCGGAACCCTGAAATGAAAAAAACAATAATTAAATCAGAAAAATGCCCATGTCTAATTTTAATAAAATACATAGATGGATTATATAATATATAATTCTTGTAAATTTTTCGGCTTGGGAAAATAATTACGTTAAGTAGGTAAATGTTGATATTAAAAATTCAACCTACTGTACAATAAGTTTTTTTCAATTTGAATTAGTTAAAACTCTCTGTCCATGCATTTTAATACAAAAAAATTAATTCTTGTGAACTTTTTGGCTTTGGCTATTTTTGTCTTCTGTTAGGCAGACAACAGAATTTCCTATTCGAAACTCAATCCACTGCTGAAACAATCTCACTGTGTTCTTTAAGACAGTGATCTCTCAAACATTTTCAACTCACGGAATCCTTAGAACTAGAAAGTGTTTTTTGTGGAACCCCTAGAACTAGAAAGTATTTTCGTAGAGCTCCGAGAACTAGAAAGTATTTTTGTGGAATTCCTTGCCCTAGAAAGTATTTTCGTGAAACCTCTAGAACTAGAAAGTATTTTCGGGAAATCCTATTCCACACACACACACTTAGAAGAACAAGGGCATAACGTACCCCCCTTCAAACTATAGCATAGGGGAAGTTTTTGTATCTACTCACGTTGAGAAATATTTTTCACCTTCACTCATTACTCTGAATAATATTAAATGAGTGTTTCTCAAACTGTGGGGCACCCCCCCTAGGGGGGCGTCATAACACTACAAAGAGGGCGAGCATATTGAAAAGTCGAAAACAAAAGATTAATTTTAAAAAATCATTAATTTTCTGAAAGTAAAGAAACAAAATACATTCTGACATAATAAAAAAATAAAATAAACATTTACACCGATATAATAAATTTACAAATACACTGGTGTGCAAAAATTAAGGACGAGACGGTTTTTTCAATATAACTTTGTACAAAAGCTTTCCAAATGAACACATTTAATACCGTAAGATCCCCCAAACGTAAGGACATGTGTAATATGTAAGCAACACTTACTAAAAGAGAAATCAGAGGGATAAAAAGAAGCTTGATTGAAAAAGTAGCATGGAGCGCAATGCGACTGAAGGCCGAAACATCCCTGTGATGGGTGTCCAGCAAGAAACATCCGGTCTTTAGTAGGGGATATGATTTCCCCTGAGTGCTAGGCAGGTTTCACAGCGTCTGCCCATGCTGAGAATGAGGGTGTCAATGAGTTGTTGAGGCATTGCTGCCCATTCGTCTTGCAGCGCCAATCGAAGCTCCCGAATCGTTACTGGTGGTAAGGTACGAGCTGCCAAGCGTCTGCCTAGAAAATCCCATACATGCTCGATGGGATTGAGATCCGGAGATCGTGCCGGCCAATCCATACGTTCAATATCCTCACTCTCTAAGAGCTGTTCGGCAGCTACTGTGAGATGACATGGTGCATTGTTGTCCATGAAAAGGAACTGCAGACCCATAGCGCCTCTAAAAAGACGCACATATGGAAGAAGAATCTCGTTACAATAACGGGTCCCGTTGACTGAACCTGCGTCGAAGATGTGAAGGTCTATACGACTACCAGGCATGATGCCTCCCCAAACGAGAACACCGTGACCTCCATACCTGTCCCTTTCAATGATGTTCGAGGGATGATTGCGGCTTCCCCGCTCTCTCCAGATGAGTATGCGATGAGAATCGCTACTCAAACTGAATCTGCTCTCATCTGTAAAGAGTACTCGTCCCCATTCATTGTCTCTCCAATTCCGGTGTTCCCGGTACCACAGAGAACGCTTTCTCCGATGGGCAGGCGTTAAAGGTACACACCGTACAGGGCGTCGTGCGAACAGACCACCACAGTGCAGTCTTCTGGCCACGGTAAAACGCGATATCGGTCGTCCAGTCGCCTGTGTCGTGTGTCTAGCGATTTCTCCCGCTGTCTGCCGCCTGTTTCTTCTGGCCTGTAAGACAATGTACCAGTCATCTGCGGGTGTGGATCCTCGTGGACGACCACTACTGAACCCCCGGATAGCTGTTCCTGTAGTTTGAAATTGTCTCCAAAGTCGAGAAACGATGCTGCGAGCAATTCCGAACTCTGCAGCCACACTTGTCACACTGCGGCCTTCCTCCAACTTCCCAATGATTCGATCTCGGGTAAAAGCATCCAGATGTCGTCTAACAGATTGATTATTCGCCATTTCTCGGAGCAACTCGGTGTGATTTTAACTGCTATACGGCGTGCAATCTCTTTGCCAGAAATACTGATCTTACACCGACAACATGCTTCATACTACTCAGACACTCCCCCATTACGTCTGCCTGCATATCTGCGCATGTGCTACCGTACATCACCTTACTTAATCTCCTGATTGGTCTTTCTGTCCGCTCTGCCTCTTCGTTCAGCTGATATGCTAATTTTTCGACTTCATCCTTAATTTTTGCACACCAGTGTAAAGCAGTATTGTTCAATGCATTTTACAATCAATTTAACAATACTAAGTTAATAATGTTTATAATTACCAATAACCCTATGGGCTCTTCATATATAAAATTATATGCTAAAAGTAACATTTATCTGGATGATTTGTCCAGTTTATAATTAATTATTTCAATGCTGATTACACATTAAGCGATTCTCTGTCGAATACCACCGTTTTACATGTAGGTGAGTGTGTGTAGTGTATTTGGAGAGGGGGTGATGAAAGAATAAATAATCAAATCCTCTGAATTAAGTAAATCCTACGTAAACACACTGTCAATGTAATTTTATTGCATTCCAAAGCCTTCAGAATAATTTTATGGATAGCAGTGCACAGAAAAGATCGTACTCCGGAAAGACGTATACATACGTCGGGCAATCAACGCACTGGCTGAGCGAGACGTTTATATACGCCGACAATACTTAGGAGGTTAAAATCAAATTATAGGTTTAGCGTCAAAATCTATTATTATTGAATTTAATACATTGTTATTGTATAGAAGGGGCGCGATGAAATTTATGATTGAATATTGGGTCGCCAATATTGAAAGTTTGAGAAGCGCTGCATTAAATGGTTTATAGAAATACTGTTTATTTTGCATGAATTTGCAACATAAGATTTAAGAGCTGTTCTTGCTTAAATTCGGATTTTTTAACATCGAATCCGTTGATATGCTGTGATAAGTTATTCCCTCTCTTTTATTCCAGATGTTTTGTCAACAAATGCAAAATGGCTCGATTTTCATTACAAAAATATTTAGTTTAACAAGACATTGTATTAACGAGTATAAAATTATCTCGTGGAACCTGGGATAGTAAACAGTAAAATATTTACAATCTAGGATGTGACAAATCTATACGGAACTTTATCACTAACCTTCTGAGACGTCTTTTTTAGGGAAATTTAATTCCCTACCTATTTCCAATCGACTCCAAAAAGAGGACAGGGATTCCTTATTATGCAGATTAGATAAAGTACTTAAGTCAAACGGAATAGTAAAGTGAGAGACAGTAGGAGAGGGAGATTGAAGCAGGAAGTTATAATAGTGAAGTTAAAGATTTATTATTGAAGATTTCTAGGTGGATAAATTAGGCACAGGAAGAGTTGAGGTTCAGTGTGGTAAATATTGATTTATAATTAAAGTCTCATTAAAGTTTTATATTAGGAATGAGATTAAAGTTAAATGTTCAGTAGGAACATTATTGAATATAATTCTGGGATCTCTTTTTGCGGTAATCTCTGCGTGATCGATATTCTAATTGTTAGTTAATTGGATCATTAAATATTTAAGTTAATATAAAGAAAAGTCCCCTTTAAACCTCATAAAGCTATTTTGATTTATTTGTTATTAAAAGTCTTTGATTCTATTTGGGAAAGATAACCAAATAAAGAAAGTTATTTACAAAAATGGCTGCTGGTTCTTCTTTGACTCAAAATTATTCTCGTTCTAAAAGTGAGATCCAAGGGTATCTTCACAAGGTGGTAAAATATATTTTAAGATAAATAAATCTTAGTGCGGGCGTTTTAATATTCTTTTATTGTACTATAATAAAAATTAAAGAGGTATTTCAAAATGAAGTTATTACGCATAAACTAAATTTTCAGTTTCTTAATGATAAGCATGAGCTTTAAATTTTTCGTGGATATATAAACTTCATAGAGAACGTAAATCTATGTTTTCATACACATTTATAAATTTCTTTGCTTTTTTTTATTGAGACCCGTGAAAGTTTCGAATAATTTTCTGTAAAGGAAAAAACGTTGACTGTAACCTAAATAGTTTGATACAGCCATGTGATTACCATAACGAAAATGTTAAAGGCAACTTGGTACCCTTTGAGCTACTTTCTTTCTTTATGTATTTAAAAATAATATTTTAACATTTTGGATAGTGTTTCTATTGCAGAAAATGATACGAGATGAAATTTTTCACGTATTATTTACATAATTTTAAAAATTTAAATTTTTTGAAGAAAATTTGGAAAATTTTAAAATCCTACTCTTTCTGTAATTATTAATTTTTTTAACCTGAAATTTTTTTATTCTTATGGATGTTATAAATAAGTTTAGGAATCGATTTTACAATAACTTAATTCATTTTTGAGAAAAGAAAATGTTGATATACATGCTAAAAATCAACGAAGAGAAGCCAATATCTCTTACATTAAATTTTTTTTTAAAAAAATTATTCAGTTTACAGATAAATGTATCCCTAATTTTTTTATATGCTTTATATGCAACACACAGCAAAATATGGAAGTAATTGGTAAATAGTTGTGGAAAGAGTAGCATTTTGAATGCACTAATGTTTCGAAAAACACAAACTAAGAAAAACCATTTTAAAGTTTATAATTCTGAAAAAAGTTATAATAAGCTTAAATAAACTTAAAATACAACTTTAAGATGTTAGTTGTATATTTTTCTATAAAATAATTGCATTTTCGTATTTTTCCCAACCCATACATTTTTATAAATGATCAATTTTAAGAAGGTATTAATTGCACACACACACAAGAAAATTCAAGAAAAATGTTAAAAATTTTTTTTTCTGTCACGACAGAAATTTTAGTTGTTTTCTTCACATAATATTGAAGTATTACACTTGTATAAAAAACATATCAGGAATGAGAACTGAAATTATGAAATTAGTTATATAAAATGCCTTAATTCAAAAATTTTACATGCAGACATTTGACAAAGAAGAAAAATAACGTTATTGTATTGCCTCGAAAATATTCTGCTTTATATATTGCACATTCTTTTTTATAGTTATTATTTCTCTTTATAAAATAGATTTTTTTATCATAACGCTTTTTTTTAGCCTTTTTTTCTAAAAAGGGTGTGTGTGCGAATTGCCTAATTTGTTTTCAAATGAAGTTTTCTTCAACTTTTAAGTTTCCAACTTGCACAAATGAAACATCAATCGAAAGATAATAATGCAAAAAATAAGATTAAATAAAAATAAAAAAACGATAAGTCGGTCATTTTTGGGGTACCAGGTCCTCTTAATTAAAATCTACGATATGCTTATTAGTTCTCAGAATAAGTTTCAATGAGCGTGACTTTTTACAAGTTTATTTTCTTTTCAGGTTAAAAATATTCTTACTTAGTAGACTCATTACATATTCTTTTATAAATCAATATTATTTAATTTTTTTACATTTTTCCTTTATTTTTCATATGTCTGATGGTCCTTAAACTTTTAGCGCAACATAAAAAAAAATTATTTCCATGCTTACTGAACAATACCATTTCCATCGATATATTTCTATTCAACGTGATCATCTTAAAAGTGAACTTGAGCTTTAGTTTTAAATAATGATGTACATATGGTGAGATATATTGAAGACCGGTATAATACTTGAATAAAATGTCTTTTCAGCTGTGTATGTTGACAAATGGAGGATTTAAAAAACAATCGAATGTTTGGAGTGCTAAAATGGCTCTATTGTAGAATGGGAACTTACAAAATAACACCCCAGTGGAAAGAGTGGAAAATATATTGTCTTAGTAATGATTAACAAATGTGTTGAATATGTAATTTTTAATTTATTTACAAAAAATATGCATGACTTCTTTTCACTAAATATTATTGAATAAATTTTCGAGAAGTATCCGGAAACTAAAAACCGTTTTGTTCTACTGCAACCGCAGTGATAGAATCGAAGTTCAAGCTTTGCGCACGCGTGTCTCTGGTTGATTGACAATACACAGCGATTCTATTGTGGCCAAATTGTATTGATTTTACACGTGTTAGGGAGGGTTCGGCCGATCCCTCCGATTGTGAAGTGCGTTCTGTAATCCGTTTTTTAACTCATAGAATGTTAAGCCAGTACAAATTCATCATCAACTTGTAGAGATTTAGGGTGAAAATGTAAAGAGTGATAGAATGATGAGAAAATGGGCTCGACAATTCAATGATCGGTGAACCAATGATCATGACACGTACAGATGTGCAACACAGAAACTCAAGACTCAGACCTCCTTTTTCACAAGTGGAACTTCTTATGAAGAAGCACCAACTTCCGCTACTAATGACTCGCCGTGCTCCTATACAGTTCTACTCCAGAGTCGCTACTGTCCTTCCATCTAAACGGCTCAACCTAACTACTTGACATCAAATAAGGCTGATGTTATCCCTGAAGAACTAAAATCCTGCGCTCTGGAAACGATCGAACAAATATATCCAGTAAATGAGTGTCTCCATATCTACACTGACCGCTCCTACCTGCCAGAAACAAACGGAGCCGGCGCAGGATGGTTCTGTCGGCTGTTCGGGGGTTCATTGACCGTGGGAAAGAACACCACATATTACGGTACTATGGTGAGGTCTTGACTGTCTGTTAAGCTACAACGCAATTACTATCTGCTGGTCTAGCTCCTGCAAATTTTTTTTCCTTCATAGACTGCAAAAGTTGCAATTCATTCCCAATTTTAGCTTTAATCAATAATACACCAACTGAATGCCTTAATACAATTCAGTGCTGATTTCATTTCATATAGCCGGACTGCGGCCTTACAGTGAGTGAAAAGTCATGTTGGGATTCCCGGCAATGTGTGCGTGTGTGAAAGAGGCGACCAAAAAGCCAAGCAGGGAGCCCCCTTGACCCTCCCCTTGATCCTCCCCAGTCCCCTTGACCCTCAGAAGAGCAAAGAGCATTATCTCCACATATACTGCCATGACCCGAAAAATGAAGAGTTTTGGAAAACCATGGGAAATTTTCTGGCTACAGTGGGCCCAATCCTGAGTCACCTGGAGCGAGCTGAGGCTGTTGCCCGCTTTCCCCTAACTACTGGACATGATTTTTTGGAAAGATACCTCCACTGTGGCTTGGCGTGGCTGCTAATGAGGCTTGCCCACTCTGCGGCTATGCCAGAATGAATGGTGACCAACAGCTTCAATGCATTGGACTCGATGGATACCCAACTGGCTTCATCGTCAGTTGGTACAGGGCGGCTTGCCGTCAAATGGTCAAGAAGCGAAGCACGAGCGTTGGACGAAATAATAAATAAATGTTCATGACGAAGCGTTGAATGGTTGGCCATCTGTTATCCATGATGGTATGGTTGAAGAAGGGAAGGAGTTTATTCGTGAAAAAAGGCAGTTCACAATAAGATCACTTTACAATGAATTTCCACAAATTTCAGAAACTGCTCTCTTATAGCATCTTTCTCTAAAAAGGGTATGGACAAGCTGGCTTTCCGAATCGACAAATGCCTGAACACTGTTGGTACCTATGTATAAAAATAGAGTTTCTAACATGTTCTTTCATATAAAAAAATTTGTTTTGAAAAAAGATTGTGTATGAGAGTTTTCCAAAACGGTACTTAGTTTCAGGACATGCCTAACAAACAAATGAATTCCAAATAAGCAGAATATAAACTTTTAAAAAGTACATAAAATGCAATAGCATGAATTAAGTTAAACAGATATTTTTTTTATAAACATTATGCATCATATATATATTGCAGCCTAGGGGCTAATTGGTAGTGCATCGCTCTTCCGCACCACATGTCCTAGGTTCTAACCCTGAGCTAGGCAAGGTCGAATCAGCCTTTCATTCCTTCAGTGGGTCGATAAATGAAGTACCAAGCTTGCTTGGGAACTTAACACTGGGGATTTCATGTCAGACTGATCACTTGACCGGAATATCTGCTTATGCACCTCAGGGTCTAAGGTTACGTATACTGAGTTGGGCACAGTAGGCCTTGGCTCTCATGGGCTGTTGCGCCACTGAGTTAAGTTATATGTATCCATATATACATACACACACAGATATACATATATAGAAATTACACATATATTTGACTATCTCTCTCTCTCTTTATATATATATATATATATATATATATATATATATATATATATATATATATACACTGGTGTGCAAAAATTAAGGACGAAAAAAAAAATTAAGACGGTTTTTTCAATATAACTTTGTACAAAAAGCTTTCCAAATCAACACATTTAATACCGGAAGATCCCCAATACGTAAGGACATGTGTAATGTAAGCAACACTTACTAAAAGAGAAATCAGACGGATAAAAAGAAGTTTGATTGAAAAAGTAGCATGAAGCGCAATGCGACTGAAGGCCGAAACATCCCTGTGATGGGTGTCCAGCAAGAAACATCCGGTCTTTAGTAGGGGATATGATCTCCCCTGACTGCTCTAGGCAGGTTTCACAGCGTCTGCCCATGCTGAGAATGAGGGTGTCAATTATGACAAACCTATACGGAACTCTCTCACTAACCTTCTGAGACGTCTTTTTAGGGAAATTTAATTCCCCTACCTATTTCCAATCAGCTCCAAAAAGAGGACAGGATTCCTTGTTATGCAGATTAGATAAAGTATTTAAGTCAAACGAAATAATAAAGTTAGAGCAGTAGGAGATAGAGATTGAAGCAGAAAGATATAGTGAAGTTAAATTGAAGATTTCTTGTTGGAGATAATTTACTCTCAAGAGGAGTTGAGATTCCGTTGGAAATTATTGATTTATAATTAAAGTCTCATTAAAGTTTTAAGAGTGAGATTAAAGATAAATGTTCAATAGGAACATTATTAAATATAATTCTCGGATCTCTTTTCGTGGTAATCTCTGCGTGATCGTTATTTAATTGTTAATTAATTTGATCATTAATTAAGTTAATTTAAAGGATATTATCTTTAAATCCTCATAATACTAGTTAAACATATTTGTTAATAAGTCTTTGATTCTATTTGGATAAGATAACCAAATAAAGAAAGTTGTTTATAGAAATGGCTTCTGGTTCTTACATGACTCCTATTTATTCTCGTTCTCAAAGTGAGGTCCTAGGAGACCTTCACACAATGAGTTGTTGAGGCATTGCTGCCCATTCGTCTTGCAGCGCCAATCGAAGTTCCCGAATCGTTACTGGTGGTAAGGTACGAGCTGCCAAGCGTCTGCCTAGAAAATCCCATACATGCTCGATGGGATTGAGATCCGGAGATCGTGCCGGCCAATCCATACGTTTAATATCCTCACTCTCTAAGAGCTGTTCGGCAGCTACTGCGCGATGACATGGTGCATTGTAGTCCATGAAAAGGAATTGCAGACACATAGCGCCTCTAAAAAGACGCACATATGGAAGAAGAATCTCGTTACAATAACGGGTCCCGTTGACTGAACCTGCGTCGAAGATGTGAAGGTCTGTACGATTACCAAGCATGATGCCTCCCCAAACGAGAACACCGCGACCTCCATACCTGTCCCTTTCAATGATGTTCGACGGATGATTGCGGCTTCCCCGCTCTCTCCAGATGAGTATGCGATGAGAATCGCTACTCAAACTGAATCTGCTCTCATCTGTAAAGGCTATTCGTCCCCATTCATTATCTCTCCAATTCCGGTGTTCCCGGCACCACAGAGAACGCCTTCTCCGATAGGCAGACGTTAAAGGTACACACCGTACAGGGCGTCGTGCAAACAGACCACCACCGTGCAGTCTTTTGGCCACGGTAAAACGCGATATCGGTCGTCCAGTCACCTGTGTCGTGCGTCTAGCGATTTCTCCCGCTGTCTGCCGCCTGTTTCTTCTGGCCTGTAAGACAATGTACCGGTCATCTGCGGGTGTGGTTCCTCGTGGACGACCACTACTGAACCCCCGGATAGCTGTTCCTGTAGTTTGAAATTGTCTCCAAAGTCGTGAAACGATGCTGCGAGTAATTCCGAACTCTGCAGCCACACTTGTCACACTGCGGCCTTCCTCCAACTTCCCAATGATTCGATCTCGGGTAAAAGCATCCAGATGTCGTCTAACAGATTGATTATTCACCATTTCTCGCAGCAACTCGGTGTGATTTTAACTGCTATACAGCGTGCAATCTTTTTGCCAGAAATACTGATCTGACACCGACAACATGCTTTATACTACTCAGACACTCCCCCATTACGTCTGCCTGCATATCTGCGCATGTGGTACCGTACATTACCTCACTTAATCTCCTGATTGGTCTTTCTGTCCGCTATGCCTCTTCGTTCAGCTGATATGCTAATTTTTCGACTTCGTCCTTTATTTTTGTACACCAGTGTATATTATTTTAATATATTGATATATAAAGGGTGTTTTTTAGAGGTATAGAACTTTAAATTGCAATAAAACAATGATGTGTTATTCGATTGACATGAATTTTTTTTATTCGAAAGATAATCTTGTGGCATTACATTTTAAATATGATCAAGCAAGGCGTAGATTCGTCGAATGGGCCCAAAACGAGATTGCCGTTGTTCCCGATTTTCATAAGCGAATTTTGTTTAGCGATGAAGCGCACTTCTGGTTGAATGGCTACGTCAACAAACAAAACTGCCGCATTTGGAGTGAAGATAATCCACAAGTGTATGTCGAAACACCGTTACACTCAGAAAAATGCCTGTTTGGTGCGCTTTATGGGCTGGTGGAATCCTTCTTCAAAAACGATGAAGGCCACTACGTTACAGTCAATGGTGATCGGTATAGAGCCATGATTACTAACTTTTTCATTCCTGAATTGAACAATCGTGATGTCCAGGAGCTGTGGTTCCAACAAGACGGCGCAACATGTCACACAGCTCGTGCCACAATCGATTTATTGAAAGACACGTTCGGTGACCGCCTAATTTCACGTTTTGGACCTGTGAATTGGCCTCGAAGATCTTGTGATTTAACACCGCTAGACTATTTTCTGTGGGGTTATGTAAAATCATTGGTCTATGCGGATAAGCCACAAACGCTTGAATTATTGGAAGACAACATTCGCCGTGTTATTGCCGATATACGGCCACAAATGTTGGAAAAAGTCATCGAAAATTGGACGTCCAGATTGGACTACATCTGAGCCAGCCGTGGCAGTCCTATGCCAGAAATCATATTTAAAATGTAATGCCTCAATGTTATTTTTCGAATAAAAAAATTTATGTCAATCGAATAATACATCGTTTTTTTATTGCAATTTAAAGTTCTATACCTCTAAAAAACACCCTTTACATATCCGTATTTTTAAATATAAATATATATAACGGGGACAGCATTGGAAATGTGATGTCTTTAAAAATACTCACGGATTTCTGTCACAAAATGTTACCGCCGGCTTCATATATACCTTAGGAAAAGTAATCTTCATACTTGTTTTGGTAGGATATGTGTTGTACTGTATGTAGAATTGTACCGATTGATAGAAGAAACATGTTACACATGTGACAAAAATGAAGCTTTTCAGACCTAAGCAAGCGGTGCTTCTTATGTTGTATTTGTTTTGCTTATATCTCTCATTTGAATCTTCCACTGTTAGCTTAACTTCACGTGGCACAAAAGAGCTCTTCTCAGTACTTTTGAGTTTCTTTTCTCCATCGAAATTTAACTAGAAAAGAGAAAAACAGGGGGAAAATGCCAATCCATTTCTATATAACGAAAAGAAATTACAAAGGGATTCCTTTAAACAAAGGGTGCATACCAGTATATTAGTATTCGAAATTTTTCCTCTTCAAAGCTTTATGTATGAGATGATTTAAAATTTTTTATGGGATTTAAACTTTTGTTGGCTTTGATATTATACAAAACAAAAACATAAGCCCGGTCATCAGATTTGAAATATTTTATAATGATTATTTTAAGCTAAAGCACATCATCTGAAGCAAGTGTGTAAATCTAACAAAAACTTACTAGATGTTTTAAATATTTAATGATATTTCTCATTATGTTTAAAACTAAGAAAATCATACAGAAGATTGACAATGAATTGAATATGTGGTATTCTCTCTCTCTCTTCTCTAATCGTACTTTTGTGCATTATATACCTCGATACTGCCTCTACTATTCTATTACTATTTGCTAATCTCATTTATAACGAGTTAGTTTTTCCAATTTCGTATTTTCGTAATGTAATACCAATTCAACAAGAAGACTATTGATTATTCTGAGCTTACGGTTAAGTAACTAGTAGGACACCTGAACCTCAAGTTCACTCTCCAAACTTGCACATGTGTCCCCGGTGGCCTAGTGGTCATGGGAACGGACTCCTTGCTCACGTATAATAAGTTTGAGCATAGTATCGCTGAAATCCCACCATGTATAGAGGGCTGACGCACATTAAATATGTTGAGGCTCAAACGTCTTCCCGTTGGTGTGGTTTGGAAGTTAAGAGAAAGGGGTGCCATCTCAGGTGTCGTCCTAGTCGCTTGAGCATGGTTCAAAATTACGAGGTGCGTCGTCAAAAGCCCTCAAGTAGCTGAATATAGTACAACATTGATATTCACTCACTCATTCACCCAAACTTGCACACATCTCCAACGTGAGGCCATGGAATCAAAAACATTTAACGAGTATCATCCTCTCTACATAGTGTGTCTCCATGATTCGAATCCATAACACTACAAACGGAACACAGGCTATGAGTTCGTGGAATTGGCCATTCCACTATCGCAGTCACGAACGTTTTCAATGAAAACAAGTAATATAAACAAAAAAAAAGTCAGTTTTTACTTAGGTGAACAAAGAAAACTTTTATTATAGTTACTTTTTATCAAATAATATTACAATTAAAAAATATGTATATATTAGCTTAATTCAAATGAAACTCGGTCAGTGCATCTAACTTTGCATTACACGTAAGGTGACACCACGGAACTGCGTGTATGGTGGCACTATCTATCGGTAGAGATACTTACGCGTGCGCAACGTTTGACGTTTCATAGCGATTGTGTGGTTTCACGCCGAAGAGAAGGTGATCACACAAGCTATCGTCCAATACTGAACATGCAAGCGAGTAAGAAGGAACAACGAGGAGTGATTCGATTTTTAGCGTCGGAGGGAGTCTGTGAACGGTGAGTACAACCTGAGTCGTTAAAGTGTTGTAGAATGGGGCAAAAGATTCCTTGAGGGGCGAGTTACTGGAAGACGATGCTCGACCTGGACAGACTTATCGTTTCATCACCCCGGAAAGGATTCCGGAAATGAATGCTTTAGTCTTGGCCAGCCACAGAATCACCATGAACGAGATGCATCGGTTATTAGATTTTAGCGTGAGCACCACACACACCATAATGCATCAGCACTTGAACTTTCAAAAAAATTTGTACCTAGGGGGTTCCCAACCAGCTGACCACCGAACAGCGCAATACTTGAATGGTGCTGTCTTGAGTCATCTACAACGTTATCATGAGGAAAAATACGGCTTTCTGACGCAAATTATCACTGGTGACGAAACATAGGGTTACCATTTTGAACCCGAAAGCAAGCGTCACAGCAATCAGTGGAACCGTTCTTCTTCACCACCTCCAAGGAAATCAAAAGGCCGCGGTAGCCGAGTGGTATCGGTATTGGACCGTGGCTTGCTTTGTCACGTGTTCGAGCCCAGTACCACTAAAGACCCGCCGTGTAGGGCAGCGATGCACGTTAAATCTGTCGAGAGCTGAAACGTCCTCCCGTTGGTGTGGTGTGGTAGTTAGGAGAGGGGGGTACCAGCTCAGGTGTCGTCCACGTCACTTGACCATGGTTCAAAATTACGTGGTCCGTCGCCAAAAGCCCTCGTGTAGCTGAACAGTGCGACGTTAATATTCAATCAATCAACCAAGGAAATCAAAGGCCATGCACACTAGTTCTGGTAAGGTCGCGTTGTCCTTTTTTACCACAAGGGACCACTGCTTATCGAGTTTCTGGAACGGAAACCCACCATCAATGTCCAGAGTTATCAAGCCACTTTACAGAATCTTAAACGAGCCATGAAGTCGAAAAGCCCAGGCATGTTGTCCAATGGCGTTATTTTCTTGCATGATAAATGTGCCAACAGTTTTGGCGACTGTTTTTGAGTATGTGTACTGTGTATGATTATATTTTTGAGTTAATAAAATCGTTAACGTTACTTTTCACTAGTGACCGGATTTCATTTGAATGCCCCTTATACATATGACAGAATCACAATATTAAGTGGCAATTGATTTTTATTAATTATCATTAAAGTATCGTATTGTCATCCAAAACAATCGTTTTCATAAAATTTCAGTTCAACTGAATGCTTTCGTGAGAAAAAAAATCTTTTAAATTTTGACCCAAGTCACTAAAATGAAGCCAACGTGACTATATCTGTAATTATTGAAATAATTAGTTTCAGAAAGTGTCATTTTAATGAATTATACTTAAATTATCGTATTGTCACCCAAAACAATCGTAATCATAAAATTTCAGCTCAAAGGAGTTCTTTAAAATGTAAGAGAAAAACTTTTTAAAGATTTAACACGAGTCGCCAAATTGGTCGTTAATTTACCAGAAATGCCAGCGGTGCTGTATCTGTGATTCTTTGAATAATTAGCTTTAATAAATTAATTTTTATTAATTATAATTAAATTACCGTATTGTCATCCAAAATAATCGTGTACATAAAATTTCAGCTCAATTGAGTGCTTTAAAATATTTTTATTAATGACTGAAAATTTGAACAAGATAAATATGGAGAGATTGTGAACTAATAGTAGGAATTTAAAAAATGCCTTTTCAATGAAACTAGTTCTATAATCAAAGAAATTAAAACAGAATAAGTAAATTTTTTAATTTAAATGAATTTTTCGAAATATTGATAAGCTTAATTCTAAATCTAAAGTATTACACTTACTTCCTCGATTATACGAGTATCTCTAAGTCTGGTAAGAGAACAGTCACATATCTGAGACCTAGGATGTTTCAGCTTTCGACTTGAAGGTACTATTGTTCGTATTTTAAAATTGGTATAACGATCAGACATTGGAGAGGAATGAAATACAGGAAATTAAACCAAGCACATAACAGTAGAATACTAAATATTTAGATCAAGACTTCATAATATTAGGCTTCAGTATCAGGACAACACGCATTTCGTGGGTAAACTTCGAATAATCCTCGCAATAATATCGTTTGATTTTTACAAACTAGTTTTAATTCTCTTTTTTCTATTGGCTAAGCGATCGATGAATTAATATTATGAACGTTAAATGTATTGATTATTTGACACGGCATTCGGGGACACCCTTTATAATTTAAACATGCACGAAAGAGTGGGCATTCATTTCTAACAATGTAATTTTAAACAACACGATTTAATGGGAGCACGTTTCTATAAACATTAGTCGACATTATTTATATTTCAGAGACAATAAAACTATATATTTTCCTATTTATTATTTGCTTTGCGATGTTATTCAGCTTCCCTATTACAATAGGTAAGTACAAAAAAGGAAAACATCCGATATTTATTGTTATTCACGTTATTAAAAACGATTTTTAAAGGAAATTAAGCCTTAACTTAAAGCTTAGCTTTTAATATTATCGTTAACATTCATTAATAATTGAAATATCTTTTGTTATTTAAATTTCTTTTGTTGTTGCTTACTGTTGGAAGGATCATGCAAATTTAATTAACGAACTGAATCATTTAATTTTTTAAAAAAAATTATACGATGCTTTCAAAACATAATAACGGTCAAATCTGCAAATAGAGGGAAATGGACTATGTGTTTGCTATGTGCACAAGTATCCTGTGTAGAATTATAAAATATTTGGAACTCATTGTGCAAAAGTTTTTTAATGTGTACCTAAATACAGAAATTATGCCTTTAAGAAAAAGTGAAAAACTAAAGACTTTATTTTCATATATTATACACTTTATTAAAACTTACCTGCCTATTTTTTGTATGCCCAACAATGATACTGTAATCATTCTCTAAAATTATAAAAGTAATTTTAAGTTTAAAAGGTTTTTTTCTTTTGTTTAAGCTGAACACACAGACATAATTTCGTAATACATATTTTCACATACGTTCCATTTTCTATAAAATTATTTTTGAAAGAACAAAATATTTCATACATATTTATAAAACAATGGACGAAGCACAGTTAAGCAGTCTCATAATGAAATAACTGCATATTCTTTGAAAAAAAAATAAAAACTTTGAAATTTTAAAATTTAATTTTTTTTCATGTGTAAAACTTTTGACGTGATACCAGCGTTTCTCAAACTGTGGGGAATTTCCTCTAGGGGGCGTAATAACCCTACGAGGGGGGGGCGAATATGTTGAAAAGTCGAAAACAAAAGAATATTTAAAAAAATTATTAATTTACTGAAAGTATACAAACAAAATATAATCTGAGATAATAAAAAACACATATACAATGATATAATACACTTAAAAATATATCAGTATATACTGTGCAATATATTCTATAATTAATCTAATAATACTAAGTTCAGAAAACGCTTAATACACTGGTGTGTAAAACTTAAGCAACAGGTGGGTTTATTGCCATAACTTCACGAAAAATCATCTGAGAGACAGGAAATTCAGAAATGAGGGAGAGTATTATGTACGTAAAGGATGACGAAAGCATCGGCGCTGAAAAAGGAATACAATGCATACGGTATGGAATCAAACAAAAACAAGCTTTATTGAATGCATAGTATCGTGACTCATGATGGTCTATCCAACAGGGAGAACAACAAGCAGATGTTCCTTAATATGGTATATGCCCTCCCCTCACTGCAATGGTTGCTTCGCACCGTCTCCGCATACTCAGAACCAGCTGGTGCAACATTTCTTGCGGTAGGAGTACCCATTCTTCAATCAGCATCTGTTTGAGTTATTGGGTGTTCTCCGGATGATGTAAGCGTGCTGCAATACGTCTCCCCAAAGCATCCCACACATGTTCGATGGGATTTAAATCTGGGGAGTACGCTGTCCAATCCATTCGAGTGATATCTTCACTTTCCAGGAGCTCCTCAACAGCCAGAGTCCGATGTGGCCGTGCATTGTCATCCATAAAAAGGAAGTCTGGGCCAATGGCACCTCGGAACAGACGCACATGGGGAACAAGTACCTCCTCACAATAGCGATCCCCGGTTACATACCCTCTATCGAAAATGTGGAGCTCAGTTCGCCCGTTCAGCATAATGCCTCCCCAGACAAGAACTCCAGGACCACCGTAATGGTGTCTTTCCTCGATGTTACTGGTATAAAACCGCGTGTCCCGATCTCTCTCCAAATCAAAACGCGTTGAGAATCGCTTCTGGTACTGAACCGACATTCATTCGTAAAGAGGACACGACTCCATTGTCAGTTGTCCAGTTTTTGTGCTCTCTGCACCACTGTAAACGGTGGCGTCGGTGGGCAACTTTCAACGGGAGGCAGCGTTCAGGACGGCGGACGAATAGGCCCCCTTTGTGAAGGCGTCTGGCCACAGTAAACCACGACAGCTGTCGCCCCGTTGATGTAGAGAGTTGCTGAGCAATGACGCTTACTGACTGCCGTCGGCCTCTTTTCGCCTGCAGGATGATATATCGGTCATCCCCTGCAGTTGTCGTCCTCGGGCAGCCACCACCAACCTTTCTAACAGCTGTACCTGTGGTTTAGAATGCTTTCCAAGTGCGCGAAACGACACTTTTGTTGATCCCGAACTCTGCAGCTACACTGGTGACGGTACGCCCCTCCTCCAGCTTTCCGATCATTCTTCCACGTGTGAAGTCGTGCTGGTGATTTCTTCTAGCCATATTTCACGAACTGACTCACTGGCACTTGCAATGAATATGTTGAATTGCGATTCCGTCCTTCATTTTATTCTACTGTTGAGCAGCGCGCGCCGACATCACGCATTTTGCTTACGCTCACGTCGCTTCTGACGTTTGGTTCCTGATATTTGCATACGCATGACGTTTCTACTGACTTACTTGTTCACTGTACTGATCCCCAGACATCCTTTTCTGCAATTTCATGGCTATGCGCTAAATTTTTACATTGTTGCTTAAGTTTTGCACACCAGTGTAATTACCATTGACCCCATGGGATTGCCATATATAAAATTATATACAAAAATTAACACTTCTTTTGATAATTTGTATGGTTTGCAATTAATCCCTTAAATGCCGTTTAAAAACTACGTGATTCACTCTCTAATGCCACCGTTGAACACGCAGTAGGCGAGGGTATGTGGTGTATTGAGGGAGGGGTGTTAAAAGCAATAAATAAGCAAAGCCTCTGAAATAAGCAATTCCTTCGCAAGCTCTTTCCATTATTATTGCATTCCAAAGCCTTTGGAATTATTTTATGGATAGCAGTGCATCCAAAAGATCGTACTTTGGGAAGACGTATATATACGTCTGGGGAAATTAATGCATTGGCTGAACGAGACGTTTATATACGCCGAGGACACTTAACAAGTTAAGGTCGAATTGTAGACTTAGCGTTAAAGTATATTATTATTGAATTCAATACATTGTTATTGCATGGAGGGGGCGTGATAAAAACTATGATTGAATATTGGGTCGCAAATATTGAAAGTTTGAGAAGCATTGCGTTATACAGAGAAAATTTTTTTTTGTTTATTTCACATGAAAAACAGTTAATGCAAGGATACATCAAATACAAGATTAACTATCCTTTTGAAATGTGTCAAAAATGGCGCTGTCATTTGCTTACATTTTTCTGAATTTTATTTTTCTTATTTTAGGGTAATTTATTAGCAAGCATATACGTGTGAAACATTTCAGATTCAGAAATATATACAATATTTTTTAAAACTAGGATTGAAAAATCAATTTTTTGAAAGCATATGATGTCTTTTGGTATCCATAAATCACAACAACATCCCTTTTTTGATTTGGTTTCTTTTTTGCCTCATTCTGTTACGAATTAATTCAGAAACCCAAACTTATGAAAAGACGCTGAAATGAGGAAATTTCACCTATTTTACTGATTTACTCGTATTGATTCGCAAGACTACGTACAACCGAATTGTAGGATATATTAATTAAACGAAAAAATTAAAAGTAATAATTTTAATGAAAACACCCATTTTTAAAAATTTTTTTGCAACCATATTAAGAACGAAGCCAAGAATAGAAAAATGTCTGAATATTATTAGGCAAAAAACTACCAACATAAAATATTTTTACAGTTCCGTTTGATGTAACTTTTTTATTCACACGCTTTTATAAGCTTCACTTGTATGTAACGGAATCCTTGAACTCGATTTTAACTCATTTTAAAAGGTCAAATTAATTCGAAACTTTGCACACTTTTCAAGGACCGATGGCAATACAATAATTTCATAATTTTGTTCCATTGTCCTGATCAGGATCATCTGGGTAAGCGATTTCAAGATTTAGCAACTAACTCCATATACCATTTCCAGATTTTGCGATTAAATCTAAATTGGACGACTAAAGGATTAAGTTACAATTTTAAGTGTTCTTTATGAGAAACGGGGGAGGGTGCGTCAGCAATTTCTTACCATAATATAAAAAACTGTCTTGTTTTTCTAAAAATGGAAATAAAAAGAAGACTCGTTCACGTGAAAAAAAATCATGTTCTAACTGCTAAACTAAGATATAAAGCATGTTTTTCTAAATTTTCTTGTCGGATCTGTGGAATGAAACATTATTCATTGCTTCATTTTACCAAAACAGCTGAGAATTGACTCAGAGGTCTCCAGATTGAAAAAAAATCCTCACAAACTATTCGATTCAAAGCGTATACTTTTATGTTCAATGCTGATGCAAGTTTCAGAGAGAATAATGAGCTCTTTTTAGCGAAAACACACTAACACCTTCTTCCACATGAAATATTTGAAAATCAGCTCTCTCTCTCTCTCTCTTCCAAATTTCCTTCAGTTGGCTCAACCTACATTTTTCAAACCAGTCCGTATTAACGCACTGATTCCATATTCTAAAAAATTGCACATTTAAGATTAATTCACCAATAAACAAATAATAGTTTAAAAAACTCTTTTATTGTAAAATGAAAAAAAAAAAAAAATATAGTTTAAAAAAATTCTAAAAAACACGCTTTTATGGTTTTAATCGAACTAAAAAGTAAAAAAAAATAATTCTTACTATAGGAATAAAATGATTAACGAGAAAATTAATATCTTTGTGTAAAAACGTGGGGAGATTTGTGCCACATTTTTCACTAACTTAGCATTTGTAATTAAACTAGTAAGAAATTATGACAATTGACATTGAGCACTCCACTTTTTTACCACAATGACATTTTTCTCGCGTAAATCATTTTATTCTTATATTAAGAATTATTTTTTACTTTTTAGTTCGATTAAAAAAACCCCATAAAAGCGTGTTTGTTAGTTTTTTTTTAATAATTTATTTTAAAAATGTGCTTGAATATATAATAGAATTGATTGTAATAGAATAAAATAGAATATAATTTAAATTAGTACTTTCTCGCGAACCCTCAAAAGCCGAAGTGTGAGAGTTTACAAAAGGATGAGACATTTTCTTTAAATATACACTTTATTACGACTTTCTAATTACTATCTAAATTCGACTTAAGCTATGTGGCAGCGGGCCAGCTTATATAGTAAAATATGAAACATCTAAATATACTTATCAATAGGAAGATCCTCAACAATAATGCTCGTTCTAGAATCACCTAGGACGGCAATTTCACTATTAACTTCTCTAACTTGCTGGGCTCAGTATGACAACAATCCCTCTACTCTCAACTTCACTTTCATTCAGCTTCACCTCTTAATTTTCATTAAGATATGTGACTACCCAAAATTCGCCGTTTTGGCGAAAACTTGAAAAATTCCTTTTATGATTTTATTTTATAGCCCATACATTTAAGATTCCCAAAACACTATTTTTGTTTTTACGATATTTGGAAGCAAAGTTATAGCATGATTAGTAAACCGGTAATGGAGTTTGCGAAACGGGAAGTAAATCCCTCGACAAAATATTTTTAAGATCTTAAATTGAAATTCTCAGAATTCTCTTGTGTTAAGAATCAAAATCTAATCTCTGTGTATGTATTTATGTACTTTATTGCTTTTTTGTGGAAAAAAATCATTAATTTTTTTAAAAAAATGTGTTTTTGCATAAAATTTGGCATATATAAAAACTTTCAAAAATATTACAAATACTTTAATTACTAACACATATAAAGATATTGTTCACGGATTGTATAAATATTATTTGAATACATTCATTTGAATTTTGTGTTACGGCAATTTTTCATCAGAATTTCACTAAAAACGACAATTGTTATAGTCTATAAAACTCTCCAGAAAACAGCAAAAGGTTAAAAAAAGTCCAAATTAGTTCTACATGAAGCCAAAGAGATCTTGACCTATAAATATGGTGTGTTTAAAAATGTACAATTAGTAGAAATTTTTTTATTCTCTATTAAAATCTTTAAATGCATTTTCTGAGAAACTATGTTTTTCAATGTTTTGCTTCACGGTATAGTTCACAACAAGATTTCTTTTTAAGATATTGAATTAAAATTTTCAGAAAATGTTTTATTTAGTTGTATCTCCAGACTATAATCTCCCCTTTGTGTATATATTTACGTATTTTATTGCACTTTTTGTGAGAAAATAACATTAGTTTTTTTTTGTAAAAAAATTAAGTTCTTGCATAAAAAAATGACTTTTCAAAACCTTTCAAAAGTATTACAAATTTTATAGCTCTAAACACAGATAATGATGTCATTTATGTATTGCATAAATGTTCTTCGAATATATTAATTAGAATTTTCAGTACAAGGTTTACTATAACTGCAATATTTCACTAAAATTTAACTCAAAATTCCCAGTTTATCGAAAATTATTTTTAATTTTCTTGAAACTGTACTTGAATTCCTAGTTTTATGCTCCATTTAAAATAAAAAATTGTTTATTTACACTGCTCAAAACAATTAGGGGAGCACATTATTTTAACAAAAGTAAGCAAAGATGTGTACCAATAAGTAACATAAAATGAATCATCCATAATGTAAAGCCTACCAGGAAACGGAAGAAGAAAACTTTATATGCAAATCAAAGTTCATGACGTCAAAAACCAGAAAAAGGAGATAATGGCAGAAATCGGGATGTTGCAAAAACGTCTGTTTTATTGCCGTAACTGTGAAATTAGATTGTGCAATATTTTTTTTTGAGACAAGGTTACTTGAGAATGTCTCAACAACGTGATTTACCGGAATCCATGGCATGGCGTGTTATAGGCAGACTGGAATCCGGGCAAACACAACGTAGTGTCGCGGACGCTGTTGGAGTCGCCAGAAGTGTTGTTGCAAGGCTGTGGAATCGATTCCAAGAAACAGGAAATGTTAGACGTCGACCAGGGGCAGGTCGGCCACGCGCTACTACATCAACTGATGACCGGTATATACAGTTAACAGCCCGTCGAAACAGAACAGAGAATGCTACCCAGCTGCAAAGACAGTTGCTCTTGGCAACAGGACGAAGAGTGTCCAGCCAAACCGTACGTAATCGGCTTCATGAGGGAGGGCTCTATGCACGTAGGCCAATGTTCTGCATTCCGTTGACGCCACGCCCCCGTGCGGCCCGAAGAAGATCGGCTGCTGAACATCGAGATTGGGAGCAACATGATTGGAGCCAAGTGCTGTTTACAGACGAGTCCCGATTCAGTCTAGAGTGTGACACCCGACGTGTTCTTGTATGGAGGGACAGGGGAACTCGAAATAACCCCGCATTCGTTCGTGAAGGTCACAATACAGAAGAGCTAGTTGGATGGTATGGGGTGGAATCAACATAGGCGGACGTACGGACCTGCATATCATTCGTAATGGCATTTTGACGGGCAGAAGGTAAGCAGACAAGATACTTCGACTTCATGTCATCCCTTACACTGGAGTCATTGGAGATTCCTTTGTTTTCCAGGATGATAATGCCCGACCGCATAGATCTCGTCAGGTGAAGAACATGCTTGAAGCTGAAACAATACAGCGTATGGAATGGCCAGCGTGCTCTCCTGACCTGAATCCAATCGATCATGTTTGGGACATACTCGGACGACGCATTGCTGCGCGACCAAGGCCGCATGCTACGGTCCGAGGCTTAGATATTGCACTTCTTGAGGAGTGGAACAGTATTCCCCAAAGTCTGATCGATAACCTCATCGCATCCATAGCAAACAGGTGTGCAGCAATCTTAGCTGTTCGAGGAGACCACACGCCCTATTAAAACTCACGCATCATGTCTAGACAGTACTTTTTTTTTATCGTTTACATGTACCCAAATTGTTGCCCTAAATCATCTTTTCATGTTTTTTCCATATTTTCAAAGAATTAAAGCTTAATTCCAAATTTTTTTACGCCTTTTTTCTGTATTGCGCATTGATACGCGTGTACCATGCATTGTATGCCAATACGTGGCTGTCTCACACGGTTTTCTTCACTTTTTTGCTTGCTCCCCTAATTGTTTTGAGCAGTGTAGTTTAAATGTTACATATTTAAAAAAAAGTGCTCCGAAGGTAGTCTCATACCTTAACATAAATCAAGGCTCTTTTATAGAGAGAGGTTCTGTAATCATATAACGTCATTGAAAGTATATTCCCTAGAGGATTAGTTAGAATCACGAATGGAACCCCTTACAACTTAATGAGAATTATTAATTTTTGCATAATTTTATATTTAGCTGTCCTTTAACACTTTGTCAGAAATTTTAATCCAAAAGCAAACAAAAATAGCATTTTATCACATTTATTTTCATTAAATCACGCTCAATGACGAAAAAAAAAAGATCTGTGAGTATTTCAAATATCAGCTACTATAGAAACCTCCGTTTCATATTTGGTAGTAATAATATGTAACATACCGACAATACAATTTGATTTCAAAACATTACGCAACAGATAGAATAATAACCCTATTTTCGAAAAAGCATATGTTCATCTAAAACCTTAGATTTATCTGTTTTTGTTGCTGCTTATTTCAGATCAAAATCATTCTAAATGTACACTGTTTTATGATAAAAGTTATTTTATCGATATTTCACAGAATGACTTATCTATGTACTTAGATTACGTATTTCTATAGATAAGTTCTTTTTTAACTCTTTACCTGCAGTAGAAAATGCGTTAGTAAGATAAGTACATCTGTTCCAAAGACTTCTGTGTATTAAACATGCGAAAAGTATCGACAAAAATGCAGATATCTGAAAAAATTATTTCAATTCTTGTTATGTTAGTATGTATTACAAGTGTCCTGGGAGTAGAAGAGCCGCAGGATGAGATAGCGCTAAACTGGTATGAAACTGAATTGGATTTTCGAAATGAAACTGATTGGGATTTTCGAAATAAAACTGATTGGGATTTTCGCAATGAAACTGGGTTAAATTTTCGTAATGAAACTGTAGTGGATTTTCGAAATGAAACTGTAGTAGAGTTTCGTAATGAAACTGATTGGGATTTTCGAAATGAAACTGATTGGGATTTTCGAAATGAAACTGATTGGAATTTTCGAAATGAAACTGATTGGAATTTTCGAAATGAAACTGATTGGGATTTCGAAATGAAACTGATTGGGATTTCCGAAATGAAACTGATTGGGATTTCCGAAATGAAACTGGTAAGATCATTTGTAAAATATTTATAGCTTTTGATAAGTTTAAGGCAAAATATTTGAGATAAATGTTATGTAAGACTAATATAACATGTTGTAATAAATAAACTACAGTTGAGTAATACCTTAACTAAAAATTAGGTATTTTTTAGTATAACCATGGAAGAAATTTTGAAATAATTTTATTCAAGATTATATATATATATATATATATATATATATATATATATATATATATATATATATATATAGTTATTTAATTTATCAGAGTTGTTCTGTTTGCTCACATAACATTTTAAAACACCAGATATTTTCAATACTTTTTTATTTTATTCCTCTAACTACATAATTTTAATTAAAAGTGTCGTACGAGTTTCATAAGTACTCCCCACCCTCGATTTAATCATAATTATAAGGATTGCAAGTATTTATTTGAAAATTTTTTCTTGAAGAAGCTACATAGAATCACAACTATTTAACATATTAATGTAAATTCGTCAATTATGGAACAACACAAAAAATTAAGGAAAAAAAACGTACAGAAACTCAATTTTAAAGATAGTAAATTTTTACTAAAATTGGTGATTTTCACAAATTTAATATTATCGTGAAATAGTTCGCGCTATCTTTGTTTCTATATATTCAAATTTCTAAATATGCAGCTTTAGTCATCGAAAAACACCCTAAAAAGTATATAAAAGCATGTCTGAAATTCATGTTTCAAAATTATAATTAGAGATATTTTTTTAATTAATTGATTAAAATGAAATGAAAAGATTTTTCTAATGATTAATTTCTAATGATGTTTTAACAATGATTATAACTCATTCTTGTTCTTGTTAATTTTTCATCAAATTGTTTTCAATTCGTAATCTCATTCTTAGAAGTGAAACATTTGAAAAATATGTAATTTATACTTTAGACAAAACTATTTAATTAACCCTTTTTAAGCATAGATCAATAAAATGAATTTAAAAAAATATTATTTTGTTTGTTTCTTGGGACTGATGCTTTATTTGTATTATTACTTATTACTTAGATTGTGATTGTGGAGAAAATTCACTACAATGTAACTTTGACAGAAATGGTAATAAACAGTGTTTCTGTGAGTATAAATATGCTCAGTTAAATGGAACATGCACAGGTAAGCTACTTTGATTGCAAAGTATTAATTTACGTTAAAATAAATAAATACAGAGCTTTTTTTTCAACATTTTGTGTTAATGCAATTTAAAGAATAAATTTTGAAGAAAAACTATAACATATTACTCTTAATTTGAAAACTAACACAATATAGTGTCAAGATACACACAGTAACAATACACACAGTCGCCACCTCTGGCACCTAAAATGATTGTATTAAGGGTATAGGTATCAAGTCGAGCTAAACTTGGATGACAGGTAGAGATGGTGATTTTTTCCGAAAAAGACCAATTTTTAGACCGATTTTTAAATGGATTCGAATCGTAACCTGATGAATCGATTCACAAAAAAATCGAGGTCTAAGAGATAGATTTCTAAAAAATAGATTTTTTTTCAAGTCTGCATTTACAATGCAAATATAAATCCATTTTATGAAACAAAAGAAAAATACCATAATAAACGATATTTTATCAGTAAAATCAGAGGGTTTTTTAGTTCAGAGAATTCGACAATTACAGTTATTTTTACTACCATGTCAAAGTATCAAGTATAAAATAAGACATTTGTTTTCTAAATGTATTTGTTACATTAAAAAGTTTAGAAAATAGATTATATGTGTGTGTGGTTTATAGTTCCCAATGCTTAACATCTAAGCCTTTTAAAAACAACAGTCTGTCAAGTCTATTGGGATCCAAGTGGTTCCACTCATCACTTGCGATGTTGCCGGCAATCGAAAAAATGTGCTCACAAGGAACAGATGATCCCACGATACTCATATATCCCATGGCTATTGAGTGAACGCGATGATAATTAGTTTTTTTTTGTTCTTGCCAGTAAAGTATAAAATCATACTTTAGGTGCACAACTGCCTGCGATAAATTGTGTTTAAATTCTTCGTTTTTTTATGGTTTTTACCAAAACGGAAAAAAATCGAATGTCGACTTTCTAGGATGAAATATCGATTCAGTGCTATATATCGATTTAAAAAATTGATTTTTTGGCCCGAGAAATCGATTTTTCGATTAATCAATCTCAGATCACCATTCCTAATGACAGGTAAGATGAGGTCCTTCCACGGTGCTTCAAGTTTATGCCTCACTCATTAGTCATATTAGCTAGAGGGCGCTGATAGACCAGTTTCTCTGCAATCCTGGACCACATGTTTTCAGTGAGTGAATGATCTGGAGAACGTGTTGGTCAAGGTAACCATTGAACACCTATATTGAGGTATATTAGGACATGATGGTCAACATGAGATGTTGTGTTATTTAGTTGTTAGCTGATGTTTGCAGGGCTTCAAAAGTAGGACACATCATTTCACATTAAGATCTGAGAAATATAAAACCGACTGTTTGTATAATGTTTCCAACAGCTGCTTATTCCATTATACCAGGTGCAAAACTCATATGGCGATATAGAATGCAAGCAGGCCACGTGAGTTCCACGTGCTTTCAGTTTGTATTAATATAGTCTCTTTGTTGGGTACACCATTGGTGACATGTGCTGTAATTTCAAGATAGTGTCAGTGATGCTCACCATGTAGACAGTTCGTGCCCTCCCCCTTTAGATTCTGTCGTAATATACGTGTAGATATTTAAAGCGCTGCCAACAAGTCCATTTCCTTACTCAAGTTCTGTGATGTAGCTGTCCTGCACAGTCGACCTAGAAGCCTGTCTTTCCTCGCGGATGTTAGTGGTGGGAGGTCGTTAATTTCATGTATGGAATTCAGAAGAGCCCTCTTGAACGCATTGATTTTATATTCGTATGACGGTCGTTGGAATCAGACCCATGCGACGAACGATAAATCATACTCTCAATAGGCCAAGATCCTACTATCGAATTTTGATACGTGCTGGCAACCAGTTTCCTTTTATACAAGATGCATAACATGATCATCTTCAAAATAACCAACTTGGTGGAATATCTCTCATACTGAGAGTCGTTGTTGCGTCAACAGAAAAAAAAATCATAACACGGGAAATCTTTAAGGGATAAAGCAATCAGATGTTCGTCCGTGTGAACTGTGCAACAATATCCGTGGCTACGATTTTCTGTAACTTCTTCTCTGAAAAAAATCTGATTGTGTTACCTTTGTTATTGTTATTTTGCTTACCTAGCAGCGTTGTAAGTTCAAACTTTAACTCTAATACAAATATTTTCTACCTATATACGTAGAATTCAATTCCGTGTACCACGATAATTATTAATCCTCCAGATAGATACTATTGCCCTTATTATTTTCTAACAACAGTTAAAATGCAGGACGGTCCCATGATAAATGCAATAACATGCTCTTCATTAAATTCAAAACTGACATTAGACTTGTAGCTTTATTTAAACAAAATTTGAAATTTTGCAATTGTATAAATACATTCCAGTATTAAGATTCTTAAGAAATCATTTCGAAATTAAAAAGAAAAAAATCTTATGATCTCCGAGTACTTTAAAATTATGTGCAATTACCCATTTGCAGTATTATTGTTGACAAATATGCACTATTTTTTTTTTAAAAAATTCTGCAAAAAGCAAAATTTGGCAAAAGTGAAGCGCACGAGCTGATTGATAGGGAATATGTGATTGTATTTATCATGTGATTATGATGTTATATAAATTTAGTTATTTAGAATCACACATTCTCTCTCTTTCTCTCTGTAATACACATTAACTTTTTATAAGAGTACAAAAAATTAACTTCATATTTCTTAATAGATGCCTAAGACAATATTCAATATTATTTTCAACTTTGATTTCATGGTATCTCTCGTATTTGATGTGGGCATACGTATATTAATTTCCAAACCATTCAATTACGTTAACAAAGATTTGAAACATTTATACTGCATATATTCATGAGAACAATGTTATTAATTGATTCATTTGATACATATTAGATATATTTTAATTTTACGATTTGCAATGTATTTTAAAATAGATGCTCAACTTTTACTGTTCAAATTTTATTAGTAGAATTTAATAATTTGTATTTTGTTTCCCAGACGCTAGAGATCTTTTAACAAACTTATTTTGATTATTTAAGTACTTTCAACGTTACACATTTCTCTTTAGTTTTCATTTGTAATTTTTTACCCTCATAATGATATATTTTACATTATCTTTCAGAATGCTACTGTGGTGTAAATACAGCATCTTGCAGTTTCGAAGACAACGGAAACAAAAAATGTTTATGTAGTTATGGATATGGGTTAAGAAAAGATGAATGTGTTGGTAAGGTAGCAGTTTTGCTTATTTTTTTTATATTTTATTCACTTTTGACGTATTTAAAATATATTAATTAATTAAAGGGAAGTTGCCATTGTATTATTTTTTGCCTTTTAATTATTTGTACGATTTGGAACATTTTAATAAGACAAGAAATAATTTTTTAGTTAAAATTTAAGATAACTTTTAAGGTATCCGACTATCTTAAAATTATGATTTTTTTTAAAAAGTTGAAAATTTTTTTTTATGATTTTATTTTATGGGCCATTTTATTAGCTTTATTAAAATTTCGTTTTTTATTTTCCATTCACTAGAACAAAAACTACAAGCGTTTTAGTAAAAGTAGATGCCACAACTTTACATAAGATGTCGAACCTTAAATTACGTTTTACTCGAAATTTTTTTTCAAAAAGTTAAAACGGGGGGTAGCGGACAGCAATTGCTCAAAAGGTTTTTGAAATAATTTGCTTAAATTTCGTGTGCATGTTCTGTGTAACAGTAGAAGTGTTTTAACCTTCAGATTTATCAATCGCTGTTTTATTACAAAATTTACAGTTCTTTATGTGAATATAATCTCTATTTTTTTAAGCAATTTCATGTAATAACTAAGATAAAGTGCTCTAGTTTTTGTAAAAATTAAAGTATCTCTTATCTGGAAGGTCATTTCAAAAGGGAATAGCAAAGTAATACACATCAAAATTAAAAATTGGGAATTTGTTTATTTACTATTTGTACAGAGCAGGCCGTGTTTATGTAATTTTTTATCAATTTTTACTCAAATTTTTTTCTATTTAAGTAGAAACAATTTATTTTTCTCTTCTTAATTTAAGTCTTTTTTTTTTTAAAAAAAATGTTCTAAATAAATCTAAAAACCACAAAAATATATCCATATCCCGAATTTTAAAAAAAAGCTGTCGCAAGTAGCCAAATACCTTTAAAATATATTTCTTTGTTTCTGAATGGGATATTAAACATGATTTTAAGTTCCACTACCTAAGATCATGAGAGGAAAAGACAGAATTAATTTTTGAACTTGAGCTTTTATCAAACCTAATCTTAAGTAGTTTAACTTATGCTCAAATAGGGACATATACTCAATGGCGTACGTCTGGACAGCCTTTACCATTCTTTTAATGCCGCATGCTGAATGTGTTCAGTAAAATACCAAGGATAAGTCGTATATTGCGACTTATATTCCTGAACAATGTTTCATCTCTTGTATACTTTGAAGTTAGAAGAATGTAGTGCCAATTCAAATGTGATTTTCATTACTTGACCATTATACAATATTACGAAGTCCATCGATAACCCTCATGTTGCTTTTACGTTAATAAATAATCCATCAACCCAGAATTTGTAAAAGTTTCAGGTATTTCTCCAATTTTTAATATCTCTTTATGTATACGAGTATCGTGTAGAAAATGTCACATTTTAAGCAAAGCCCCTTTATTGAAAATTAGGAACAACGGCTGGAGCAGTATAAAAAATTACCTATATTATTCAATATTTAAATTAAAATATTATAACTTATAATCGATTTATATTTTTATATGCCATACAAATTTAAAAATTATTACCGATATTTACGCCGTGAATTCTTTTAGTAATCCGTTATTTCTACAAATATTAGATTTCAGGTAATTTTTTAATAAGAATATTTGACAAAGAAAAGGAAATATAACATATATTAAGATATTATCGACTTAATAAACATCTTCACAAAAGTTTTAAAAACCTCAAAAGTAGCCCATGTCTTGAAAATTCCATTAAATGATTGATAATTGCTTTTCAAATATCACAAATTTCTTCAAAAGGAAAAACATAAATATTGAAAACATCCCCAAACCATTATCAGAACTTGCGTTTGTCAACAACGTATTCGATGCTTCCTTTAAACGAAGGTATACGGCTTCAAAATTCCATCCTTGGATATTCTATTATTAAACAGCTACAGTTTTTTTGTTTTGTTTTGAAAAAATTCATTTTAGAACACATCAATAGCATTTTCAAAGGATAAAGTCTATTTCTTGTCAAGAACGTGCGTGATTTTACTTTAATTCCTACTTGGGCAGATAGGACTTTCCCATCCAAAAGAGAGATGAACGCCATTTGGATATCATTGAATAATAAAGAAAAGGTAGCTGTAAATATATGGTGTTAAGACTAATTCTTAAGATTGATGAATTTATATTTTAATTTTTTAATTCAGGGTGATTGATTTTTCTGACATCTCACCTGAGGAAGTTAGGCATATACCTACATGTTGGTGTTTGTCTTTTCAATTTAAATTTTTTCGGTAAAAGCTCTAAATCTAGTCTATAACGTGATATTTTGTGATATGAATATTCTTATCATTGCGTGTTATTACTGCGAGCAAAGTAAGAGGAAAATAATTTTTTTAAAAATTGCAAAATGTTAATATACAACTAAAAATTTAGTTAATTATTACAGTCAATTTTCGTTTTTTTTTCATTAAAGTAAGTATAATAAATAATTGAAATAATTATTTATATTAATATAAAAAGTACAATAACACTATATATATAACATAAATGCACTTTAAAGTAAGAAAAACAAACAGTAAATATAATGTAAATTATTGCATCGGAAATTGTATGTATGTATTGTATGTAATTGTATTGTATGTCATCAGTCCATACGCTCGCATTGTATTTCTGCGAAGCTAAAGTTGAATATCTCATGGTATAATGTAAAAGAAAAATATTTTTATATTTTTTTCATTTTGTTTTAGATTGTGATTGTGGCCTAAATTCATTGTCTTGCCATTACGACTGGAGAAATAACAAAATATGCAAATGTAGAAGTGGCTACGATGAAAGAAATGGAACATGTGCAAGTAAATCTCTTCAAATATAGAATTAGGGAATGATAGGGAGAAAGATTTTAAATTAATGCTCCTTTTTTAAGAAATCTTTATTCGCATTAAAAGTGTATATATTGGGTAACAAAAGTGCAAGACATTAAGGGAGGATATTATACATATGTATTATTTAACACCCATGAGTCTCACCATGAATTTCTTCTTTATTTACATGAGAAAACTCAAAACTGAAAGATAAATACATAAATTAAGGTTAGTTACAGGTAGGCTTAACAAAAAAAGTTCGTTATTCTGAAAGAGAGCAAAATAAGTTTATTCTTTGAAGTAATTATTGAAATTTAAATTATCTCTCTTTCGATTTTCTCTATCGATCTTCTCTCTCTCTCTCTTGCTTCTCTTATTTCTCACTCTTCTCTTTTCTCATCTCTAACTCTCTCCTCTCATCTCTAACTCTCTCCTCTCTCTCTCGTTTCTCTTATTTCTCACTCTTCTCTTTTGTCATCTCTACCTCTCTCTTCTCCCTCTCCCTCAATTTGTTTCTTCTCTCTCTTTTCTTTTATCTCTTCTTTCTCACTCTTCTGTCTTTTCTCTCTTCTCTCTCACTCTTCTCTTTTCACATGTCCGTCTCTCTCTTCTCTCTCACTCTTCTCTTTTCACATGTCCGTCTCTCTCTTCTCTCCCTTTCCCTCAATTTTCTTTCTTTATCTTTTCTCTTCTCTCATTCTTTTCTCATTTCGGTGTCTCTCTCTTCTCTATCTCTCTTTTCTGCACTCTCACTCTCTTCTCTTTTCTCATCTCTGTCTCTTCACTTTTCACATGTCTGTCTCTCTCTTCTCTCCCTTTTTCTCAAATTTGTCTTTCTTTTCTCTCCCTTTTTCTCAAATTTGTCTTTCTTTTCTCTCCCTTTTTCTCAAATTTGTCTTTCTTTTCTCTCGACTTTTACTCCCTTTTCTCTCTTTTTCTTCTGTATTTTTTTCCTCCTCCACTTTCTCTCCTCTCTCTCGCTACTTTTGTATAATCTTAAATACTAGGTTTTCTAATGTGCTTCATAAGTAACTTGAATTTTGTGCAGCTTCTATGTAACTAACTCAATGTAACTGCTTAAGTATGGTTTAAAATTCAAATATATGTAAATATTAGCTAATTTAATTGCTCAAGTTCATTTTAACATGCAAGTAAAATTTCTGTACTGTGTATAAATTTTAAATTTTATTGAATATTTTTGTTGATTCTTACTGAGTGAATCAAACACAGGAAACTTTAAATTAGGGTTTCTCTATGAGCAAGTTTTGATAATTGTGTTTTTCATTTAAAATGCTAAAGGATTTATATATAATAAATAGATATTATATAATAACTGGATATTATAATAAATAGAAACCTGAAATTTTCTTATGAGTAATTTGTACAGTAAAAAGAACACGGAATTATAGTTACAAAATTTGTCATTACTTTTATAAAGTACAAAAGAGTTGTAATTTACAAATTTTAAAACAAATTATGTATAAAAGTTTATGGGAAATTAAGTATTCCATGAACAGTGCTATAATAGTCGTAGATAAAAAATTCTAAATTAAACTTTAAATATTAAATAAAATTATAACTAAAATTAAAAACTAAAAACTAAAATTAAAAAATATCAAATTTATACACAAAAATAGAACTTTTATTTTAAGTTAAATGTGTCATATAATGTAAAATTTTTAGAGAGAACTTAAAATTTTTTTTAGTAATAGTATAAGTAAAATATTACAATGTTGCCTTAACGTACATCTACTGCAACCTGTAATCTGTAGTTACTATACATATAAAAAAAAGTTTCACTCAAGACAATCCATAGAACCAGCAGAAAGACCTGCAATGAAGTACGTATAGTCTTTAATAAGAATCATTAAAATTAGAATTAAAACGTGTTTAAATCTTCGTGCAATACAGTCATTTCGCAAAGCTTATCTGTGCCGATATTGATAAAATAAATTCTAAGAATGCACTGTTTATGGGGAAAAGATCTTTATAGTGGACAGTACACTTCCCAGCGTTATATGGAATAAGATTATGGCAACCCTAGACGATGTGAGCTGGGTTATACAAGATTGACGACCCGTTAACATCTTTTCCCCAAAAGTAGTGCTTCATTTCAGGGAAAACAACTTTCTTTTTGTGTTTCATTATTACATATTATTTCGATTTTAAGAGAGTTATGTGATGCAAGCCATCGTAATAGCCAACTCCAGCGCTGAGATTAAGTTAAAGCTAAAAAGTCCAGATTATAAAAGAGTTATGCATCTTTAAATGTTAGTCTCTTGCAAATATTTGAAAATTACAACCTTTCTTTGATTTTTTTTTATCAATGACCTCTTCTCAGTGAGTTAATATTGATAAAATTTACTAATAAGAACGCCCTGGTACCTTCTGATAAGCTACATGTGTTGTAAATTTAAACTTAAAACAATCTATGGTGAAAATACCTTTTTGATTATAGAAACTTGCAAATGGGAATTCGAATGCACAGATGGACGAATTTGCAGACGAGCTGAGAATGATAAATATTTCTGCGACTGTCCACCAAATTATGGGGGAGATTTTTGCAATACGAATTTGATCTGTGCGGATATGGACCCGCCGTGTCGAAGAAAAGGGGCTGAGTGCGTTGTCAAAGATAATTTGGCATACTGTAGGTGTCCACCAGGAAAGAAATTTGGATTATTGTCCGGATTATGTGAAGGTAAGTGTCAATAATAAAGAGTTAAGGATAAACTAAGATAACTTAAGCAACAATAATGTTTATGTGACTTACTTTTTTTAAATATAAGTTCTACTCTACAATATATGTCACCTATCCTTCTCTTATGTAGTATTAGACGTTACCAACCCTTTTCTCTGGGTATTTTAGAGGTAATGTCTGACTATACATATTTTAAGTTATTGTGATATCCAAGTCTTAACATTAATCTTCCTAAAGTATTCAAAATCCTTTTTGTATCCCTCACCTTTTGATTTAGAAAGAACCAAATTTATTTCATCTATAGAGCTTTCGCAATCCCTCTTGGGAGTCAATTTCCTTCAAAACTCGCCCACAGCAGATCGACTTACAAAATTTCAAATCAGTAGATCTAAGAGCTCCAAATCGGGAATTTTTGTCTATAACACTCCTGCAAATTCCCCCTCTTTTGGAAGTTGATTTCCACAAAACCCGTGCTTAAATGTTGCGAAATTAAAACACTTCATCGAATGCAGTAAGCGTTACCTAAACATGAGTTATTTTCCACTATTGGCTGCATATATACTATTTGGTGACTTCGCCCATACACACTCAAAATCTTCCTTAAGGTATCCGACTACGTTCGGAACCGGGATTTAAAAAAAAGGGCATAAATGGATAATTTTTATGATATTTACTGTTACTTAGATTAGAATACATGTATAAAATTGTTATAAGGACATTTTGACAAAAAAAAATTATTTAAATACAATATTTCGGCCAAAAATTAACTTAGAATAACCTTTTTTTCCAAAATGTTCTCCTTTTGTGAAAAATGCTTCTATTATAATAATATTTTGGCTGTATATAGCTCAGACCTCTGTACAGAGGCTCAACTATGAATTTTGAAAAATTCACATTATTTTCACAGTTACAACCCATTGAAATAATTATCGGCGTTTTTTTCTTAAAATTTCTCCCCTCTGTTGTCGTAAAACATGGATAAACCCACTTCTATATTCAAAATTCTATATATTTCAAAAATTCTAGTTGAGCCTCTGAACAGAGGTCTGAGCTATATAGAGAGGCAAAGTATTATTCTAATAGAAGCATTTTTTCACAAAAGGAGAACATTTGGAAAAAAGATTATTCTAAGTTAATTTTTTGCCAAAATATTGTATTTTAAATAAAAAAATTTGTCAAAATTTCCTTAAAACAGTTCTATGCATATATTCTAATCTGTGTGACACTAAATATCATGAAAATTATCCATTTATGCGCTTTGCAAAATCACGGTTCCGAACGTAGTCGGATACCTTAAGCAAGTGGAAGGCTTAAGAAAAAAAATTCCTCAAAATAAATTTTAATTTTGCGTGTGTGTGTGTTTGAAAATATGCTTACGACTCCTTTGAAACATCAGTGGAGCTTTCTACAAAGTATTAGAGCTACATGATCAATGGGGTTGATAAGAAACAAATATTATTTTTATTTCTAATGGGATTGGTGTTTTACCATTGCAGACCTAGCACATTTCCCGGAAACTGGTATCTCATTTTAGTGCGGCACCATATAGGCAGATACTAATCGCTGCACGTAATTTTGGCGGCCATTTTCCTCCCACACCTGAGCTCTGACGATGCGAACCTGTACCAGAATTTAGTTTTGCCAAAAGCACCCAAGCCAAACAAACACTCTAAGCATCTTTTACATGCCGTATAATCATACGACACGGCCTCTGTATACGACACGGCCTTCTGCATCATGAAAATCCACCCCGCGTAGGTGCAGAAGGCCTGCGACAAATCAACCAGGCCATCCTGTCGTAGAAACAAATATACAAACATTCAAATTTAGATATAAGATAATAGGCATTGATAACATTATCTAAAGAGATCATTCTGAATTTGAATACAAACTCTTCATGAGTATTACAACACTCATAATTTAAATAGCAGTTTCTATCGAAAAATGTTAATTTCTATCGTTAATACTTACTTAATACCGATATGATATTTTATTTTTGATGTTATTTATGTCAATAAAAACTGTTTAATGTATAATCTCTATTCTACATTATAATCTCAGTAAACTCTTTTAATGAAGGCTTATTATAAAGTTGAGTCTTTCTTGATTAGGAGTGTATAAAAATAACAAAGGAAAAAATTAATTATATCTTCTTTTTCGGCTGTAGTTCTTATACGTTATTATAGAATAAGAACGCCATAAAGTTCTAGCATTCATAAAGCTCATTGAACAAGTTCTAATTTTTAATAAAATATTTTAAATGTACGGAAATATTTTTGTACTTAAAATTGTATCTTTTGTACTCATTTTTTAAAAAAATATTTTAATCTCTAAAGTCCCCCTGTTTTTCTTAAATGACTTCTTTGTAGGTATTCTAATTCTAATTTGAAATCAGAGTTGCTTTTAGCTTCAGCACATTTACACTTACAGCACTTTAAGACCCAGCCCACAGGCTTAAGTAGGGTTGTGCGGATTTGGCATTCTTATCCCTATAAGACCCGAAATATTTTTATCCTTAAAATTGCATTTTCTGGTATTTAACTCTATACTGACCCCAGTGACACTGGAAGAAATAATAAAAAAATTTTTTTGTAGTCCCCTAAACGAGGAATGTTCCATCACGAATTTACTATCTGGGTCTTAAAGGGATAATGTGCTTGCGTGGGCAAGAGAGAGAGAGAGAGCGATTATAAATATTAGGTTGGGGAAAAAGAAATCCATTATTTTTGCATGAAAATCAAGACTTTATTTAACATGCTTCCGATTGTCCGATTTGGGTCAAATATGCACCGTTTTGTTGTATAATCTGTTGCCATTTTAAAGGTAGCTTCGTAATGCCTCTCTCATAGAAGTCTTCGCCCCTATTGGCGAAAACATCTAGTAATCAATTTTCACAATCTTCTCTTGATCCCAATTTCTTATCACTCAGGAGATTTTGCAATGTGAGAAAAAGGTGGCAGTCGCTTGGTACCTGGTTCGGACTATATGGTGGATGCATTAAAACCTTCCACACACACAACCAAGCTCCCAGAGGTTCTAGCGAGTCACTACAGAAGTGTGTGGCCTGGCGTTGTCCTGATGGAACACAACACCTCTTCTGTTGGCCAATTCTGGCCATTTCTGTTCAATCACTGGCTTCAAACGGTCCGGTTGTTGATAGTAGAGATCTGAATTTAGTGTTTGGCTATGCGGATGCATCTCCTAATAAATGATTCCTTTCCAGTCCCACCAAATACACAGTAGAACCTTCCTGACCATTAATCCTGGTTTGGCCACCGTTTGAGCTGCTTGTTGCACTTTGACCATGATCGTTTTCACACAATATTGTACTATGTGACCCATTTCTCATCCCTAGTCACCATCCGCTTAAGAAATGGGTCGATTTCATTCCATTTGGCCAAGGCTTCGCAGTTGGAAATTCGATCCATCATGTTTTTTGGTGTGGCACCCAAACATGGAGCTTCTCTTTGAATTCAACTTTGCGCAAATGGCCTAAAACTGTTTTATAGTCGATCTTTAGCCCCTGAGCGATGCTACGACTACTAACAAGCAGGTCAACTTCGATTATTTCTGTGTTTTTTTACTCCCGACGACGGGCCCACCTGTGCGACTTAACATCAAAAATACCTGAACGGAATCGACGAAACCAAAATTGCACGTAATTAGCTGTTATAGTATTGGCACCATAAACACCATTCGCAATTTCTGCCACCTGGCTTGCATTTTTGCCTTTATCAAAGAAAAACTGTAAAAAGAACCAAATTTTCTCTTTGTTGACTTCCATTTTTAACACTCTGTTACTCACAACTGAATGGACCAAAAAAAGAAAAAGAACTTTTTTAGTGTGAAATGTCATCTTGAGAACGAGCATAAATTTGAAATTGTTTGATCGATACTTCACGAGATATCCACACAACAGCCATCTACCGAAAAAAATAATCGATTTATTTCTCCCCAACCTAATATTAGTTGTTATACAGTAAAAAAAAGAACAAATACAAAACATTTAGTTGATTTTTCTTAGCGATGATTAAAAAAATTTTATACTTCTTTGAAAATTCCATTACACGTGTTTCATTCTAGAATTCTGTACTTTTCAAACATGCTTGAATGGAGAGTGTGAAGTGGTTAAGGTTGGAAATGTTGCAGTCAATTATAAATGCAAGTAAGTACTTTTAATAAATAGTTTTACTGTGTACAACATCCCTTTTTTAAATTTGTTGTTATGATATGTCATTTTAATATGTGTGAAAATTACTCTTTTCCTAAATTAATATTTAATTTTCTTTCTGATTGTTTCATTTTAAATATTTTATCCCGAAAGATCTAGAAACTCCAGATGAAAAACTAAAGTAGCATATATTTGGGTTAAACAACATCTTTTACACAGGGATATTCACACATAAATACACAGTGTTAAGTTACAAACAAATTAAATAAAAAAGAAACGCGATTTTTTTTAATACTTTCAGCAAATGTCGATAAATAAGAGTCTATGAAGCAATGTTTTACATCCTTCAGATACAATGAAGGATGTAATACAATGAAGCAATGTATTACATCCTTCAGATACAATATTTTGTAGACGTGGTAGCCAATAGGCTATGGTCACGTGTCGAATCGTGGTTTGTGTTACAGTAAGTGTTTATTAAGAGCCCACTTTAAGGCAACACGGTCTATAGGCAATAGCCCTCGTAATTTTGAACCTCTGTCAAGTGACGAGGATGATAACTATGTAGTCCCCCCAAACATGCAAATCAAGTAAAAAAGAGAGGACTTTGAGCTGTAGCACATTTGTGTATCATACCCTCTATACGGCGGGTTTTTAGCAGCACCAGAACTCAAACTTATGACTCGTCAAATATATGACCTTGACCATTGGTGATCGACCTTGTTATTTTAAATCTCAGTCATATAAGTAGAAGGAAAACCGAAATAGCAACCCTCTATCCAAACTACCTCACTAATGGGAGGACCTTCAGCATTGATAGATTTAGTGGTCTGCAGCTCCTCTGCACTGTGTCTTCAGTTACCCTAGGACTTGAACTTATAACTCGCCAGCTACGGGTTCGGTAGCATAACCGCTAGGTTACCGCTGCCACACCCTTGCGTCACTGATAATCTACCATGCAGAGTGTCTAATGCTCATGAAATCTATTAAAGCCCACACATTGGAGGTATGTGGAAGAGTGGAGAGTGATAGCTTATAATTGTCACCCTCATTCTTTGACTGAAGTCTAGAATTATGAGGTTCGCCTCTAATAGTGATCTTGCAGCTAAAAGTGCAACATGAATTGAAAACATGTAATATATTTTTTCTTAACGTCAATTACTGCTTCGTTAGAAAAACGTACTGGCGCCATCTGTTCCAGCTAGTTGTAACTGCGGCAGAAATAACGCAGAACAAATTTAAAAAATTTAATTTAATTAATGAGTTAATACTTAAAAAAACTCGATGACATCAAGTGTCACTCACTTCAAGTTTACTTTCTATTCATCTATTCAAGTTCTTTGAATTTGAATGGATGAATAGAAAGTATTTCATTAATGATTGAAAATTTGAACAATATATATATATAGGCAGAGGATGAACCGTGTTTGTCGTGTCCTTCCCGAAGAGAAGGAATGAAAGCTGCTAGAGCTTGAGACAGATTGGACTTCTACACGATAGATGGTAACACCCCCTATCTCCAACTCCACAATTTAGGCGTGGAACTGAAGGGGAAGGAATATATTCTCCTGTACCCGTGGTTTCTGCTGCAACCACCCACAAGTCTTTTGGACCCACTGATTTAACAAACACGTACTATGTGTGTACTCGGAGGGTATTTGGTGACATCAAGCATTGAACCCAGGTCCTCCGGTCTGGAGTCCAATGCTCTAACCACTAGGCTACCTACGGCCCTGAGCGAGTGAGCTAATAGTAGGAATTGAAGGAAAATCAAGCAATATCTGTATATGTTTGGATGCATTGAAGGATTAGGCATTGATATAACATCTATCCCTTGAATATGCATTGCGGCTGCACTTGCATATGAAGTTTTTGAGAGATCCTTGAAACCTAATACTAATGATTCCTGTATGATACCAAATCGAAAATCTAATTCTTAAAATTCTATTCAATTGGAAAATATTTGGTTCCCACAAGATTTTTCTTTTTATCAATATCTTTTATGGGAGAAATCGTGTCAAGTAAAGGGGTTGAATAACGTTAAATTTTCAGTGGAACTATGTCCTCTCTTTGGCATAGTGTGGTAGCTTGGTGAGGGGAATTCTAGCTCAGGTGGCGTCCTCGTCATTTCCCCAGAGTTAAAAATTATGAGGGCCGTCACCGAAAGCCTACGTGTTGCTTCACATTTGCGACGTAAATTTTAGTCAAAAAATTGAAAAAAATCTTTTTGTATGTACAATATAATATTTATTGTGTTTAACCCCTTCAGGACTGGCGAAAGGAGAAAGAAGAGTTTCTCCAAACTCACGCGTTCCGAGAGTACGCGAACGCATGGGACCGGGCAAATTTCCCTGCTAAGCCTAATTTCATTTAAAAGATCATGTAAAATCTTAAATGCAATCAAATACGCTAAAATTTATATTTTACAATAATTGAAAATATCTGAATACAAACTAAGTATTTAAAAAAACAATCGCAAATTTTAAAGACATTGTTTTCATTTAAAAAAAAGTACTATTTTCACTCTTTTCGCTATGATGATCAAAATAAAATAGACGTAAAACTAAAAAAAATACTATCTGGCACATATCAAACGATAAATTTGCTCTCACATAAGCTTGATGCTGTTCTAACTGATACAAATATATTAAATAACAGCTAATCTATCATTTTTTATTTTTAATTAATACTTATAATGCTTTTTGCTTTCTTGGTATCACTTAGTATTAAGTTTTCGGTTCTTTTGGTTATGGCAACTCTAAATGCGATTGCAAAGAAAAAGAATAGTTTGTTCTTACTGAATTAAAAATAAGTCTTTTTTCGCGTTTCTTCTATGAAGATCTGCTTCTTAAATATCTTTTGATAATTAAAATTTTTGATGTAAATATGAACCACAGATATATAAAATAAATACTGAAACCATTATTATGAATGACTGTTGCCAAATAAACTAATAAGTTTTCCTTTTTTTTCACCAAATTTGTCAAAATATAAACAGAAATCCAGAGCGCAATAAATCACAAACTCTTACATGCCCGATTCTCTAAAAAAATTCTTAGCAAATGCAGTCGTGTTTAGATTCATAAATATCCTAGATAAAATTTTTTAAAAAAACTTGGAGCCGAAAGCACACATTGAAATTCAAAGTTTTGTTAAACGTTATTCGAAAAAAAAAACGGACTTTAACCACCAACTAGTGCGTTGTACAAAATAATATAAAAACGTTCCAAACTCTGATCACACCGGTGTGATCATGGAACTCAGAGAAGGGAAAGCGCAATCACATACATGATACCGTGGGCCTAGGAGAGAGAAACGCGTTATCACATATATGCGATCATGGTCCTGAACGAGTTAAAAATGTTTTCTTTGTTTGTATGTATTAGTAATATACATTTTGACTCTTTGGTATGATACACACATTTTTACACTTAACGCACAATAATGTTGATAGATACTTTTTTAGAAAATAATGAAATTGAAATTAAAGGAATTTAACATTTTTTTAGCTAAAATTCTCGAATCAGTAGCAAAATTTAATTTTTAAATAATTTTTATCCTTCTGCCTAAATACTTATCTGATGTCTCTCTCTCTACTTAAAGTCATTTATTCTCCATCGGAATTTAATAACATTTTTGCGTAGATGCGTCGATGGATACACTGGAATGCGTTGTGAAGTAAAATTTCCAGGCGGATCAAGTAAGTTTAAGTTCTTCACATTTTTCCATTCCAATTATTTATTTCAGAATGAAAATTTTGAAATGTGCTTTTATAAAAAAATAAATGTATTTATTTATTAAGGTATCCAACTACTTCGGAAAACTTTTTTTTTGAAAAAATGGAGAAATGGGAAATTTTTTTGTGATTTTTAGATTTATTTAGTATACTTAAAGGAAAAAATCGTAAAATTTTGAATAGAGCAAATTTTTTATTACTATTAAAATAGGAAAAAACTGGTGAAAAATTGTACCAAAAATTACATAAACGGGACCCTCTCTGTACAAAAAGTTTATGAACAAATTCACAATTTTTTAATTTGGATGTGTTACTTTGTTATTCATGTTTGAAATGACCTTCAAGATAAGAGATATTTTAATTTTTACAAACACTAGAGCACTTTATCTTAGTGATTATATGAAATTGCTTAAAAAACAATTATTATATTCACATAAATGATTGTAAATTTTGTAATAAAACAGTGATTGATAAATCTGAAGGTCAAAACACTTTTACTGTTATACAAAACATACACAAAAAATTTCAGCTAATTATTTTCAAAATTTTTTTGACAATCGCCATTCCCGTTTGAGCTTCTCGAAAAAAAAAACACATTTCGAGTAAAACGCATTTTAAAGTTTGACATCTTGTGTAAAGTAATGGCATCTGCTTTTACTAAAATACTTGTAGTTTTTGTTTTAAAATGGAAAATAAAAACTTTGGTATTTTTATTGAGCTAATAAGATGGCTTATAAAATAAAATCATAAAATAAATTGTCACTTTTTGAAAAAATCATTATTTTAGGTTAGTCGGTTACCTTAAATATTTAAATTATTATTCTTTTAAAAATTGCCTTTTTTATACTATTTCATTCAAACATTAAATTATGTAATATTTTATTTGTTTTTTTTAATTTGATTTTATTTGAGCCACAATGCATTCTTGAAAATCTTAATTAGTTCAATTAAAATACAGGGTTATACTTTTAAGCTTACTCTGTGCAGAACCACTTGTAGCTCGATCTAACAAAAGAAATGACTATAAACTTAGTATGAAAGCGAAGAGTAACATAGTAAGTGGGATTCTGTGGGAAAAATATTTAGTCCCAAATATCGCCAACGATAACCGGTAGTCGAGTGGTAACGTTTCGCGCTTCTACGCTACAGTTCCGGGTTCTATTCCTGGGCTGCGCAAGGTCGACTCAACCTTCTTTCCTACTGCACTGAGTCGGTAAATGATTGCCAAGCGTGCTTGAGGACTTAAACACTGGGAGCCTCGCTTCAGACTTTATGGTGCTATACAATACAAATAATGTGGCAAAAAACACACATACGCATACAAAATATCAGTGAAATGTTAACTTTTATTCACTGCATTTACTTTCCCAGTGAGGAATACAATCACTTTCAATATGACGGACGTTCTCAGAGAATACACCAGGCTTTCTCTACAAAATATTTTCTAAGACCGAATGCAACATGTCACAAGGAATATTCCACATTGTCTGTGATAGGTGCACCAACAAAGGTTCTCGTAATATCTCAGCGATTATAGCTGCAACATCTGCTATCGCCTCTTCTGACACAGGTTAACGTCTTCTGCTTGGGCCAATTATCATCTGAATCATCCCCTTTAAAGCATTAACCGATAAAGTCAGTAGCGTAACGTATACTCCGCATTGCGATGTGTGTGGGTGGGGGTGGGCTCAGTATTCTAGAAGGCTCAAAGCCTAACTGATGCCAAGTACACAATCCTTTGCAAAATCTAGCTTGAGGCCCCAAACCTGACTTTGCAGGGGTCCTAATATTCTCCGTTACGTCATTGGATAAAGCCCCCTTACGTACCTTCTGTTTGGTTTTGAAGGTAATGGCTAGACAGCTGTGTGAATCATAAAGGTTATATACAGCTTTACCAATAATGTGCATTCTAGTAATGGGAGTCTCATTCTCTTGAGTTGACTCACTTCAGCTGAAAATATTCTTTGGAGCTACCAACATGCTTTTAAAGCCGAAATTACTGAAGTGGTTGTCTCGCATAATATCATAAATTTGGATTTTGTTGTTATACCCTGGTTTCATGCTGATTCTTGGTTTGATAAGCTACAACAGAGCCACAAACTCCTCTATCAGCGATCTATAGAACTATTTCTTTTTCTTCATAGAAGCTTACTCTTCTATCATCATTAGTTTGTGTATAAAGTTTTTGGTATCTTTGTGGTTTGTTTGATCAAGCTACAGGTAGTTCTAAATAGTGTCAGTCTAAAAAAAAAACATTTTGTATAATATTGTTTGCTGAAATTCAATTATAGAACTTAATTTTTTAAAATAATGAAAATATTTTAATTTTTTAATGATATATTTATTTTCAGCAGAGGAACTTGTGCGATTTACCATTTTAGCATCTCTCAACTTCTTACTGTTTCTTTTATTGTCTGCAATGTTCTGCTTCATGTGCAGAAATAAAAAACAAATGGTGTAATACCTTGCCCGAATGGTCTTCTTTAAGAACATTATATTTTCAGAGTCCACAAAGAATATTGTGAATTTCTTACTGTATTTGCAATAAACCTTTGGAAAAGTGATTAAAGTGCTTATCAAAAAAGATGGTATTTGATTTGAAAGTACATATATATTTTTCAGCAAATGTAAAACCTTTCAAAAGCTTAACGGTAATAGAAACATGTTGTGATGTACCTCCCCTTGGAAGTACATTCCTAGAAGTATTAGTGTGAGCTAGAGGTGTAGGATTAGCGAAAGAACTCTGATCAAACATTATCTTAATATGACTTTATTAAGATATTCAACTTAAACCTTTAACAAATATAATTATAATAATTAATATGAGAGAATCTACGAGGACACAATACGCAACACACAATATATATATATACATTTATAATATGATCAAATATTATTCAGACCAATCTCAATAAGCGAACCGCCTAATCCTCAATTCTAATAAAGTGTAATCAATCCTACCTTATATTATTCCGTAATGCTACTTGTCTTTATCTGCAATAGGATGCAGCTTGACGGTTAACTTCTAGTCGAACACCAATATGTTTATCCACGACACGTAGAACTTAATCAATCTTGAACTACGAACTGCAATAATCATCCACTGCCACAACGCACATCAATCGTCTAACATTCCTTTACATTGCCATCCCGCTTACTCTAAGATCCTGTGGCCGCGGAAGCCGAGTGGTATAGGTATCAGATCGTGGCTTGCCTTGTCACGAGTTCGAGCCCAGTACCACTAAAGACCCGCCGTGTAGGGCAGCGATGCACGTTAAATCTGTCGAGAGCTCAAATGTCCTCCCGTTCATGTGGTGTGGTAGTTAGGAGAGGGGGGTGCCAGCTCAGGTGTCGTCCACGTCACTTGATCATGGTTCAAAATTACGTGGTCCGTCGCCAAAAGCCCTGGTGTACCTGAACAGTGCGACGTTAATATTCAATCAATCAATCAATACTCTAAGATCCTATATTTAAAATCCGTTTATTTGCATCTCTTCTTCACATCTCGTTTCTTGGATTTAGTTGGAAAATAGTTGCCATTAATTTTGGCCCAAAGAACCCAAAGGACTTGTTAAAGAAAAGACGCGTAAGACGTCACAATGTGAACACATCATACAATACTTTTTATTGCAACAAAAACAAATTTCAATATGCTAAAGTGAATTCTGTATAAAAAAAGAGCTTAATTATCAAATTAATAGAACTTTATGATCCGTTTTCTTTGAAAGTGGTGTAAGTTCATTTTATATTACATGGAGATATTTACCGCTTTCAAAGTAATTGCATTTGTAATTTCAGTAACTACGTAAATTAATATTGACAAAATAATGAAAATTTTGAAGGATTTTTCAGGGAACTGTTCATAAATAAAAAGTCTCATAGCAAATTGCCTGCAATGCTATTATTAACTAAGTTTTCCCAAAAATGAACTTACATCACTTTCAAAGCAAATGGCTCATATATGAATGTTAATAATCTGAACTTAAATACTTTAGTTTTTCTGTGTTTTCTAGCGTCTTAAAAATTCTTGATTCAGTTGTATAAAGTTGGACAGCGAATTTGATGGAATAAAATTGATTTAATGAGAACTGGAAAAACATAATATCGTTAAAATTCGATTAAAAAGAAATCGAAAACCGGGCCATTCCGAATTCAAGCTGGCATTCAAATGTTCGGAATTATCCAAATAGAACTTCTGGCTGAATTCATCCCCAAGCCTGAGTCAAAATTGTGAGGTATTTCGCTAATATCACATTATTCAAAATTTATAACACTAATTAAAAAAAATCCAGTTGAAAATTGATGAACTCAGATTGCATTAGTTTGCAAAGTTTACAGTTATATATGAATTTAACACTTTTTAAATAAATTTCTTTTTGACCAAACGATTTATCTGTTAAAATAATTTCATTTTTCTTATAAAAGGTACAACAAATTTAATAATAGTCTTAGAATTAATAATTATACAAATATATTTTTATCTCTCAGTTACAAAAATAGTGTAAAATCCTCAACGTATTTAAAAAGGAATTGGTAACAGCTAAAAGGACCCTTTATTCCAGATTTCATTCTTTAAGTGATAAGACACTCATGTCCATAAATTAAGGATAATGAAGTTCAGGCAAAGAAAGAGACAGAAGCAAAACTAATTTGACTTATTTGTAAAGTCTATTTATCAAACAAAAGGTAAAGAGCAAAAAAGATGCTATATGTTTGACATAACTAAAAAAAATTGAGATTTTTACTCCCTGGAGCAAATTTCAAAAAAGAACCTATTTACAAAAAACAGTATAACATGGTTAGTATGATAGTTAACACAGAGTATGTCTCCCGGACGATGCAATACATGCCTTACAATGCCTAGGCATGCTGAGTATCAAATTATCAATCTGATCTTGGGGAATACTACACCACTCATCAAGCAATGCCCTCCGAAGTTACGGTAGACAGGTGGGAGGGGGTTGACGGGCTGCAATTCGTCAGCCAAGCATATCCCACACATGCGCTGTTGGATTCAAGTCCGGTGTGTATTCTGGCCAATTCATACGGGTGATATCCTCCGATTGAAGGCATTCGTCTACAATGTTTGCACGGGGAGGACGGGCGTTGCCATCCATAAACAGAAATTCAGCACCCATGACACCCCGAAACAAACGTACATGTTGTTCCAGAATGACATCCCGATAGATGTGTCCTGTCATCGTTACACTCTGAAAATGCAGGTCAGTTCTGGAACCAAGAATAATTCCTCCCCATACGAGCCATCCTGCAACACCGAATCGGTGTCGTTCAATGGTGTTCTCTTGGTGGTAACGGGTACCTGCCACTCTCCATATTAAAGTCCGGCGAGAATCAGACTGCAAACTAAACCTGGACTCGTCGGAAAACATTCCACAAGACCACTGTTTTGATGTCCCCAATGCATGCTCTCTACTCCAGGTTAATCGAAAGCGACAGTGAGTTGTGGTACGTGGAACACATCTGACAGGCCTACGAGCATATAGACCAATGTGCTCCAAGCTTCTTTACACGGTCTGCCTTGAAACTGTCGTACCGGTAGCTGAAGAGAGCTGACAAGACAGGTCTGATTTTGTGCTCCGTCTGTTTCTTTTGGCATTAACTGCCAAATACCGGTTCTTATTCGGCGTTGTAACTCGGGGCGACCTGTGGTGTAACATCTACTCACATTACCATCATCTTGGAATCGTTGCAAAGCCTGGAGATGACACTCTGGGCGATTCCAAGTTCCTCGGATACTTCCAGCTGCGTACGTCCGCATTCCAATCGTCCAATAATTCTATCACGTAAAAAATCATCCAAATGTTTCCTTTGTGCCATACCTATGCGGTAATATCACTGAAAGGCTTTTAAAGCGCTTGTGAATAATTTTACTTCTTTGTCACCATTCCTTATATACCCCTCTCTTACACTCTCGTCATTGTGACGTACTATCCGAGCCATCTGGTGGTTTCCTGTAATTTGCATATTCTTCTTCAAGATGTGTGTGATAATTCTACAGGTGCAAATTTTATTTTAGTGTTCATTTTCTGTGTGATTCTGAATTATCCTTAATTTATGGACATGAGTGTAAATTATTTTCTCCATTATGATTGCATTTAATAATTGGCAAGTCTGATGGGAATAAATAAATAATGTCCAAACCCTTCTTGTCCTTCCGTAGGGATTACATCTTCTTTGAAAATAAGTAAAAAAAAGGATTATTTTGATTCGCGTCAGAAGAATTCAGGAATTGAAACTCTATTAAAAAAAAATTTTACCCATGAAACTTTCGTAGTTCACTTTTCCAAATAATGAAATGACAAATTTTCTAATTAATTCAACAACTGAATATATAATTTAAAATTTATCTATAGAACAGTTTCGAGAAAAAAATTTAGTTTTGAGAAAACTGAAAAACATTTACTTATACGCGTTTTTTTTTCTTTTCTGCTGTAAATTTGCCTACAAAACAAAATTTTATAATAAATTTTGAAAAATTATATTAAATATACGTAATTGATGCAATAAAGATAACACACAATATTGAGAATATACACTGGTGTGCAAAAATTAAGGACGAAGTCGAAAAATTAGCATATCAGCTGAACGAAGAGGCAGAGCGGACAGAAAGACCAATCAGGAGATTAAGTAAGGTGATGTACGGTAGCACATGCGCAGATATGCAGGTAGACGTAATGGGGGAGTGTCTGAGTAGTATAAAGCATGTTGTCGGTGTAAGATCAGTATTTCTGGCAAAGAGATTGCACGCCTTATAGCAGTTAAAATCACACCGAGTTGCTGCCTCAGCGAGAAATGGCGAATAATCAATCTGTTAGACGACACCTGGATGCTTTTACCCGAGGTCGAATCATTGGGAAGTTGGAGGAAGGACGCAGTGTGACAAGTGTGGCTGCAGAGTTCGGAATTGCTCACAGCATCGTTTCACGACTTTGGAGACAATTTCAAAATACAGGAACCGCTATCCGGGGGTTCAGTAGTGGTCGTCCACGAGGAACCCCACCCGCAGATGACCGGTACATTGTCTTACAGGCCAGAAGAAACAGGCGGCAGACAGCGGGAGAAATCGCCAGACACACGACACAGGCAACTGGACGACCGATATCGCGTTTTACCGTGGCCAGAAAACTGCACGGTGGTGGTCTGTTTGCACGACGCCCTGTACGGTGTGTACCTTTAACGCCTGCCCATCGGAGAAGGCGTTCTCTGCGGTGCCAAAAACACCGGAATTGGAGAGACAATGAATGGGGACGAGTCTCTTTACAGATGAGAGCAGATTCAGTTTGAGTAGCGATTCTCATCGCATACTCATCTGGAGAGAGCGGGGGAGCCGCAATCATCCCTCGAAAATCATTGAAAGGGACAGGTATGGAGGTCGCGGTGTTCTCGTTTGGGGAGGCATCATGCTTGGTAGTCGTACAGACCTTCACATCTTCGACGCAGGTTCAGTCAACGGGACCCGTTATTGTAATGAGATTCTTCTTCCATATGTGCGTCTTTTTAGAGGCGCTATGGGTCTGCAGTTCCTTTTCATGGACGACAATGCATCATGTCATCGCACAGTAGCTGCGAACAGCTCTTAGAGAGTGAGGATATTGAACGTATGGATTGGCCGGCACGATCTCCGGATCTCAATCCCATCGAGCATGAATGGGATTTTCTAGGCAGACGCTTGGCAGCTCGTACCTTACCACCAGTAACGATTCGGGAGCTTCGATTGGCGCTGCAAGACGAATGGGCAGAAATGCCTCAACAACTGATTGACACCCTCATTCTCAGCATGGGCAGACGCTGTGAAACCTGCCTAGCAGTCAAGGGAGATCATATCCCCTACTAAAGACCGGATGTTTCTTGCTGGACACCCATCACAGGGATGTTTCGGCCTTCAATCGCATTGCGCTCCATGCTACTTTTTCAATCAAGCTTCTTTTTATCCCTCTGATTTCTCTTTTAGTAAGTGTTGCTTACATTACACATGTCCTTACGTATTGGGGATCTTACGGTATTAAATGTGTTGATTTGGAAAGCTTTTGTACAAAGTTATATTGAAAAAACCGTCTCGTCCTTAATTTTTGCACACCAGTGTAATTCGATAAATTGAAGCAAATACTCCATTTTTGCTTACTCCAAATTCATTCTTAATTACAATATATCGTTTTACACATACTAAATACAAATAATAAAAACTGTTTTAAAGCAAATTCCTTATGAATTTATTATTGTGAAGCACATCTTTAAGAATGTAGGAACATTAAAAACACTTAAAATACATACGTTGCAAATAACATAGCAATTTTCAATTCGACATATTTAGAGCAACAGTACATTTAACAATACGAGTTATATTTACAGAAGCTTCCAATTATTGAGCAAGCAGTTAAAAATATTTGCAAACAATTACACGAGTGACGCAGTTCTGTAAACAATAAATTAAGATTTGTTGCTACATCTTTCCACAATGATTGCAACAATTGTTTTTCTCTTATCTAACATTAGAAAAAAAAATTGAAAATGTGGGCTCCACATTTCTATGTATTTGGCACAACGAAAATTTTGTTAAATAATATTTGGAAAAATAATATTAAACCATTTGTATAAAAAAAAGAATGTAAAAGTCAATTTTGGGATAGTACCACTTATGTCGTTCATTTTAATATAAAATGTAAAAGTACACTATATGCATATATAATTTTCATTTTTTTCATAAATAAGTTATTTATTACATTGAATATAAGTATATCCACAAGAAAAACATTCGTTTAAAAAATATACTACACGAGTATTCGAGGGGTGTTCTTTAAAATATAAATTTCGTCGGATAATACAAAAAAAAAAAAAAAAAATCGCGATAAGAAACCGCATCCGTTGCTGGTTCAGCTGACGGAAGGATCGTCAGCGAAGGAAGAATGGCGCATGCGCAGAGCGTCGAAGATAAGAGAGCAGCATCAGACCGGCGTGCCCAAGATTGTTCGAGTACAAATCACAATGGCCCCCAGGCGTGTGCTAATAACGTAGTCGCCAATAAATTACGTGATTTTATCCGGAATGAATGACCACGTGGGACTAATGTGCGATTCCTAAAGATCATATACGATCAAGAAATCATGTCTTGTCAAATGATTGATCGAAGATTTTACATGTTCACAGAAAGACCGAATGTGGAAGATGAAGGTCAAAGGGGGCATCTCTTCGCATCTACGAATGAAAACTACCTTGACCTATCAGACTTTCACCTGTTCGCTGTATTAAAATTATCACTCTTGGGACACAGCTTCCAAAACAATACTAAAGCACTCGTGTAGCTGAACAGTGCGACGTTAATATTCAATCAATCAATCAATTCAAAGCAATACTGAAGTAAAGCACGCAGTGCGGCAATTACTTGGATCGCGAGGGATTGGGTCTTACAAGAGTAGTTCTTTTGCTTGCTTCCTGCGACAAATGCCTTTAATTTCGGCGTGAACTACGTAGAAAATTAATGCATGTTCATGATGAAATGGTTTATTTTTTTCTAGCAACAAAAACTTCGTGTGAAAAAAATAACGAAACTTAGTTTCAGAACAACCTTTGAAATTATGCATTTGAAACTTTTAATCGTACACAGTTGTTTTAAATTATTTAAAAAATCAAATATATATATATATATATATATATATATATATATATATATATATACTTAACCTTCATTAATAATAATGCTTGTTGAAGATCCTTATTTAATTTTTAATTTTTTTTTCTGACTACCAATTCTAAAATTTTGCCGTCATGGTATGGCAGTCCATTACTATCTCGACCATTGTGTCGTAGGAGTTCTTCTAATAAGTCATTCTGGAAATCTTCTTTGCGATCCATTGGAACATGAGGTGTCAAAACACACAAGGAAGTGAAAAAATCTGGAAAAAAACTTTTTATAAGAAGTCAGCTACACGTATAAAATAATGTACTGAAAATATGAAACTATGCCATTCAATGCATTATATAAGTAATCGGTTTACTTTTAATGTCTTCATCAGAAGAAAAGACATCAATCTTCCTCTCTTTTTCACAATGAAGTACCTCGAACCCTATGCTCTCCATCATTTTCTTATAATGCAATGCATCATATTTATGATGATGAGAATCCGGTACACAATCATCAACACCCTGAAGAAGAAAAAAACCATATAGGTATTTGTTCATATTTTATAGGGTGAACCAAGAAAAAAAACCTTGTCCTGATTATAAAAGCAATTATAATTATATATATATATATATGTTTATTTGGATATATTGTATGCACTGTTATGAATTTTTTCATAAGATAATGTATCTTAGTAAATTTCAACTTTGGCCCCCTTCGCAGCTCGTAGAATGTCTAAGCGGTGTCCCAACACCCACCAAATGTTCTTTAACGTATCTTGAACTTTTACATTTTATTAAGCTTGCAAACTAAGCCTTTTATAAAGAATTATTACGAAACTATTTGTGATAATTGAAATTCACGGGATGCTTCTCCAGTTGATTTTGTAGGACTCCGTTGAAATGATGGTCGAACGTGTTCAATAGTTGCTTGATTTACACCAGGACTGACACTTTTAAGGAAGATTCTTAACGTTGTCTGTTTCTTTAAACATTTCTTACTATCGCTGTCTTGATTTTGTTCCAGGAGGTTTTCTTCCATAACAATGCCGAAATTTACAATGAACATTAATGAACGATTTTGTTTAATAAAACCTGAGCACACATGGGTCTTTGTCTTGAATCGACGTCATTTCGGTAAAGAACAATGTCGTCCTTACATATGTTCCCCTGAGCAACTCTTGAAGGTGCATTCGTGTCATTTATTTTACAAAAAAGGAGTAAAACTGACCTGTCCGACAATACAAAAGTTAGAATATTGTATTAAACGGTTATTTTGCAATGAATTCTCTCTCTCTTATAAACAAGGCAAGACTTCGTTCACTCTATATATTTAGCAGCTTAAAGAATATGCATCATAAAGATTTTAATGAGCTTACCATGAACAAACTCTTCCATTTTGGGTTCTCTTTTAATTTCAATACAGTTGTAAAAAAAGCAGCTTCCAAAACAAAGAAAAATGAGGCCTCGCCACCTGGTTTCAAAAGATGAAATACATTCTGAAATGCAAGCTGCTTATTTTTTACCCAATGGAAACAATGAATAGAAATCACTTTTGTCATTTGTTCCTTCCATTGTTTGATAGTTAACCTAAAATGAAAAATATTTTAAATTTTAATCTACGAGTAACATTAATCGTACAAGAAAATCAGAGTTTAGTGCAAATTTCAATCACTTTACATTTAAGAGAACTACAGTTAATGTTTTCTTTCTTAACCGTCTTACGATAATCTCGCTAAGTTTAAAGAAGAAACCATTTTCAAGAAATGCTGGTCTTAAACAAAAATTATTTCCCACAGAATAATTTACTCTGCATATCGTACTTTGGACTAAGGTGGATCATGGTAACATGGAAGAAACATTTTTTTGTTAATTGGAACTTAACTACACGGAAAAGGTAGCAAGCAGGGGGTGTAACGTACATCCCCGCAAACCGCGAATTGCAGAAGGCCAGGGCTCCATTAGGTCCAAAGCCTGAAATCAAATACGTATTTGGGCTTGGAGCTCAAAAATAACTTTGCAGGGGGCCCGAATACTTTTGTTACGCCACTGGCGACAAGCACACCTATTTGTGATACATTTAGACTTTACTAAGTGAGAATGTGATGATTATCTAGTTAAAATGTAGAAAACTCGTGATTCCCCTCTTAACGGAGAAAATCAATTAATTTGCGGGTTAGCTAGGTAATCTGTACATTAACGGTTTTACAGATTTAACGGTAACATATACAAAATATTTTATAGCATAAAATTGTTTTCAAGACAAAATAAATGCAAACTGCATTTTTTCATACATTTTCACAAAAGCAAATTATACATTTTGATTTTATTTATAAACTACATACCAATCTTCAATGTTAGCCACACAGTACTCAATCTTTGGATGAAAGTTTTGCTTCCTGGCAATATCAATCATATCCGTCAATATATCTATTGCATATATCTTTTCTAGTTTTAGAAACAGTGGGAGTATCTGCTCAGTTGTGGTGCGACCTGGTCCACAACCTACATCCATAACGACTTCATTTTCCACATTTTCGTTCCAACCTAACTGCACGAGTATTTCAGCAAAGAACCGTTTAACAGATTCAAAAGGATTGTGCTTTTTGTAGTATAGTTCCGAGCTTAGATCAAGGCTCATGTTGAACCAGCTTCTGCATGAAAGAAACTAAATTAAAATTTAAGGTGATTGAATACGTATGAACCGTGATTTTGAAAAAGCGTAAGAATATTATTACAATAAAACATTATTAAAATTATATTTTTGGTAAGAAATGAAGAAAGAATGATGTGTTTCAAAAACATTCTTCGGTGGAAAATATTTCTATAGTAATATTTTGCCTATATATAGCTAAAACTTCTGTAGAGAGTATGAACTAAGATTTTTGAGATACATAATTTACATGTTGGTTTATTCATATTTTATTATATATATATACCGTAGAACAATTTTAACCAAAAGAAAAAAAAAATGTTGTTTATTTCAATTGATTATAATTCTGAAAATAAAAAGACTTTTTCAAAAAAAATTAAATTAGAACCCATATAGAAATCCTAGCTATATATATATAGAGAGAGAAAGAATATTATTATCATAGAAGCATTTTTCATAAAAAAAAATGCTTTACTAAAATGTCATTTTTTCTTTGTTTTTTCACAAAAAATTGCATTTAATTAATTTTTTTTCTAGTAATAATGTTCTTAAAACACTTTTATGTGTATATTCTAACTCGACTGACGCTTAATATCAAAAAATTATATTTATACGCTCTTTCACAATCACAGTTCTCACAAATGTCTAGTCAATCAACTAAAATAAAATTCATAAAATATAAAGTAAAACTTTGCAATTATAAAAAAAACTGTTTGTAATATACGATAAACTAGACCATTATAATACAATAATTCCAATTTTTCTTTTTTACATAAAAAATAAGGCAATATATATTTATACAAAAATTTATATAATGGTCTCTTTGCCTGCAGTTTTGCATTTTACCAGAAAATTTAAAGAGAGTTCTGAAATATATATATTAACACATTAAAAACAATCAAAAACTGTTTATTACCTTTGAAAAGCAGGGAAATTTATTCTGTTTCATACGACACTTAAATATGATTATGCCAAATAAAATTCGATAGTCTAAATCAGCAAGTAGAATTATCGATGTAGACAGAAACATGATTTAAAGCCGTCGTTTTTTTACTTGCTTCTTCTGATGAGGCAATGCATTTTCGAAAATAGCTTTGAATAAAATGTAAATAAGTGGCTAAAAGCATTACGTAAGGATTTAAACTTCATAGCATGTTCGAATAATTGATTTAAATAATTTTAAATGTGCGTATTTATCAGATTGTAGCTATCTCCCAAACTACAACATTAAACTTATTTTTTATTGTTTTTCCGATACTCGTGTTGTTAAACGTCCAAATAATTTAAAATGACAAACTGCGATTAAAACACACTTTTTAGCTTTTTTTCAAGCAATTTTCCTATACTTTATACATATATATATAGTTCACAATTTCTCTCTATATATTTATTTATCTTGTTCCAATTGTCATTCGTTAATAAAATACTTTTTATATATCCGCTCAAGTTCAAATACATTTTTTAAAACTTGCAGTGGGTGACACTTGATGTTAATACAGTTTTATCAAATGTAATTCATTAATTAAATTGGATAAAAGTAACACAAACAATAGTTCAACACCATGTATAGAAAAGAAATTCGCTCGTTGTGTTCCTTTAGCGCAATGGATAGCGCGCGCGCGCGTTGGACTTCTTATCCAAAGGTCGGGGGTTCAAATCCCACCAGGGCTATCCTAATTTGTGAGAATGTGATTTATTTTTACAATACTATTTTATTAGAATAATTAAATTTAATAAATGAAAAAAGAGTAACAAACACACACACAATAGTCCTACACCATGTATAGAAAGGAAAATGGAAAATTACAAGGAAAAATAGCATTCTATTTTGCTACTTAATATTGTGATTCTGACATATGTATAGTGGCCGCGGCAGCCGAGTGGTATAGGTATCGGACCGTGGATTGCCCTGTCCCGAGCTCGAGCCCAGTACCCCCAAATACCCGCCCTGTAGGGCAGCGATGCACGTTAAATCTGTCGAGAGCTGAAACGTCCTCCCTTTGGTGTGGAGTGGTAGTTAGGAGAGGGGGTACCAGCTCAGGTGTCGTCCACGTCTCCTGACCATGGTTCAAAATTACATGGTCCTACGCCAAAAGCCCTCGTGTAGCTGAACAGTAAGACGTTAATATTAAATGAAGATGAAGCTGACATATGCCTATAATATTTATATTAAATGCAATTATTTAAAATTGTAATTATAAAAAGTATTTAAAATGAAATGTTTCTTTGTTTATCTAAGTAAGAATTAACTTTAATTTTTTTATAATATAGTATTTATATTATAATAAAAACAAGTGTACTTGTTTATTGTATAGAGAAAACAAAAAAAACGGCCAAGAAAAATACGTATTATTTAAATTATACGTTTCTTGGAGGCAGAGTAATAATTAATAAAGTTAGTAAAACCGGAAGTGAGTCTATAATCTATTAAAAGTAATCGTTTAAATGGTCCAAAATCTATCAAGGCAAGTCAAAATATGAATATATTTCTATGAAACTTTTTGAACCTGATATTTATATTATTTTCTAAGGAATATGCTAAAAAATTATTATTGTATGAATATTTTAGAGCCATGAGCTATCATTTCAATGAAAACCTCTTAATTATGTCACGTTCCTTAAAATATTTATTAGATCAGCTGTAAATTTTTTTACGTTTAAAACACGTACCTCTTAAATATGTCACGTTCCTTAAAATATTTATTTGATCAGAGCTGTAAGTTTTTTACGTAAAATTTAAGTGGATTATTAGATAAGTATGTGTAGTTTATTTAAGTAATACATTTATCGAGACATTTTTATTACTTTTTCCCTAAATGCTTTCAAATATTTTAAAAAGTGGATCAAATTTTAATTATGATTGTCAGTTTTGTAAAATTTTTTCAATTTATTTAAAATATTGCTAGTTAAATATTAATATTTATTGTGGTGTTGATCCATAAAAAATATTAATAATGTTTAAGTACGCTATTTTTAAAAAGGCACTCTGAACATGTTTGAATAACTTAACTGTTGGAAGTCAAACTACAATGTTTTCATTCTTGATTAAATAAATTATAAATGAATTGTCCTAAAAAAGTCTTATATAAAAGCAACAATCCATAAATGACCACAGTTTTGAAACATGACCAAAGCTGACCAAAACATTTGTTTGTTTGGTTTTTGTTTTATAATACTTTTTTACAAATTTTAAATTTATTTTAAATGCAAATTACTAATTAAAACACCATTTATAAAGATTTAATGCAGTGAACTGAATAAAGCACACAAATATTTTCCTTAATATTAAATAGTTACAAAAAAAACAGGTACATTACCATACATATAAGAGCCGAATGAAATGCTTTGAAGCTAATTTAATAATAATAATAAAAAAAGAAAATCTTAGGGAACATTAGATATACGAAGTGGACTATTTCACTGCTCGTCAGAAAATTAGTTATCAGTTAACACTACACGTGAATTCAGATAAAACAGGCATCAAAGCATATAAAAAAAGATAATCCATACGGAATTTTGCCTGATAAAATGTACAAATAAACATCTGTGATACATTAAATCTAGGTTATGTTGCATGCGTGTGTGTATATGTGTCTTTCTTTTTCAATTCCTACTATTAACTCACACATTCTCTATTTATTTATGTAAAGAGTGTTTTTTAGAGGTATAGAACTTGATATTGCAATAAAACAACGATGTATTATTCGATTGACATGAATTTTTTTATTCGAAAGATAATCTTGTGGCATTACATTTTAAATATGATTTCTGGCACAGGACTGCCACGGCTGGCTCGGATGTAGTCCAATCTGGAACTCCAATTTTCGATTACTTTTTCCAACATTTGTGGCCGTATATCGGCAATAACACGGCGAATGTTGTCTTCCAAAGGGTCAAGCGTTTGTGGCTTATCCGCATAGACCAATGACTTTACAAAGCCCCACAGAAAATAGTCTAGCGGTGTTAAATCACAAGATCTTGGAGGCCAATTCACAGGTCCAAAACGTGAAATTAGGCGGTCACCAAACGTGTCTTTCAATAAATCGATTGTGGCACGAGCTGTGTGACATGTTGCGCCGTCTTGTTGGAACCACAGCTCCTGGACATCATGATTGTTCAATTCAGGAATGAAAAAGTTAGTAATCATGGCTCTATACCGATCACCATTGACCGTAACGTTGTGGCCTTCATCGTTTTTGAAGAAGGATTCCACCAGCCCATAAAGCGCACCAAACAGTCAGTTTTTCTGGATGTGACGGTGTTTCGACATACACTTGTGGATTAGCTTCACTCCAAATGCGGCAGTTTTGTTTGTTGACGTAGCCATTCAACCAGAAGTGCGCTTCATCGCTAAACAAAATTCGCTTATGAAAATCGGGAACCACGGCAATCTCGTTTTGGGCCCATTCGACGAATCTACGCCTTGCTTGATGATCGTTTTGATGAATTGCCAAACCAAATTGAGAATAAATCACATGGCAGCTGTTAAATTGGTCGCCATCTTGGAAAGTAATGCCAACTTAAACTTCTATACCTGGAAAAAAACACTCTTTAGTTAGGTTTACCATATCTAGTGTATCAAAGTAGAGTTAACAAGATGGCGCAATTATTGCAAAGCAAAATAATTCGCGCCAAGGGTGTGGGCTGTCCTAGGACCGAACCCCAGACCATAATGCTCCATTGCGGGCCTGTGTGACATGCGATCGTCAGGGTAGGATCCCCAAGCTGCTCTGGACGTCTCCAGACATGTTTGTGGTTTTCGTAAGACACAGCTAAAAAAAGAGACTCGTTACAAAAACTATACGGCCCCAATCAGATCAATTCCCCGTTGAGTAAGCTTGGCATCACTGCAATCAGACTTGACAGTGTAGGTGCTTTAAACGTAAGTGGCGCAACAATCGGCGGGGGTGAAATTCCGTTTTTTAGTTGTCTGAAGAGGGTCATGTTCGACTCATTTATGCGGGCTTCACGGTGGATAGTTGATAACGACGAAACCATGTCTCTGACAATCGCTCGGTCTTCCTGTTCTGTCTTGATCGACCGCTGCCATTCTGACCCTGATATCTGCCGTTGTTGATTCAATCTTACCACTATCCACGCATCTCTTCGACCCAGGTGTCAAGCGATTCTTAAATCCACTCAACCAGACTGTTTGAATCCTATGGAATAACCTTTTCTAGTTCCGACATCAGCTCTTTAAATGCACGAATCCTTCGTACTGGCAACTAGCCCTCAAGAAGTTATTCTTACAATACACATAAGATATCGCAGTGGAAATGCAACAGAAGTTTTGGCCACCAGATTGAGAATCCTTTCTAATATTTATTTATTGGGTGCACCGTTCCGATGCTCAGCAGCTCCCGCTATTCATTCATTGGGCATGAAATTTTAATCATTTGCATGTTCGATACAAATGTCTTTGCATACGAAATTTAATTGTAATCAGGCAACTCTTTCTTGGTTTACCGAATTTTTTTGTTATAAAATTCATCTCTAAGACATCAAAAGTACCATTACTAGTACATAATTAACAAATAAATTGTAGCGCGCATCTGAAATATTCAACAGAATACTAAGTCTAATTTTGAAATACAACGCAATCCGACTTCTTCCCTCTCCAAAAGACATTGCTATTGCTCAGCGAAGTATCATGATGAGTATAATCGCTAATGACAGCAATACTCTAATCATGCAATCCTCGTGAATCCTTCTAACTTCGTCACTACTTCGCTTGGCTCAATCGCCTTCTATCTGCCAACATACAACGTTCTCCTTTAACACCTTAATTCATTTGCATATCCCATTTTCTTCTTTTAGAGCTGGTTTGGAATATACGCTAATTTACAATCCCCAAAGACGCCTAAGAGTATTAGTGGAAAAGTGCCGTATAGATTCGTCTCAAACAATCCGACTTCTTCCCTCTCCAAAAGACATTGCTATTGCATCGGTATTACATCTTGTTAATATATCAAATTAAGTCGATTAGTTGGGGAACAAATTTGGAAAATTAAAAAAAAATCACACACACACACACACACAGCTAAAAAAAAGTAAATAAATTTTTATCTCAAGACACAATTTGGAGTGTATGATACTGATTTTATTTCAACAAATTAAAATACATCCTCACTCGTGAACACAAGTGTCATATCCAAGGTCAAATAATGTACTTATCACTTATTTATCAAAGAATTATCTTTCAAAAACACTTTTTAAATCTTACGTAAGAATCTAGAAAAAACGCATTTTACTTCATTCGGTGCTTTTCCCTTTTGCCGGCGCAAGCGATAAAGTCGCCAAAAAGAATACAACCCACGACAAGTGAAGTATTCCCACTGGTAAAATTTTATCTCCACATTTTTAAAACATGTCGATGTCTCCTTATCATAGTAACATCTTTTTCATAATACATCAAATGTAAATGAAAACCAATGGGAACTAACATTTACAACATTTTTTTATATGTATATCGTGTGTTGATGTCAATAAAGCTTGTTTAGTGATATTTGCACCGACAAAACGGAAAAGTACTCTACATTCATAAAAATATATATTATCATTTTTCTTATTTTAAAACCCGATTAATATCCTACTTTTATTTACTTTCCTAGTAGTTTAAGCCAAGTCCTTAAGAAATGATAAACTCGAGATGAATGTATACTTTGTAGCGGTATGTTTTTCTTTTTTTCAGAGTGGCTTTTGAATAAACAAATATACTGTGTTGATAATTTTGTTGTATTAAAAATGCAGATAAGAAACCCCTTCATGCAAAACAGGCACCTTATCTACGTTTTTTTAAATCTTAAGTAAGTTTACGATTCATACGATATTCTTCGAGATATTAACAATTTTAATTAATGCAGAGCCTATATATATACTCATTTTACACAAAGATTTTTAATCAGTACACATTAAAGATCGAGCATGCCAAACTTGTCATGCAGAAATTTTTAAACAATATTTAAGGAAAGACATGTCAAACTCATTGACCTCTGAAGGCATTATTAAATATTATGTATTAAATTGCGGGCCGTGTAAAACAAAAAAAATGGAAACAAAGATTAATCATAGCTTTCATTATAAAAAATTTAAGAATGTATGCAAAATAATACACATAATATAAAATTATTAGGCCGCAGTAGCTTAGTGGTCAAGTTATAGGATCATGACTGGCGTTTTATGAGATCGACCCCATTACCACTAAAGACCCGCCGTGTAGGGTGGCGATGCACGTTAAATCTGTCGAGAGCTCAAACGTCCTCTCATTGGTGTGGTGTGGTAGTTAGATCCTCGTCACCTGACCATGGTTAAAAATTACAAGGTCCGTCACCAAACGCCCTCGTGTAGCTGAACAGTGTGGCGTTAATATTCATTCCCTCAATATAAAATTATAGTATAATCCCGAAAATACAGCCTAATGTGGACTAAAGGGTGCTCAGTTTTGTGAAAATACCGGGTTGACAAGAATGGTATTAAAAAAGAATACGAACGAGTGTTTCCTCAGAAAATATTACATTACACTTGTACCTATTATTCACTTGAGAATCCAACACAAAATTAACTGCCCAAATAGCTCAAACAGAGGAAAAGTACATACTGTAACGACTGCATACACCTCTGAGATAAACTATTTATTTCAATAAGAAAATCATCAAAAAATATTTTATCACAATCAATTAGCAAAAGGGTCCACAAATTCCGAGTATCTTTCGCTGCAATATCTCATATCTCTCGCATAAAAACTAATGACGTAATTCACGCAAGAGAAAAGTTCTATACATTCACTGTAGGTAATTCCACACCGAGTCCGGGTGAGTTCACTGGCTCCAAATTCGCCTTACTTCGCGGACTAAGGTATAACAGAATCACAATTCTTTAGCGGGAGGGACCTCCAAATAGATTCCCACACGTAAAGATTATCCGGTTCAGAATCCGCCTTAATTCGTGGACTCAGTATAGCTTTCCTATCGCTGATCGGGACTCAGACCGTTCCCGGATCTCCTCAGTTCAGATTCCGCTATACTTCGTGGTCTCCCTATCGTTTTTCCTCTATCGCTGAAGGGACCTCAGAAGGACTCCCTCAAAAATCCAGTCTCTCACTGGAGGGGCTTCACAACGGCTCCCTCTAATCCAATCTTCTTTCTCGGGTGCTCTCTCGCTCCCCTTATATATATCTCTCTCTAACCATCTCTCGCCTAATCATCCTTCTGTGATCTCTTGTTCTTCTGCCACCCCTGTCGGTCTCAGCCCATTTGATCTCTAGGCCCATGGGCGCCGATGTCTAGGTGCCCATTGTAAGTTTACAGACGCGCTGTAGTCACCGAATCGTGGGAAAACGAAAGCACAATGTTAATGCGTCTCTTTTTGACGCCAAGGACAGTCTGAAAAAAGGGTCCAAATCTTTGATTAACCAGTTCTGAAATTCTTTACCAGCAATTAGGGAAATGTCTGGAATTTTCCCAATGTCTGCCGGCAAGAGGCCTGTAGTAATTAGGGGGAATAGACCGGTTTCGTCACAATATGTTTTGCAGGCATAGAGATTTGCTCATGAAAATGAAACTTAATAAATACATTTACAGCAATAATTATCCTCTTCAGACACACCTGAAAAAATTTAATGAAGGACTAAATCTGTCTATAATGAAAATAAAGTAGCCGATTTTGTAAAAACTGGCTACTTTTTCAATTCAATTTACTATTAGCTCACACTCTCTATATATTTATCTTGTTCAAATTTTCAATCGTTAATAAAATACATTTTAAAGCAGTTCAATTGAGCTGAAATTTTATAAACGTGATTATTTTGGATGAAAATTAATTAACTGTAACAAATACAAATTAATTGATTCTATTGAACTAATTATTCAAAGAATTACAAATACATCTACATTAGCATCCTTTTGGCGACTTGTATCAAAACTTGAAAAGGTTTTTTTCTGACATTTTAAGGCACTCCTTTAAGCTGAAATTTTCTATACATTATTGTTCGGGGGTGTCAATACGATAATTTAATTATGATTAATTAAAATTAATTGACTGAACCTAGATATTTAATGAATTACAGATACCAAGATTACAATACCAAGTTGGCTTCCTTTTTAGAGACTTGTGACAAAACTTAAAAAGATTTTTTCTCACATTTTAAAGCAATTAGTTGAGCTGAAATTTTGTATACACGATTGTTTTGTGTGTGTGTGGATGACAATACGATACTTTAATGATAGTTAATAAAAATTAATTGCCCCTTAATGTTGTGATTCTGTCAGATGTATATACATACTTATATTATTTGTAATTATTTAATAAAAAGTAACTAAACTAAAAATTTTCTTTGTTAATCTAAGTAGGAATTGACTTAATTCTTTTTTCTGTATTACTTGTTATAAAGAAATGCGCAATATCCTCTGGTATTCCATACTGCACTCTGGTTTTGTTGCTTCAACATGAAGGCTACGAAAATTACAATACGTCCATTACCAACGCTCCTTCTGGTTCAAAATACTGAAGAATGGTTTCGATAAGTTTTAGTCCCTCTCTATGCAATATTTTAGTAATTGAATAGTATCCTCAAAGTTAACGCTTGCATCATTTTCCGGTATTTTTCATTAACTGTGACATCAGCAGTTATTTCTGCATCGGGCACCTTGCAAGGATGTGATCTAGTTATCCGGTCAGCCGGGTTATCGAGAGCTGAGCTTTCAGGATTCTACTGCATTAAAAAATGCATATATGCATGTAGAAAAAGCTTTTTTTCTTCAAGTTTGTCTATATAAAATAACATATTTTCTTAAAAAAATTGGCAGCGCTTTTCAAATTTAGGCTAAATTTATTGAGTTGTAGTTATTTTTAAAATTGCTTATGCATACTCTTCTCTCTTGTCAGTTAATCCTTATCTTTCTGATGTTTTATTATTTTTAGTATGGAAAAAATAGATAGCTGTCAGCTCAAATATGTCTTACCCTGCATTGATAAAATACTATTAATTTCTAATAAAATACTGGAGAGTTTGCCTCGAGAGCGGAATTATCATGGAAATATGAAATGCCAACATCCATATATTTTTACACTGGTGTGCAAAACTTAAGCAACAAAGTAAAAATTGAGCAGATAACCATGAAATTGCAGAAAAAAAGGTCTGGAGATCAGTACAGTGAACACGTAAGTCAGTAGAAACGTCATGCGTATGCAAATATCAGAATGAACGAGAAGCGACGTGAGCGTACGCAAAACGCGTGATGTCGGCGCGTGCTGTTCAACAGTAAGATAAAATGAAGGACGCAGACGCAATTCAACATATTCGCTGCAAGTGCCAGTGAGTCATTTCGAGAAATATTGCTAGAAGAAATCACCTGGACGACTTCACACGTGAAAGAATGATCGGAAAGCTGGAGGAGGGGCGTACCGTCACCAATGTAGCTGCAGAGTTCGAATCAACAAAGTGTCGTTTCGCGCGCTTGAAAGCGTTTCAAAACCACAGGTACAGCTGTTAGAAAGGTTGGTGGTGGCCGCCCGAGGACGACAACTGCAGAGGATGACCGATATATCATCCTGCAGGCGAAAAGAGGCCGACGGCAGACAGCAAGCGTCATTGCTCAGCAACTCTACATCAACGGGCGACAGCTGTCGCGATTTACTGTGGCCAGACGCTTTCACAAAGAGGACTATTCGCCCGCCGTCCTGAACGCTGCCTCCCGTTGAAAGTTGACCACCGACGCCACTGCCAGGGAGAGTCAAAACTGACAACTGTCAATGGAGTCGTGTCATCTTTACGGGATGAGAGTCGGTTCAGTACCAGAAGCGATTGTCAACGCGTTTTGATTTGGAGAGAGATCGGGACACGGTTTTATACCAGTAACATAAAGGAAAGACACCATTACGGTGGTCCTGGAGTTCTTGTCTGGGGAGGCATTATGCTGAACGGGCGAACTGTGCTCCACATTTTCGATAGAGGGTCTGTAATAGGGGATCGCTATTGCGAGGAGGTACTTCTTCCCCATGTGCATCTGTTCCGAGGTGCCATTAGCGCAGACTTCATTTTTATGGATGACAATGCACGGCCACATCGGACTCTTGCTGTTGAGGAGCTGCTGGAAAGTGAAGATATCACTCGAATGGATTGGCCAGCTTACTCCCCAGATTTAAATCCCATCGAACGTGTGTGGGATGCTTTGGGGAGACGTATTGCAGCACGCTTACATCATCCAGAGAACACCCAACAACTCAAACAGATGCTGATTGAAGAATGGGCACTTCTACCGCAAGAAATGTTGCACCAGCTGGTTCTGAGTATGCGGAGACGGTGCGAAGCAACCATTGCAGTGAGGGGAGGGCATATACCATATTAAGTAACATCTGCTTGTTTTTCTTCCTATTGGATAGACCATCATGAGTCACGATACTATGCGTTCAATAAAGCTTGTTTTTGTTTGATTCCATACCGTATGCATTGTATTCCTTTTTCAGCGCCGATGCTTTAGTCATCCTTTACGTACATAATACTCTCCCTCATTTCTGAATTTCCTGTCTCTCAGATGATTTTTCGTGAAGTTATGGCAAGAAACCCACCTGTTGCTTAATTTTTGCACACTAGTGTATTTCAGTACGAAATCGTACTGAATTTCAAATAGTTTCAGATCTAATTTTTCATTGACAGTTCCAACATCAATGCACAAGGTATGTTAAATAATTTAAGGTGATTAGAAAAACAAAAATGCCAATTGTAATTATTTTTGTAATAATTACAGGCAACATTCAAAGTGAAATAAATTTTCTTCCCTAAACATCTTAATCGGTCAATTTTTTCTCTTCAAGAGGTTTTAAAAAAAGGCAAATTATTTTTTGCCTTTAACTAAGCAAAAGACTTAAAAGAATGAGAAAAAATGGAATATTTTTATTTCAATTTTCAACACTAGTTTGCCACACTATTTTTTTTTTTTTTTATAAGTTGAAACTCCTTAAATGTTTGGTTTTTGTAAATACACTCTGCATGCTATAAAGAATGTTTCATATATTTTGAAATAAGTTTTCTCATACTTAATTTTCATCTTCGTGCCTCTTTTATTAAACGGTTAAACGGTGCCATATAGACAGGCCCCAGGCCTGCTGGTAAAATAAAGAGGGCATCATCTTCACAATATTCCTTTATTACGCTTTCATCATATATGATCTAACATGGCGGACCTTTTGCCGCGCAACCAGGCGTTAAAAATACAACATCGCAGCGAGGAGACACCAGCCAAGTCCTTCCTTAGTATGCGTTCGCCTTGTCAGCGCCTCAGTTGCTTTAACAGGCTTGTTTACTCAAAATTCTTACGCGATGGTAAAGAGTTCGCTCTATTTTCATTTATTACTTCCTTAATTTTGAACCTAAACTTTCAAACCTGACAAATCTCCTCCGTTGGCACAGCCAGATTGGCCACCCTGACTGGCAAGTCCCCAGGGAAAAATTATATTTCAATTATATCAAATTCCCAAATGTAATAAAAAATCTAGAAGATATAATAATTGTGTAAAAGAGTGGGCTGGTGAATCCTAACATGTACAAAAAATAGCAATAATGAATAACAAAGTATCAAAAATTTGGTATAAAACTTGTGTTACATAGAATTGAAAAATATCACACATCTAATACTTCCACTGACTATAATAATAATGAGGTTAAGAAAAACAAACATAAGATAAAGATAATTCACATTAGACATTCAAAAATATAGTAGTGCTAAACAACATAACATAAGATCAAGAAATTCTCACTAAATGTGCACCAATAGTAAACAATGTTAATAAAGTGATAAATGTTGAAAAGCTGCTGGTATTGAAGTTGGAATATAATGAGCACATAAATACATACAAAGAATAGATATAAAATAAGTAATAGCAAAATGAGTTTAGGAGAAATGGTAAATACATAAAAAAGACATATATGCAGTAACTAACAGCAACATGATTTTAGTAATGGTAAAGTATAAATACATAAAAAAAGAAGAGATATAAAATAAGTATAGCAAAATGAGTTTAGGAATAATGGTAAAGTAAATACAAAAAGACATACATGGAGTAACAACAGCAACATGATTTTAGGAGCTCCCAAAAAGAAAAAGATTACATAACTATACACAGAAATTTATCAAAATAAACACAACATCAACATTATATCAAAATATCACTAGAAATATAAATGCAAAGAAAAATAAGGGTATTTCATATCAAGTACAGGTAAAAGTTCAATCAATGTAATGTAATGTTTCACCATCATAGTTCAATGTCATCATCCAATTATTGTTTATACAATTCTTTTATTATTATTAGAATTCTTTCAATCAACTCATTTCAAAACATACAAACCACACAAAATAAAATTCATAACATCACATACTATATTTTAACTTTCAGAATATATATCTATATCACAAATAATCACAATGAAATTATTATAACACAATGTATCGTAGAATTGACCTCATCACACTGTTTTCATACAGTCCATAATTCAGTTATTTTTTTTTAAATAGTTCAATAATTTTCAGATACAATACAAATTCAATTACATTTTGATTTTCATAATGTAAACAAGTCTTAAATTCAATTTTTAAAACAACTTTTATTATTATTATTTTTTTTTTTTTTTTTAATAATGCACTTCTTTAAAATTACAATACACTTCTTCTTCCCCTCCCCCAAAGTTTGAGAAAAACAAACTCTATAACAAATAAAATAAGAATTTAGCATAATTGGAAATTGATTTTGAATGAAATGGTTTTAATCTTGTAGAATGAATATCTGTTAATTTTCCTCTATTTCATAAGTAACATTTGAGAGTTTCCTGACAACTTTAAAAGGACCATTATAAGGAGATTGAAGTTTACTTGAATTAGGGTATGAGAAATTTTGATATAAGACTAAATCTCCAACTTTAAATTTTGCATCAACATAATGTCTATCATACCTTTGTTTATTTATCTTATGATGCTTAATTGTTCTGCTTTTACTGCAATTTGTTCTAGCTTGTTGTATAGGTGGATAGTTTAATTTTACTTGATTAGGTAATGGCGAATCATATGGCAAAGTTCCAAAACATTAAATATGCAGGTGGAAAGCCAGTAACATCATGTGGCGAGTTATTGTATTCATATGTAACTTGTTCTAATAATTTTGTCCAAGGAGTTTTTGTAGTTGAATTAACTTTACATCTTAATTTTGCTACTAATGTCTGATTAACTCTTTCATTCTTTCCATTGCATTGTGGTCTATTTGCTGAAGGAAGTAATTGTCTAATATTATGATGTTTTAAGAATTTCTTAAATTTAGATGAAGTGAATGCAGCATTTCTATCACTTAAAAGTTGTTTTTGGGCATTGAATTGAAAAATTTGTTTTAAGCAATTTGTATAAGTTTCAGAAGTGACACTTTGGATGGAAATGTCCAAGCATATCTGGTAGCATGATCCAGAACAATATGCAGGTATTTCTTTTGTGAATTATGATAATTAAAAATCCTCCTACAGTGTCTAGTGAAATCATTTCCAAATGGTTCTTCTGCTACAGGAACTTCTTGCAATAATCCATACTTTTTTTGTAGATTTTTTATTCAATTGACATGTTTCAAACATTTAACAAAATTTGAAATGTCTAATATAATGTCTTTCCAGTAGTAAATTGGGGGGAAATTAATTTTTAACATCTTTTACACCTGGGTGACCAAATTGTTCATGTGCAGTTGTAATTAATTTTTCTCTCAAAGATAACGGTACTACAATTTTAATTAAATTCTTTTTCTTAACTGTTAATACATCATTAATTTTTATATATTTTGGATCATTAATGTTCTCTGAATTTTGTATTTAATAATTTCATCAGTATTTAAAAAATGACAAATGGGTGATATATAATGGCATACAGGGTTCCTCGACAACATGTCTGCTTCAACATTTAATTTACCTTTTATATAAACTATCGAATATTCATACATATTACATCTATCTACAAAATTGCATGTCTACCTACACAAAAAAATGTGTGTGTACAACAAAAACATTTTATAATTAAGATAACATAAAAAAAAATCATTTATTTTGATCAAATATTTTTCAATTTGAAAGAAAAAAAAAAAAAATGTGACAAATATCAAATAAAAATTTTAATGAAAGTTATATTCTATAACTACCTTATGTTTTCAAATGTGTTATTCAAAACATATCTACAACATTAATTATCACTCTAATATATCAAAAAAAAAATTGTAAATATACAGATTTATAAAAATATATGTGCATAAGAATTCAAACATCGGAAAAAATTGATACACACCTGCAAGAATTATACATCATTTCTCATCAAAAATTATTTCTTTCATATTTTGGAATATTTAGATGATTCAAGTCTTGACTTAGAGACTAATCAATGATAAGTTCAGTATCTTCTAAATCAGAAAAAATGTTTATTCATTTCTTCGATAAACTTATCTACTTTGTCACAGGACGTGTCTTTTTCTGTTCACCTTTAAACTTTCTCTTAAGCCCCCAACGTTTTATCTGGTTAGGAGATGAAAAAAGGGGTAAATTTCTCTGGTGATGAAAAGAATTCCTCATCATCATCCCACTCAAATTTTGCTTTTTTCCATTGTTCTTCTTTTTGATATTCCAAACATTGTTGCTCAAAACAGTCCAAAAAACTTTTACAACTACTAAACTTATTAAGATCAAATTCAGGAAAAAAAGAAGGGTTCTTTGGATGTGTTGACTGGTGATTCCTGCCGGAAAGAGTCGTCCTCCATGGTAGTATCGTTTTCAATGCAGTCGCTCGTTCGAAAAAATTTGTTGAAGTTCATTCCATTGGTTTCCTCGCGTATTTTGCAGTACTTTAAATCATCCTGCCGGTTTTGACAGGCCCCAGGCCTGCTGGTAAAATAAAAGAGGGCATCATCTTCACAATATTCCTTTATTACGCTTTCATCATATATGATCTAACATGGCGGACCTTTTTGCCGCGCAACCAGGCGTTAAAAATACAACATCGCAGCGAGGAGACACCAGCCAAGTCCTTCCTTAGTATGCGTTCGCCTTCGTCAGCGCTCGTTGCTCCTTTTAACAGGCTTGTTTACTCACAAATTCTTACGCGATGGTAAAGAGTTCGCTCTATTTTCATTTATTACTTCCTTAATTTTGAACCTAAACTTTTCAAACCTGACATATATATACTAGCGGTTCCGACAGACGTTCTGTACACATGTCTTAAATCCGAAAATTACAAACTTTTTTGAATAAGTTGTAACATTCTGGACCGTTTTGATGAATTTTTTATAAAGAAAGTTATATTGCAATACCTGAATCCATCATATGTACAGTTACCACAATCCGACCTATCTACTGCATGTATGTGTTTACAATGAACTAAGTTGAATATAGAAGCTATCCTGAATAGAAACTTAATTTTAATTTGCAGGTATATTTTTTTAATGCACAAAAAATACATTTATCGTAATGCCATTGAATGTACAATGTTTTTGGTTAATCCTTGAGGGGTATAAACAAACAATTGCGATGGTTTGCTAAACCTCGGACAACCAACATATAATTGGCCGTGCAAAAGCAAGGGTTTTCTATATCTAAGCCCCACATTTTCATTGTTTGACCTTCTGACTTATTAATGGTCATAGCAAATACCAAGCGAATAAGAAATTGTAAACATTTGAATGGGTAGGTGAGTCTGAAAGAATCATTGGGGTCTGTGGTCACCACCTTGAAGTTTGCCGCTCAAAACAGTGGCCTCAAGAATATTGCCCATGATTTTTTTATGAACAATCGCGTACCTTTACATAATTTTGGCTCATATTAAATAATTTCGGTATCGGACCGAATTGTGAATCTAAATCATTCTCGAATCCACTTGAACCCGCACGCAAAAAAATATCATCAAAATCGGTCCAGCCGCTTAGGAGGAGTTAAGTCACATACACACGCACAGAAGAATTACATATATAAAGATTATTTGAAAAGATATTAATTAAAAACGCTAAAAAGCGTGAATCGTCTACATTTTCGTAACAATAAAGACCGGGTTTGGCCAGTGTGGCTGAAAATCAATTTTCGTCGCCAACTTACGTCTTTTCAATTCCTACTATTAGCTCACGATCTTTATACATATTTTATTTGTTTGTTTATTAATTTATTTATCTTGGTGGAATTTTCAATCGTTAATAAAATACATTTTAAAGCGCTCTATTGAGCTGAAATGTATTGTACATGATTATTTTGGATGACAATACAATAATTTTTAATTATAATTAATAAAAATTAATTGATTAAAACTAATTATTTTAAAAATTACAAATACAGCCACGTTGGCGACTTAGCGACCCTTTTGGCGACTTATGTCAAAATTTGAAAAGGTTCAATGTGAAAGCATTCAGTTGAACGGAAATTTTATATACACGATTGTTTTGGATGATAATACGATACTTTAATGATAATTAATAAAAATTAATTACCACTTAATGTTGTGATTCTGTCATATGTATATACATATTTATATTAATTGCAACTATTTAATAAAAAGTAGCTAAAATAAATTTTTTCTTGGTTGATCTAAGAAGGAATTGATTTAAAATTTTTTTATATTACTTGTTTATAACAATAACGTTGTTACAACAGTGCAGGTGAATGCTGAGTTGTATTTTTTGAATGTTTTTAGTTAATATCTTTTTAACTAATTGCGATATTGGACCGAATTGTGAATCTAAACCATTCTTGAATTTATTTGAATCCACACAAAAAATTTCATCGAAATCGGTCCAGCCGTTTAGGAGGAGTTTATTGACATACACACGCGCAGAAGATTTTTATATATAAAGATATATATGCACACACAATTTGAAGCAGGGTGTAATACAAAGTCTTACATTATAATAAAAAAGAACTATATATCTGAATATAGAAATATATCTGGCTTTTTTTTTCTAAGTTTTCTTTCCGTTTTCCTTTCTTAGCAAGCAACAAACTGCACAATGTCTTGCCAATCCCTGTTCCTTATCGAAGATTTTCATGAATCTGAATTCCTGATTTCACCACAAAGAAAATCCCGAATGAAAAGCATTTCCGTACCATGGGCACACAAACTGAGTCTCTTAAAAATACTAGCAATAATAATTTCACTATAAGAATTAGAAATACCTGCAAATCAAAGATAGATAGAAGAAAATATCAGTATGAGTATGAGCAAACCGTTTGCGGTCAAATATCGGTAGCACGTACGGTGTACGAGCAAACCGGTTAATATTTCGTTAGGTGGATTTTTCTTGTACTGTTATAACTCCTTTAATAACACTAGCCATTGAAAGAGACTATTAGTTGCAAAAGGATTTAGTCTTTTTAATGGTAGATTAGAATTATTTGGAACATCCAGCACTACGTTAAAAATATAAACCCCAGAGATTGTACCGTGCACTGGTAAAAATATTAGAGTTTGTTAGAGTAATTAAAGTTTGTCCACCACTCTCCAAGTCCTTATAATTTTAAACCACGTTATTGTGACGAAAAAATCTGAGCCGCTACTTCACTCTGCAGTTTTTCAAACCAAGCCAAAGTCAGATATTTTGGCTAGATAGTGTAGATCAGTGGTGTTTAAACTATGTTCCATGGAATTCTGGGGTTCCACCAGATATTCTCAGGGTTCCACCAGGCATTCCCAGGGCTCCATGAGTCAAAATAAAAAAGTCAAAATGAAAATTATAAATTTGTATGCAAAATGGATTCACAATCTCTCAGAAATTTTAATAGTTATAAGTTTCTGATGCTCATCTTACTCATTAGAACTGAAAATTTTATTTGCACATGATTTAACTTTATTTAGTAATATCTTAATAAATTTTTTGTAACATAATAAAATAATATTATAACCTTTTTTCTTTATATGGGTCACCTACTAGTATATGAATATTCTGCTGTCTGCTATCTCACGTTCCATGGAAGCAAAGCATTAGTGCTATGCTTTGTACAACTAAATAGTTTTCTGATGGACAATACATCTTTTACATTTGTGGAAAAAACACATATAATAAAGAAGATTGAAAAACTTATCGACATATCAGTGAACTCGACTTAAAATCTAAGAATTTTTCACAGGACTTTTCACATGGATTTTTAAGGATTTTTCACATAGGATTTTTGAACATTTTAATACCATTCAGAGCAATGAATTCAAGTGAAGACGTCATTGTGAGTGTGGAATATACAAATGAATTAAACAGGAATAGGAAATACGACTAAAAAATTTCACTAGACCTAGGATTTGACAGTTTGTGTAAAAAAATGCAAGCACATTTTCCAGTTACTAAATGTAATGCATGGGTATGTGACTCTTGGAATGCAAATAAATATTACTCATGTGTGAGTAAATTACATTAATATTATGCTTAAAAATATTAATAAAGAGTACAATACTTTTAAAATTATCTTTCCGTAAAGTACCTGTAACATGTTGATCTACTTTAAATATTATTTAAAGAAATATTCTAAGGGGAGGCTCAGTGAGTCGAAAAAGCTTGAAGACAACTGGTGTAGAGAATAAAATAACAACTGACTCCATAGAATTGACCACCTAATTTTCTGACACAACCATTTAACGTGCATTTTTACTTCTTTTAATAAAATTCCCACATTTTTATTACAAATATCATGCAGTTGTCTTTAGGCAAAAAACTTATTATACAGGAGATGATAGTTTTTGTTACACTATATCCCATATATCCACTAATTATTCAATCAAACTTAGTAATTTTGTAAAATTAATTGAGTAAAATCACAAAAATTCTAGAGAGCCATTAATTGCTGCCCATGCTATATGTTTCAAAATTGGAAATAACATTTTGCACTTACACTCATGGACAAAAAAATTAGGACACCAAGAAATAATTGCGGGATCGTAACGAAACTTGACATGAAGGTACATCTCGGGGAGATATGCAAACAATTATAAATGCAACATGATTGCGCATTACGTATAGCCGGTAGAGAGCATTTAACGTCGTTCTCCACGGGTATAAAACAGGTAAAATCAAATCTTGTTTGAATGTACTGAATTGTTTACAAAGATTTACAAAGAAAGATCTGAGGTAGACATGCCATTACGCCGTTTCAAAAGACAATATTAGCAGCTGTCGCAAATTGAGAGGGGGAGAATCATCGGCATGTTGGAAGCTGGATGGTGAGCTAGGCGAGTAGCTCGTCAATTAGGCCGAACTGATTGTTTTGTGAGGAGGTAATAGGACCAGTGGATCTGTGAGATATCATTTACATGAAGATCAGGCTCAGGATGCCCTCGACAGACCAGTCGTCGAGAAGACCGCCACATCGTAAGAAATGCACGCGTACAGTCAACTGCTTCATCGACCGCCCTCCAGGCACAAGTAGCACCTTCACTATGGGCCCCTGTGTCTTCTCGAACCATACGAAGGCGCCTGGTTGAAGGACATTTAGGATAGCTGCACCTATTTCGTGTGCTTCCCTTGACACCCATCCATCGACGCGTCCGTTTGGAGTGGTGCCACGCACGAGGAAACTAGACTGCGTCGAAATGTAACCAGGTCGTCTTCAGCGATGAATACAGATTCAACCTCGGCAGTGATGATAATCGTGGTCATGTATGGACCCCGTGATGAACGCCTCAATCCTGCCTTTGCTTTACAGTGACACACCGCTCCCAAAGCTGGTGTGATGGTATGGGGTCCCATTGCCTACAATACACGGTTACCCCTAGTATTTTTCTCCGTCGCACCATGACAGCCCAGCGGAATGCCCATGACATCCTGCAACCACATGTGTTGGCACTCGTGTAACGGCTCCCAGGAGTCATTTTTGAACCAGACAATGTTCGGTCTCACAAGGCAAGGGACCATGGTTCAAAATTACGTGGTCCGTCGCCAAAAGCACTCGTGTAGCTGAACAGTGCGACGTTAATATTCAATCAATCAATCAATCTCACAAGGCAAGGGTGTCTCCGCACTGTTACTACCTTTCCTTGGCCTGGCCGATCCCCAGATTGTCTCCACTCGAACATATCTGGGATCATTTGGGATGACGAGTTGGGCATCCCACGAGTTTGAATGAACTAGAGGCTAGGTTACAGCAAATATGGAACGAAATATCTCAAGACATGATACAGAACTTGTATGCGTCAATGCCCGATCGTATCGCATCGTGCATTCGCACTAGAGGGGTAATAATTCCTCCGTTCGTTTGCCTTTTTCTCTGAAATAAATGATCCTTTTTCTTTAATATCTAATCGTTTACTTATATCAAAGTAGTCATTACGTATGTAAAATTTCGTTTTATTTTGACGAATCCTTCTTGGAGGACTAATTTCTTTTGTCCATGAGTGTATAAAGCGAAACTCAAAATAATTATTAATCAAAGTATGCAAATGAAGTGTTTTCAAGCGAATGTTGAATCAAAGATGAGATTTGTTTTTGAATATAATTTTGAAGAGTAAAAAGTCATATAGATACTATTTCTGGATCCAAATTAGCTAAATACTTGTCCTTCTTTGTATACTTTCTCAATTCCTTCCAAGTGAACAACTTCATTTTAAACTTATTTAAGTAAAAAAGTAATTAATAAATACTCCAGGATGTGTTTGAAAAGGCTTCTTAATTAAATATTATTGAAAGAGAGACTTTCAGTAATATTCCAGTAACCTCATATGCTACCCCAAATCTAAATGAGACATTAAGATTTTAGTAAAAATAAACTTTTTTTTATTTTCATGCATAAAACTTAAAATATTACGTAGAAGAACCCAAATAAAAAGGAGATTCAATACCTTAATTCTAACATAGATTTCATTTTGAAAATTTTTTGCACTCACTGTTCTCATTGCTTTAAACAAAGACTCGTTATATTGTTACGAATTTTGTGTAAATAGTGTAAATAATTTGTATTTGAGTGTGTGATGCATTTACATTACTCTATGTTATATTTATTCCATGTTAAAATTTTACTATTCACAAGCAGTGCCGCCCCTTACGTTATAATGGCGATTCAATGAGAACTTGTCGAAATTTTGGCGGTAGAGCCAAGTTGGCATCATTTTTGGCGACCAAGTTGGCGGCTTTGGCGAGTTCGGAATCCTCTGGAATCTTCTAGAAAGTAGTAGATCTCTCCACTAGTGTCACGTTCAACGACACGAGCGGTTATATTTCTAGAAGTTTCTGTCGCACCTATAAAAAGATGCTCGCCGGTACGGCGATGAGTGTTTGGTAGTTCTTAAGAAAAACGAGGAAAATAAGCAAGTTTTCCAAATCACGAATATTGGGTTTTTCCGTGTTGTGATAGAACCTTTAAAGGGCTCCTCGATGCCTCCTCAGTGTTACAGCTGCCAGGAGTTTTATCACCACTCCCGTTCTCTGTAATAGAGCACCCAAATGCTTGAAATGTAGTGGTAGCCATCTCACCGCAGATTGCAAAAATTCCACTAAATCCCCAGCTGAATGTGCAAACTGCGGCGGACCTCATCCAGCCAATTTTTCAGGATACCCCAGCAACCCCATAAACAGGAAACAACAGAAAAATAAACCAAACAAAAACATCTGGACGGAGAAGGCCAAGGAGCGCACCCAAAAGTCCACACCACGCCAACAGAAGCCGTCTTATGCTTCGGTAACGGCTCAGAACACCTCGAAAACAACACATTTGACGCCGACACGATCATGCAACAAATGGGTCAAATGATGCAACAGTGGGGAACTATTGTACCTTTCCTTCAACAAAACAACAAAAAATAAAATTCAGCGCGTTTAATTGTAACACTCTTAGAGTTTACAATTGGAATGCTAATGGTGTTAAGAAGAATTTAGAAGAACTAAAAGAAAGCATCATTTTTCATAACCCCGACTTAATCGGGATCCAAGAAACACATCTTCGTCCTCCGGACCGTATAAGCATTACAAATTACACTTGTCACAGAAGTGATAGGCTCACACACAGAGGCGGGGGCACTGCCATTTTTGTAAAAAATTCTATCAAGCACCACGCCATCCTTAGTACTTCAAACACGTTTGAAAATACAACGGTCATAATTCAATTAGGAAACAACACCAAAGTCACTATGGCGTGTATCTATAAACATCCACACGGCTCCATTAATGTTACGGAACTTGATGCTATTCTCGCCCATAATAATAGAACCTTTCTCTTTGGAGATTTCAATGCAAAACACTCGAGTTGGAACCCAGGGAGAAGCAATGCCACTGGTAATATTCTTAGCAATTGGGCTGTCAGCTCAGCTATTGATATTATCGCTCCAGACACTCCAACACATTTCAATCACAACGCTCCAAGCACTGTTATAGACATCGGCTTTGCAGCTAATTTCTCACACTCTAACGTTTTTACTGTAAATGAACTTAGCAGTGACCACAATCCAGTTATTTTTGAGATTTCGTAACTAACTGTCAATTACCACCTTTACTTCAAACACTTAAAACTACTAGCTGGATTAAATTTCAAGAAATTCTCCATTACAACATGCCAGGAAATCCTACGGTAGATAATTTGGACCCGGCCGTTCAAAATTTCAGCAATATTGTCTCGGATGCTATTAATACTTCCACTTCCACTAGAATTTCTAAAACTTCACACCTCCACCTTCCTATTAACATTAGAGAGCTCATTAAAACTAAAAATGGATTCCATAACCTTTGGAACAACACGAGATACCCCCTTTATAAAAGGGAAGTGAATGCTCTCGTCAGGCAAATTAGGATCGAAATCAACGAACATAAAAACAGGACCTGGAAAAATCTTCTTTCCTCGTTAAATGTTGAAGACAATTCTCTTTATAATTTGCATAAAAGAATTACAAAAAAGCATACAGTCATACCACCTCTCCATGGTCCGAGTGGTATGGCTTTCTCTGATTTCGAAAAAGCGGAGGCTTTCAAAGACACACATGAAGTCACTTTTCAAGAAAATGCTGAACCTTATAGTGACGACAAAATTGAAGAAGTCGAAATATTAATGAATCACTACTTTGAACACTTCAATACACTTACTCCTCCCCTCACTTCGCCCTTAGAAGTACGATGCATCATTAAAAAATTACCAAATAGTAAGTCACCCGGCCCAGATCAGATTACAAATATTGCTTTAAAATATCTTCCTATTAATGCTATTACACACTTAACTAAAACTTACAACAGGTGCCTCATTAACTGTCACTTTCCTACACAGTGGAAAATAGCAAATGTAGTCATGTTGCCAAAGCCAAATCAGGATCATAAATTTAGTCAAAATTACAAGCCAATATCTTTATTAAATACCACTGCTAAGACTTTCGAAAGAATTATTTTAAATAGGATTAAAACTCACTGCAAAGCCATAGATTGCATTCCCCCGGAACAATGCGAGTTCCGGAAGGGCCATTCTACGCTACAACAATTGATACGTGTCACTAATATTATAAATGAAGGCTTCGCTAGCAAACTATACACTGTAGGTGTCTTTTTGGATGTCAAAAGGTCATTCGACAAAATGTGGCATGATGGCCTCACAAAATGATCAAACTCAAATTCCCTGCTTATTTACACAACAGAACCTTCCGGGTTCGTGTAAATAACACATTCTCTGAAACGGGTTTTTGTCAAAGTGGAACCCCGCAGGGTTCGGTTCTATCCCCGTATCTTTACAACATATTCACATATGACTTTCCAGATCACCACACTGTCAGTACATGTCTATTCGCAGATGACTCGGCGGCGCTCACTCAGGGTGTCTAACTCAAGTACACAATTAAAACTATGCAACGCTTCCTCGACAAACTAGAGAATTGGTTGACAGATTGGAGAATAGCAATAAATGTAGAAAAAACACAGGCCATTGTTTTCAGAAAATGGGGCGTCATTGACCCCCAAGCTGAACTCACACTTTTTGATGACAACATTCAGTGGATCCCGGTCGTACGTTACTTGGGCTTACATATCGATAGTCGACTAACTTACAAGAATCATATTGACTATCTTTCAGACAAATTCTGGGGGTAGAATAGCGTTAGCCATCTCCCTTACTGGGAGAAGCTCTCCTCTCTCACTGGAAAATAAAGTTATCCTTTACAAGCAAATTCTGCGTCCAACAATAACGTATGGGTCCCCCATTTGGGGGGCCGCGGCCCCGACCCACACAAAACGCATTCAAATCATCCAAAATAAAATTCTTAGAATTATTACTAACGCACCTTGGTACGTTAGAAATAGTGTCATTCATCACGACTTACACATGGAGCCGATCGATAATTGCATCACTAGAACTTCTAGAAATGTTTTTACTTCTATTCAAAATCACGACAACCCAGTAATTAAAGTACAAACACTATTCACGTATCCACACTCAAAACTAAATTTTGCTTACAAAACTACTAAATGGAATCTGCCCTTGAAACCGCCGTAATTACAACAAAAAACACTTAATTGCTACACTTAACAACATTCATATGCATTTGCCTTACATCAGAACTGGGATCAGTGCAAAGCTGGCTCCTGCTTCGATTACAACTACTGTGCCGTCTGTAAGTTTCCCTTGCTGACTCCTTCCATTTTTCACTCCAGCTGCAAAAAAAAAGAAGCATTTTCCTTCCCACTGCGTTTTTGGTGCTCCTCGAACGCGTTTTGGGGCTGTTAAGCCCCCTCTTCCTGCGCTCTTCCATTCCTCGCCCTCGTGACGTACTCCAGTTTCGTCCTCTTCGGCCGTTTTCTTTCCTTCCAGCCTCTGCGGGGAGTGTTTTCAGATATTGTCTCTCTTTGATCCTTTTTCTCCGCGATTTTGGGTATAAGTGATTTATTTCGCTGGCACCCGTTTCATCTAATTTTCGTTTAATTTTCGTTTCGGCGATGAGTCTTGATTAAGCCAGCGAGTAGTGAGGATTGTTTTAACTAGTGATTATATTGGCTGTGCTTGTGAATAATCTTTACTTACGTGTATTTTTAAACACTTTTTATTGTGTTTGATTGCTGTTGAAGGTGTGAAGACCTTCGGATATTTACTTTGTGAATATTGCAGATGAATCCTGTATTGAAAGGATTGGATAAAAGCCTCGAATCCTCGGATCTACGTGACAATATTATTACATAGGGTAAGACTCAGTCGTCTTCGACTTTTAATTAAATGGTTCGAAATTGCTAAATGCATTGACTGTGTTTGGTATCTTTTAGTAAACAACAGAAAAAAGTAACCGGAAAACGCCCAATAGATTGAACTTACCACATAAAAGAAAGAGAAACTTCAAATAATCAATATTTCATTTAGAAAAATATATATATAAGACTGAAATGACCACACAAATTAAAATAAAATGATAAATATTTTAGAAATATGTGCTTTAAAGTTAATATGAAACTATATTACTTAACTAATTATGCTTGGAACTATATTGAATTAATGTTTAATTTAATCACCAGATTACAAAAAATCTTATAAGGTTATCACAGTTATAACCAGCATATAAATTTATATAGCTCACAATAAAATTATTCAAAATTCTGGTTTTTTTATAACAATTTCAAGGATTTTATCTTTCTGAAGGAGTAGACTTGCATCCTTTATATCATTCAGCTTGTCAAGTACTTCTAAAAATTCCTGTTCAAATGCTTTTTTTCTATCTGAATGAATATATGGTCTTAAAACACATATTGACCAAAAGAAATCTAGAAAGAAAAATGAACAATCAGAATTTTTTTATAATGTAATAAACACTTAAACATGTACTTTATTTTAATCTTTACTTATATTAATCCAATCTTTTTTTTCTACTAAAATACTAATTTTGCTTGGAAAACTGTGTGTTTATAATGGAGATTACATCTAAACGTAAGGTATATGAATGTTATTTATGTTTAATTGGAACATAAATGCTTGACAAAATTGAAATTAAATAAAGTTTTAAAGTTCATAAGATTTATTTCCCAAAACTAGAGTCTTAATTCGTTTGACCAACGCATTTTTTTAAAAAATTTTGTAGTAACGCGTTTGAAAGTTACAAATTATTGAATAATTAGATATTAATATTATATTGATATTTCCTTACCAGAAATTTCAATTAATTACTCCACCTAATTTTCTTAAAGAATCAGCATAATATAATTATATGTGATGTGTGCTAAGAAACTAAAATATATACTTTAAAATTGGCTAAGTTCCTCTTTATATTCAGATTTTCCTTGAATTAAAAAAATAAACATTTCAACTGTGTTCTTTCTCTACAGTAATAAAAAAACAAAAAAACACACCTTGTTTTGTTTATCTGATGATTTGAAATTTCGCCAATGAAAATTTATTCAAAAATCGTTTTTATCCTTTAGGAAATAAATAAATACGAATTGTGTCCGGAAGCTAAGTACCATAATGAAAAAACTCCCATGAAAAATCTTTTTGAAAAAAAAATTATTATTACATTACATGAAAGAGCATGTTGGAAACTATTTTTCTACATAGTTACCGCCATTGTTTAGACACTTTTCGTATTTACCTATATCCTCTTAAGAAAGGAAAATGCCGCCAGTGAACAGCTTTTGAAACTTTCACGAGTTTCTCGCTCACTTTCTCTACCAAACCATCATTAACAACAGAAGACCGCTCACTCCGTGCTTAGTCATAAACATTGGAGCTCCCATTACTGCAGTGCTTCTCAAACTTTCAACATTTGCGACCTAGTTTTCAATCATAATTTTCCTCGCGCCGCCTCCATATAGCAACAAGGTATTGAATTTAGTAATGTATTTTGAAAGCTACAATACGATTTAAATTATAAACCACAAAAATCATCAGATAAGTATTAAATTTTGTGTATGGAAAGCCCATGGGAGTCACTAGTAATTATTATACTTGTTCTTAACTTAGTATGAATAAATTAATTATCAAATACATTGAGCAGTATTTATATATTTATATATATATATATATATATATATATATATATATATATATATATATATATATATATATATATATATATATATATATATTATATGATTGTGAAAGTGTATTTCATTTTTTATAATGTCATAATGTATTTCTTGTTTTACTTCCTTTCAGTAATTTAATATATTTTTTAAATAATCTTTTGTTGTCGATATACTCACGCCCCCCATATAGGGTTATCATGCCCCCAAGAGGGGTGCGCCCCACAGCTTGAGAAACGCTGTATTACCGAATTGTCGCATCCACATTCTCCCCATTTCATTACTCATTACATGTTCACTATAAATCTTTTAGCATTCCTTGAGTTAAAAAAAACGGATTACAGTACGCACTTAACAGTCTGCGGGATCTGTAATCCTCTTTTAAAAATTTGGAACACTCGCTAACCCATGCAAGAACTGTACAATCGGGTTATAATGGTGTCACTGGACTGACAATTAACCAGAGACACGTGTGCGTAACTGTTGAACATCAAAACTAACACTGCGGTTGCGGTAGAACGCAATGGTGCTTAAATTCCGAACAAGCTTCGTACTTAACATTTCTTTCATTTTTTTTTTTTTTTTTTACTTTTCTCTGAATTAAGACTATCATACGCCTAATTCTTTGTTTTATACTAAAATGCTTTAATCACCAAAAGAAATTTAAATACAGGGTGTTCGAGCTTAAAGTATCCAAAAGTTAAGGCTTATTATTACGAAACTACCCCCCTCCCAGATTTTTTGGGTCTAGTACAATCAGCCGCACAGGCAGGAATTATTCGGCATTCGCAGACGCTAAACCTGTTACACTGACTTCATTAGTAAAAATGTGGACGCCACAGCAAAAGGTGTAGTGTATACTTTGGTTTTGCGGAATTTAAATCAATCACGCATGTACAGAGAAATGTTCGAATAGAGTTACTGGCTTGCCTAATAAACTTGTCAGAACTCTTACAAAGTGAATCATGCACACGATCAACAGTGTCTTCTATCCCAAAAACTTAAGGATACTTGCCAGTTACCAAAGTTCCAGTCTCCTTCAAAGTTCTTTCCCAGTCGTGGATAGATTTTGATGTCGGTGGATCGACATTCTATTCTGTTCGAACCCGTCGCTGTACATGCGTGTGACATTTAAATTCCGTGAACTAAAGTATGAACAGTCCCCAAGAGGGGAAACTATTTCATTAGGGGCACCATCTTGTAACACAATTTCAAATTGTGATGTTTGGATTTTATTCATGCATTTATCGCATTATTATGACATCACATGAACTCATGAACACATTAGCTATAAATAGGTGTTTGTCATTAGCTTGTGATTTTGTCATCTCATGAATTTAGACCATTGCTATCCCCATTGAGTGTGAGTGATTACGGCTGTTGGTTACATATCGCAGCGTATGGTAACGTCTTTTGATTTCATGAAATGGTTCGACTTAAGCAACACTTTATATTATGTGAAAGATTCGTTAATTTTCCTGCGGATAATTTTTAAAATAGTCTTGATGACATGTATCTAGATTAAAAATTGACATGATAAGCCATAACAAGCAAATTTCTAACTGAATGTCGTTGTTTTTTCAATATTAAGAATAATTTTTTGAAGGTACTCGAAAGTAGTCTAGTTCTCCAGAAGCTAAGAATTTAAACTAATATCAAAAAATACCTTTACGTTCTTTATCTGATCTAAAGACGTTTGTTTTCTTTTCGTCTTTGCAATAAAGTACTTCGAATCCGATGTCTTCTGCCATTTTCTTGCAATAAGCTCCATCATGCTTGTACTTTTGAAAAGTAGGAACGTAATCGACATTCTGTGGGAAAAAAAATTAATTTTTTTTCGTTTCGTATATTCAATAACCTTTTTCTTTAATACTCACAATTATAAAATAATTAAAATGATGACTTTGAAACACAACGTTTCTTTTTATTATAGCCTAACCACTGTATGTGTGTGCCCATAATTAGGGTGAATAATTTGAACTTTCGTCATACTAGAAACAATACAAACGCTATTCACGATGGACCCTCTATTTATAATCACAGTCAAATTACGTGAGATAACCACAGTCGAAAACGGCAACCGAATGCGAGGACAGAATATAGTCGTCAAATCGCTGCTCTCGACATTTATTTCATCCTTACGCAATGACCATCAGTAGACGATTGAATGAAATGGGGGGGGGGGAATTACGGAGGCCATTGTGTTGACTGCGTTTCGCCGTTGAACATCATCCACGTTTGCAGAGTTGTCCGGTAGACTTGACATGGAATATCAAGGATTATACTAGAATTGTATGAAACAAAAAAGGAGTACAATTTCGAAATGTGGTTCGATGACGCGTCTGCAGATGTTAAAACCAGTGATAGGATGCGTTCTTCCTTACAGCCCGATAACTAAAAATATGATATGAAATGGTATAGATAGCCATTTCATTTCGTAACTGGACAGTTGTACTCCGTGTTATCCCTAGCATTACGATAGTATGTCTCGACACGACTCTACACACACCACAGTACTACCCTACCTTCATGGTATCAGGATCCCTACCCTTCATAGATTCCTGTAGTTACAATAGAACGGTATAACACCCAGTATACCTTTCTGTGTTACTTGTTTTCGTGCATCCCCAATACTTCTGGGGTCTGCTAGATCGTTATACTTCTTCCTGAAAGAAAACATTTGGATTTCGGTGAACGGGTGTTTCTCACCGTTCCTGGATCACGCTTATCTAATTCATCAAGGAGAACTGTAAGGCAAGCAATCCCGCAGGAGGCTATCTGCAATTCCCAGAGTCAATACCATCAGATAACAGGATCAAAAGTATGCCAACGGAGTTTTAAAGTTTATTTTCAGACTCGACGGAACTTCATAATTTTGAATCATGGTCAAATGACAAGAAAGTTCCATCCCACAACATCTTTTGCAAATGGAATAATATTAGGGGAATGTCTTAGTTTTTTCGTAAAGGATTCCTGCTATCTATGTGTATATAAATGTAGCATTATTTACAAAAATGCTTTTAAATTTGATATCGATTGCTTTTGTGAAGCCTTGGGCTCAGAAGTCTACATTTCTATGTTAAAAATTTCAATTAAATGTACTTTTTCAAAGGTTAAAAGCTTATTATTTTAGAAAAGAATTCTGGGAAATATTGGATTGCTGTAACTCTGTGTGTATGGTACGAAAGGAAAGAAGCAGGAAAATCGTTGTAGAAGTATTAGTCCGTATCACTGGATACTTATTTTAAAATTTATTTATAAAAATAACTAGCTGGGATACCAGTTCTTCGCACTGGTGAATTCAAAAAGTAAACAATACAGATTGAAGGATAAATAAATTTTCAATGAGTTAATTTTACGCGAATTGCAAATTAAACAAAAAAACAGCTTTTTGTATATCTCAGCTGAACAAAAAAAAAATTGTGAAATTTTAAGCTTGTAGGTCTAATAATGGGATAAAAAGTTTTTATTTTTCATTTTTAACGCCCCTTAACTCTTTTGTTGGTCGATTTTGGAAAATACCTTCCTAAGCTGGATCTCTACTCAGCAAAAGTAGAACATTGTTACAAATTTTGTGTAAAATAATTTATATCTGTATATGTGTAACACGTTAATATTTCTTTCTGTTGTATTTATTTTATGTTAAAACTGTAATATTCTCAAGCAACACCGTTCCTTATATTATAATGGCGATTCATTGAAAAACATAGCGAAATGTTGGTGATTAGTTGGCATCAGTTTTGCCAACCCTGTTGGCAACTTGGCGTTTGATTGAACATGGCAGAAGTTGTTTTGATGTAGTATCCCCAGGTGGGGAGCTGCAACAAAGAGGATAGCACAAAAACCTTCTCCACAAAGATATAAATATACATGCCAATTTTTATTGTGATCGGTTGAACAGTCTAGGAGGGAAATGAAGCTATATACACAAACATTATGAGAATGCTGTTTCGTTTATAACTTTGATTCAAGCAAAAAACTACTTCATACTAAAAACTCACTTGAAATAGATTAGTCCATTCTGGATTATTATGCATTTCAATAAGAGTAGAATAGTAAGATGATTCCAGTACACAAGTTATGGCCGCTTCTCCCCCAGGTTTCAGAAGACGGAACGCATTTTCGAAACCTTTCCTTGGGTCCTTCAGCCAATGAAAACAGTAGACAGAGACGAATTTCGTTATTTGATTTTCAAAATGCTCCAAGGAAGACCTAATTAGAACAGTATCATGTATCGAATTATTAAAAGGAATCAACATTAAGATTTTTTTCTGAATCATAAATTTAATCTGATTTTGGAACACATGGATGAACATAATCATTACTTGTAAATAAAAATAAAACAGAATTGTTTTTGTGTGTTTTTTCTAAAATTTGGTGAATTCAATTCCTTCATTGATTGTATTTCATGTTGCTCTTCAAAGGTACACCAAGGCTATTGGCGATTGTCTTCTTTACTTTGAACAAAGATTAAGGGAAATTGACGACAACTGATCGGGCATCGTATTCTACAAACATCTATATCCCACCAATGGGAATGAGGATTTTGATTCTTGAGAAATTTTACCCTTTTTAATGCCATTTTTTTCTAATAATGTTATGTTAAAATATTTTGGTTGATTGATATTACATCCGCAAGTGCAGATAGCGCTAGTAGTCATCCATTGTTTACATTTTGTGTTCAGTATTCCTGTAGACTCTAACCACAGAGCACGACGCACCATTCGTCACTCAGTAAACAATCATTTTAGTATACAGTTCTCCACCTCTTTGAGTAGACAAGTTAATATAACTAAAATTTGCTTATAAATTGTTCAATATATACAATTGCACATATGTGGCAATTACAATCCAATTTATAAAAAGAAATTATCATTTAGTCTATTAATTAAAATAAATTTGCTTCTTAAAACCACTTTTTTGTGGGAAGTACGTTACTCCCCACCCATTGGGAGCTATTTAAAAGGAATCTCACACTTTTGGCATTTTTTTTATAAATCGCATTACAAAATATACGTAGGCTGTTCAATAAGTAATAATACTAATTTTACTGCCGCGAAACCACTCAGTGGAATGTTAATTTCTGTGTCATAAGAAAAGTTTGTTGTCTATATTAACAAAAATTACCGATAGATGGCATGTACAGACTCATGTTATTGAGTATCACGTGCTCGAACTGAAGCGTGTTTGCGGGCGCCTACTAGACACGGCCAGTTGTCGAAATGGAAGCAAAAATCAGCATTGGAGACCTTTGATATGATACGATATGATTAAAGACTGGAAAAAGAAGGTGACAATATCTTTAAAACGCTTCATCACAGTAGATGAAGCTTGGTTGTATCACTATGATCCAATCATAAAACAACAAAGCAGTGAATGGAAAATCCATCTTCACCTACTTTCAAGAAAGCAAAAACTGTGAAATCAGCTGGTAAAGTTATGATCATATTTTTTTTATTATGAATGAATTGTGTATCAACACACTGTCGAACCCAGTACTACCGTAAATGGTTCGTACTACGCGAATGTCCTGCAAACAATGGTACAGCACGTTAAAAGGAAACGTTTATTGCTCCGAAATGGCTTCCTATTGCATCATGACAATGCCCGGCCATATATTGCTCGTTGCGTATTGGATGTTTTGCAGAAGAACAACTTACATATTTTACCAAACCTTCCATACAGTCCTGATCTCACTCCATGTGATTTCTGGCTGTTTCCTCAACTTAAGAAACTATTACGAGGCAAATGTTTTGCAAGCAACAAATCATGTGTAAAGGCTGTGGAGGCAGTTTTAAAAAAGCTCTCACAAAATGGACTTTTACATGTTTTTAAGTGGACAGAACGTTGGGATAAATGCATTACGTGCCGCGGAAGTTATTTTGAAAGATACCACGTAGAAGATGACGATTAAAGGTGTTCTGTTTTATTTTTTTAATTTTAGTCTTATTACTTATTTAACAGCCCTCGTACATAAAAAAATTAAATTACAAATACTAAAATATGCTAAAAAAATTACAAATCAGATTTATTTCGTATTAAAAAAATTATGAATTTATATATGTATTACTTTCCATGAAATTTCAGAAAACAGGTATCAATACATAGCGGGACATTGCAGGCTATACAAACGTATCGTGTTCTCTTATACTTTAGTAGAGCACAAATGGCAACATCAGCATGTTTTTTTTAAGTTGGCACAGGGTCACCAATTTTAGTTAATCGCACGTCGTCTGGAACACTTTCTTGCTACTCAAGAAATTTATAGGTCGTTCTTTGCGCTTGTGACTAGAAAATCCAGATATCAGTTGTCATGCTAGCCAAAGTATTTGCAGCACAAATCTTAGGTGAGGAAAAACACTTAACTGACTAATTCGCTTAATTTGCGCAAATGTTTTATCTGTCTAAATGGCGCCTATTCCAGGTGGAATTCTTCTGAAAGTTTCAAACATGTTAAACATGGTAACTACGTGTATAGTTTGTTTTATAATAAAAATTTTATTTTTTGATACAAAATATGCAACTTAATTCTTAATTCAAGAAATATCATTTGACTTAACCTATATATGTTCTTACCAATCTGCAAGATTAGCGACACTGTATTCGATTTTTGGATCAAAATTGTGCTTCTTTGCTGAATCAATCATACCGGGTAATATATCTACAGCAAAACACTTTTTCAGGCGAGGAAACAGAGGTAGAATTAGCTTAGTTGTAGTTCCACCAGGACCGCAACCAGCATCAAAAAGGGTTTCTTCTTCATTACTCTGACCCCAGCCTAATTCTGGAAGAGTCTTGGTTAAAAATAGTTTTACAGTCTGAAAAGGTATAGGTTGAAGACTGTACAATTCTGCATCAAGATTTATTTTTCCTTCCATTATATTTAAAGACAGTTTTCGATATTCCTTCTAAAAAAAAAAAAGTATAAATTTAATCCTGTATAATATATATAACCTTATTTATTTCAATGCTGCATTGAAAAATTCTAAGAAAGTATTAACATGTTGTGGTATATGCAAATACATATATGTTATGTACCGTATTTATTTGAATCTAAGCCACCTTTGATTATACGCCACACCCATAATTCTGAAAAAATAAAAAAGTGGCAAATGGTTTATCGATATCAAATTTTACGATGTTAAAATAAATTTAAAATGAGAACTAATAAGAAGTGAATAATTGGTTATTTTATCCATATTATATAAACTTTATATACATACATGAACCTGTAATTTGTCTAATTGCTCCACTCATCGAATTTTTTCCTTAGATTCTAAGCCGCATCCAATTTTCAGTAGTATTAACATCTGACAAAATAGATAGATATGCATGTGTGTGTGTGTGCAACAATAGTAACACAATTTAATGAATGTTGAAGAAATTGCAGATTCGTTTAGTTATAAAAAATATCTAAAACAATAGTAATATATTCTCGATTCCCCATATCGACTAATATTTAAATACGAAGTATGTAACCACAGTTGTTAGTTGTCAGCAAATAATTCCAGAGTAAAAAAAATCCGAAAGCCATTGAATAGAAGCACTATATTTTATCATACATTTGAGTTTTTAGTAATGATGAGGAATATGCGTCAAGGCGAATACAAGTAATTGCCAAGAGTACATTGAGATTAGTGTTTGAGAGGCATATATAGCTTTCATAAAATTCTACACACATATAAGATTAATTTCTAAAACTTCTAGATGTAGGTACTAACTTATTATTAGTATCACTTTTTCATTTCATATTTAATGCTTAACTCTTCAAGATAATAAGCATAAGAAGTCCTGTATTGTAAACTACGTATAATTGTTTTATTTATCAAAACAAGTAAGGATATGCAATGTAAATATTTAATTCTAAAAAATGTTTAATAAATAAATAAGGAAGCTATATTATATTACGTATTGATATAAAAAGACGTAAAACTTACCTTTCTACATAATGGCTGTTTTGATGCTAAATTTCTCTTAAAATCACATACGTTTTATACACGAGAACAATCTTCTGTTGATATGGAATTCCAACAATTTGTGAATCAGTCCTCTTGTGGAAGAAATTTTTGATTTCTAGAAACTGCAAAATATAAACTATACTGCAGTGACAAAGGGAAAAGATAACAGATGCTGTTTGTATTTCGTAATAAAACGTAAACGCAAGACGTAAATATATATATATCTTCTTTGATAATCTGAATTTGTTTTTTTTTTACATATGTGGTTAAGTATCAAATTTCAATTAAACTATCACAAAAGTAAATGATATGCGTATTCGCGCGCGCGTGTGAGCGTTTGAGTTCATACGTGTGTGCATGAATGTGTGTGCATGTAATATTTACTTAAAACTATAATCTTTATATATTTTATCAAATGATAATTACGAATATCCTATTTCGGAACGCAAATATCATTTCATTTCGCATTAGAAGAATTAATACCAATAACTTGGCAGATTTATTTGGGATTTCCATTAACCCTTTACCTAACGCATTGTGATTTTCTGTAGTTTTTCAATGCAATAAGTTTTTTTGAATAACTACATTGAAAATTAAGGGATATACATAAGCAAAATACTCCACTTTGGGAAATTTAACCGTTAGAGCTAATTAATTAATTAAAGATATTCAACTGTCAAATTAATTACATACACTGTTCACTTAAAATAAATAGTCAAATCATTTTCTAAGGTCTTCATTAAAATACAAAAAATAAGACACTTACCTTTTGATAGTAACTTTTTTTCGGAACTAAAATGAAAGCCTTTGCAATCTGCTGAAAACGACGTCAGTTGAAAACGCAGTTTCTGTTATAAAACTATTCGCCTTCCCCCTGAAATACTCATCATAGAATCCACGTTGTCTTAGAAGAGTGGATTTTAAAGAATATTTCTGCTAAGTATCGTCAGAGTATTAGTAAAAATGGTTATTCTATGCAAGTTTAAAGTGAGTGGTACTTAAAAGTATCGTCGGTAGATAAAGGGTTAAGAGAATATCTTAACAGTTTGAACGTGCCTTACTAAATGATCGAAACTTCTCCTTAAAAACTCTTACGTAATTTCTAAAAATAACTCATATTTCCCTTCGCTTAAACAGGTTATTATATTTTGTCTATCGCATCTTTCCATGTGCTTCCTTATATTAAAATGTAAAAAAGGGATAAATATTTCGCTTGGTATTTCGCGCCTAAGAGGAGAAAATTGAGTCGATTTCCCCCTGAAGTCACTCCCTCACCGTCCTGCCTACCTAAAGATGTTGGAGGAAACAAAGCATGACCAGAAAAACTTCTCTAATAATTCTAATTTATTACTATTCAAGCACACTAATCAACCACAAGAGGAAGTCCTAGGAGTGATATGAAGAAAGCAATACACCTAAGTGAATAAGCACAAGTAAACAGTGCAGTTTAACCTAATCAAACTTAGACTATAAATTCTCAATTCACTAAATTAGTATAGTTCACACTGCGTTCATACTCACGTTGTGTAATTTAATAAAATTTCACCTTAGAAACGCTGCAGCAGAAAACACCTTAGAAACGCTGCCCTTACAATTCCCAAACTCTGACTTTATATACTCTAATTAATCTGCATACCAGGGTTTCTTCTTGAGAGGGATGGCTGTGAATTAAACGTGAATGCTACTCCAAAGATTCCCCCAAGAGGATTAGTGAGAAGGTCGCGTAAAGACCCGTTACAAAATGTAGAGTTTTTTATCCTGATATGAAGTTGTAGTGAAAGGTCAGATAAATGGGCACTGTTTAGTCTACGTTTAAATTAAGCAAATAAATTCTTTGTTAGCAATTCGGTCTGTCTTTTGGCCTACGCCTTTGTTCTACTATAACAGGCTAGTTGCAATAGATTTTTGTTCTTGTTATATGTCTGTATAGATAAATCTTTTTCCTACGGTCAAAACAAATTGTGCAACAGAAGTCTTTCTTATAAACTTGGAAAATAGCTCATCGAGCTTCATAGAAGTATTAAAATAACTAAAATATCCCATTGACAGTAAAAAAAATAAAATAATAGAATTTATTTATAATAAATTAGTAAAAAGTCATAATTTATCAGCGATACTATTCTATAAGAAGCCTTAAAACCATAAAACTATCGATTTTTTTTATATTCGGTGTAAGATACACACCCGTAAATTTTGATCGTATTCACACATACACACACACACAATCTCTATATATTTATTTATAAATATATATCTATATATCTTACTCCAATTTTCAACGTCAATAAAATACCTTATATTCATTCACTCTAGCTCAAATACGATTTTTTATACTTGTAATGGATGACACTTGATGTTAATACAGTATTATCAAATATTATGTCATTAATTTAACTTAATTAAAGAATACATAGTAACAATCAAAAATAATAATCCAACACTAGTAGTAGGAAATGATGGGACCTGTATAGCGAACATTTTCACTTCGCCGATTAAAAGCTTCAATAGAAGAAGGGAAAACATTTTATCGTTACGATAGTAAAAGTTGACTTTGTTACGATGTATGATAAAATTTCGAAAAAATGCAATAAAAAGAACATGGAAAAACATCTTCATTGAAACTATATACATTAATATGTAAGTGATTGAATTTTTCGAATTTTTTTATTTGACTTACTTCTACAGGAAAATTTAAAAAGTCATATTTTAAGCGACATAAATATTGATTGTATTTCTGAGGTAAATTAGAATTAGTTTTGGATGGATATAGCGCTGCAGCAATGCAATATATTAAACATCGATTCTGAGTGCATTTTATGCCTAAAAGTGCTTTTTTATTTCTCAACTTATCAGGTAAAATAACATTTGCGCAACCACCTTGATTTCCTCTGTAATTACCGAGATGAACATCAATATGTTGTATATTTTTTATAGTCCATCCACTTCTGTTTTGTATAAAATTTTCTATGTCTATAGTTTTATTTTTTTAAAAGCATTATCGATTGCTTTAAATATTTGATAACGCGAAAGTATACGTTCTGCATGTGAGCAGAAATAAAATTTTTGCGTTATTTCTTCATTCTCAACTTTCACGTGTAAAAATAACACTCAAGCATATAATTAATCGTAACCTTAATGACAATGAATCATTAATTAATTGATAAATTAAATTCCTTGCAGCAGTATATAAAGAGTCTGGGTCAATATAGTTTATTTCTGATCTAAAACTTCGAACATAGCCTCTAAAAGTTGATCTAATAATGTTAAACCTCATTTTAAAATTGATGAAACTGATAAAAAATATTTTTCTAATTATAATCCTTTACATATTCGTGTATCGCCTCCACACCTTTCATTAAAACATTTAATTGTTCCAATGGTAAATTAAACCTGTTCCGAATTTCTCCGTCAACAGTTTCGCTAAAAGCTACGTAATAACTTTTGCGAAACTCTTTTAACTCTATAGCAGCTCCTTTCCCCAAATAAACGTTATACGGGGGAATTTTTACTTCGTGCGAGCCACTGGACGGACTTAAATCTAAATCAAAAATATTTTGAGGCTTTCCTTTTTTTACACTTTTCTTTGGGCTAACATTAGGATATTCTTCTTCTTCTTCCACGAACCCAAGTTTTAATTTTTTTCCTATCTACAGAAAATAAAGTAAGTTTAGGCTCCCTTAATGTTTAAACAACAAAAACCAAGGATTTTTCGAAAATATGCTTACCGTCTTTGCTGGCCATCTTTTCAGGAGGAAAGCGAGTGGTGAGATGCTAAGCAAGTCGATTGTTAAGATACGTTTCGTTTGCAGTATTTATACTAATTTTATAGATAGCTTTGCCTTGAAATATTTATCTTATTTTTGTGTATTTAATTTTTATTAAAAGACTCATTTAAATTTCTTTTATCAAGTTGTTTTGATGATCTTTTGTTGAGTAAATATTTAAACTAGACGTTAACTTTGTTTTTTAATCGTGTTTATGTTTTTAAATTATCTTAACCCAAGGATACATTTAAATTAGATAACATGTATAAAGAAATAAATAAGTCAAGAGGGGTGTTAAACAAATTAGCTTTTATTTCGATTCTTAGGTACAGGTTACACAAATCATATTTTTTGAATATTTGGCAATACACATAACATAGAATACAAAATTTCATCAGTATAATGGTTATATATTAAGTAATATTATTAGAGTTACACAAATGATACATGGTAATACAAAAACTCATCAATAAATGGTTATACAAAAAAAGTAATATTATTTCAAGAAATATTGTAAAATTTTTTTTTCAAAATATAACTTGAAATTTACAAAAACACACGTCATATTTTGGTTACAGTATATGAAATAATTTTACAAGTTCATCATTTGTTAGCAGTTTAAAATAGCCAAATTGCAGCTTAAAACGTGGACAATCACCTTCATCTGAAGTGATATATCTTGCTTCGAGAACACAATCTACACTGGCCTCAAAAAGTTAAGGTACAACATGTTTTTCGAAGCTCACCATAAAAAAAATGGCAGTAACAATAAAATGCATAGTTTACCTGAATGGTAATAACGAACTTTAAAAACATTAATGCAAAAACGATTGCTACCACTTTTATTTTATAGAAAAGAACATATATTTATGAGTGAGAGAAAAATATGCAAATATCAAGCTTTCGTACTTTTGTGTGTAAGTTGTGTTGATTTTCAACAGTTGTTGGCAGTTTCGGTGACAATAGTCAATAGAGTTTAGAAAAATGTCTCAGAGACGTCGTTTACCCAATTCGTTAAGGTGGCGGCAGTTGGATGGATGGAAATAGGATTGTCGCAGGCTGATGCTGCTAGACGTCTCAATGTGTCTCGTAGTGTTGTTCAGCGACTTTGGGATCAATACCAATCCGAAGATTCTGTGTCCAGAAGACCTGTTCCAGGCCGACCACGAGCTACAACACCTGCAGAAGACCGTTTTCTAGCTCTTTCGGCACGAAGGAGAAGAACCACTACTGTGCCGCAGCTCGTTGCAGACCACTTTCAAGCATCAGGAAGAAGAATCTCCGCTACTACGGTGCGAAATCGTCTTCACAATGCAGGTCTGTATGCAAGAAGACCAGTTGTGTGCGTTCCCCTCAACGGACGACAGCGAAGGAACCGCTTATGCTGGGCAAGAGAACATGTTTCTTGGACGCAGCAACAATGGGCTTCTGTGCTGTTCACAGACGAGTCCAGATTTACAATGGAGAGTGATTCAGGGCGTCTACTGATCTGGAGGGAACAGCGCACTAGATACCATCAATCCCCAACACTGTTGAAAGACACAGTTACAGAGGTGGTGGAATCCTGGTTTGGGCAGGGATCTCGCTCGGTGGCAACACTAGCCTGCATGTGTTCCATGGAGGAACCGTAACAGGTCTTAGATATCGGGATGAGATCCTTGATCCATATGTCCGCCCATATGCTGCTGCTATTGGTAACGACTTCATTCTGATGGATGATAATGCACGACCTCACCGAGCTCGGATTGTTGAGGAGTATCTGGAGGATCACGGTTTGGAACGAATGGAATGGCCAGCTCGACCTCCAGACCTGAATCCGATAGAACATCTTTCAGAGAGGTTGCTACTTTAAATCCTCCTCCAAGGTCGTTACATGAGCTGAAACAAGGCTTACTCTGTGTCTGGTCTTCGCTTCCTATTCCGGTGTCCGACAACTTAATAAACAGCATGGGAAATCGATGCCACCAATGCATTCAAGTTAGGGGTGGACACATTCCTTATTAGAACCCATTTTTGTATTGTTTTTATGCCATTTTACCACATAACACTGTGATGTGCGGTTTTCTCCAAGAATGGACTTTTCCGCAGAGATTGCTTTTTTTTGTTATAAATCGTTTTTGTAATACACTTATACAAATTTCTATGACACATTCAATAAAAAACTATTTAATGCACATATCCTCCAAATTTTTTGTTTCTACATTCATTCATTTGCAAATTAGACACAAAAACCCGGTTGTACCTTAACTTTTTGAGGCCAGTGTAATAGATTTACAAACAGATGCTTGTTGGGAGAAAACACTTTAAATTTGTCATTTGGATCAGTTCGATGTAGTTGACAAAACCAAAGCATTCTTCTTGTGCATCATTGTGAATGTATTGCACTATTTCACTGTTGTTTAATATCTTAAAATAGACAATTCTCTTATCGCTAACATCTCTTTACGTAATACAACATTCTGAACACAATCAATTATATTTAAAAATAAGGATGGGTGGATGTAGAGAAATTCTCCAGGTGAACAGCTATCTCAAACCAGATAACCAAATTTCTCCATTGTCAGTTCTCTTTTAAACTTGAGTCTAATCTGGTTCTGCTTTTATACACTGGTCGACAGAGGTTGGCAGTACTGAAGAGATAGAGGTCGGGGAACATGAACTAGTTTAAAATACCTTTGCACAAAATTTTGAACAAGTCGTTCATTAACACAGTGATTTCCATTGCGCAATCGGTTGATTGGTAGCCCTCGAGAAATATGCCACAAAAAATATAGGCAGAAGAGACCGCACGTCATTGTGTTTGGATGTTGCAGAATATTTTCGTTCCATTCGAAACTGGTTGAGTTTTCAATTATAAATTGTTCAATATTATACTGAGATCGTGTTCCATAAGAACAGAAAAAAACACAATGGTTGTCTTGTCTAAAATATATAGCTTGCCAATGTCGATCCTTGAAATGAGCAGGATCTGTATTCACAATGAAGGGCGATAACGTTTCCTTTGTTTCGGAAGTTTATCCCTAGAATAGACCCCCGAGAAACCATACTGTATTCTGGAGTCTGAAAGAGATAACCTATTCAAAACAAGTCAATCCATGAGCTGCTTTTAATAATCTATGAAAACGTTTCGGCTTTTATCGATTTCTATATAAGCGAGGGCATTTCCATGTAGGCAATCAACGTAGCTGTTATTGTACTTTTGAAAAGTAGCTAGGTGATCGACATTCTGTGAAAACAAATTAACCTTTTTCGTATCATATATTAAATTCGTATTTTTTTTTCGTTTCTTAATTCAATTTGTGACTGTTAAGGACAAGTATTTTATACTTGTGTCCGTAATACTCACAAATATAAAAGAATGAAAATGATGTTTTTAAAACAAACTTTTTTATTTTATTATAGCCTAACTACTTGGTTATTTTTTGTGTGCACTGCTGGCCACAGTAAATGCAACACCAAGAAAGACAAGAGATAGCACAACAAAATTTATTTTGTAGATAACATGTTGACCAAGTATCAAATGATTAAATTTATAGAATTCTGTGAAGTGTGGTTCCTGCCATAAGAATCAGTAGCCAGAGTAGCCGACATTGTTGGAGATCACCGCTGCCACAAGCCTTGGCATTGATTCAAAGAGGCTTTGGATGTGTTCTTGGGGTACATAAGACCAAGCAGCTTCCACACGCTGCCAAAGTTGATCTGGTGTGGCAGCTTGGGCTGTAATCTAGGTCAATCGTTGAGCAACTATGGACCACATGTTTTCTATCGGCGAAAGTTCCGGAGAGCGAGCCGGCCAGGAAATCAAATCAGTCTGGTGCTGATGTTTGACGAAGAGCCTTTGGACAGTGCAAGCCACGTGTGGTCGCGCATTATCCTGTTGAAATATGGCTGCAGCCAAGCCCTAAAGGTAAGGAAGGACAACTGGCTCGGAGATGTAGCGTTGGCTGTTTAAAGTACTGGCAATGCATACTAGAGGAGTGAGAGAGGGATATCCAATACCGCCCCATACCATAATACCCGGTGAAGGACCAGTGTGGCGGTGCATAACGCAGATGTTTAGCATCTTCTCTCCACGGTGTCTCCAGATTCGAATCCGACCATCGTGGTGTTGCAGACAGATGCGTGACCCGTCAGTAAAGAGAACTTCATTCGATTCTGCCGCCCACATCCTTGTTTCATCGCACCATTGGCGGCGGAGACGTCTGTGGCTCTGCGTCAAGAGTAGACCAAGCAATGGACGTCTTGCGGACAGACCACTCTGTTGTAAACGGCGTTGAATGGTACGCACAGATACTGAATTATGGGTTACAGACTCAATGTGCTGCGCTACGATTCGTGACGTGACTAAGCGATCTGTCACTGCCATGCGCACGATTTGCGGGTCCTCACGTGAAGTGGTGCACTGAGGTGGATGCGATCGACCCCGTCAGTCCGTCGTACTGTCCTGCATCAAACGGTCACATAACCACATTACAGTTGTTTCGTTTCGTCCAACACGGCTACCGATTTGTCTGAAAGTTAAGTCAAAATCTCGGTAGGTCACTATCCTTCCTCTGTCGAACTCGGATACTTTATCAAAAGCTGATCGCTGTTTTCTGCGAGACATAACTAATAGTTTTTTGAAAAAACTACAAGAAAAACACTATTGCCGAACTTGAAATCGTCGAAATCTCCAAGCCTTAAATAGCACTTTGAGGTGGCGCCACAGGCGCGCGTGATGCGTGTCTGCGCTGAAATTCTAATCATTTGCATATATCACCTACACTAATGCATGTTGCAAATTTCATGTTATTTGCATGCTTCCTTCAGGGTGTTGCTTTTACGCTGGCCAGCAGTGTATATTTCTCCATATTTAAGGTGAATAATTTGAATTTAAGTCATACTGGCAACGATAAAAACGCTATTAGTGATGGGCCTTTTATTTATAATCACAGTCAAATTAAGCGGTATTGGCTTCAAATACTTATTGCTTAATTCATCCACTCAAGGTCAAATATATATTTTTAAAACTTGTAGTGGATGGCACTTGAAGTTAATACAGTTTTTTTCAAATCTTAATTCATCAATTAAATTTATTATGCTAAACTAGAGTTTTTCTTTGTTGATCTAAGTAGAAATTCATTTAATTCTTTTTATTACTTATTTATATATATATATATATATTTATATATATATATTTTATATTTGTGGAACACAAAAACCCCTAAAATTTTTGCTCTTATAAGTACACTCTACATGTTATAAATGATGTTTTACATATCTGAAAAAAATTTCTGTCATACTTAAGAAAAAATTTCGCGTTCGTACCTCTTTTTCGAATGGTTGAGTATTTTGTGTGTATGTGCTTATATACACTGCTCAAAATAATTAAAGGATATTGTGGTTTTAGGTGGATCTTGTGGCTGGGAAACTTTTTAGCTGATTGATACATGGTCGATAGACGTAGTAGGTTATATGTGAATAAATTACACATGTTTGGCAGAAAAAAATGCATTTTATTGAGCATTTGTGTACAAAAGGAAAAAAACACAATTTCTGCATAAGAGAAAAAAGAATAAGAAAAGGTTTTTTCTTCAAAGGAAATCATTTTCAGTAGGGGGTATGGTTTCCACGGATGGCCAGCAACGTTGAGCACCTTTGAGGCATGGAGTCAATGAGGCTATTAATCACGAGTTGGGTGTATTCTGTCCCCCTCTTCCAGAAGAGCTCTTTCCAGTTCTTGGAGAGTTTGTGGGGGTGGTTGACGGCCAGCAACTCGTCTTCCTAGAGCGTCCCAAACGTGCTCTATTGGATTCTTGTATGGAGAACACGCTGGCCATTCCATTCGTACGATTCCTTCCTCGAAAAGGGAATCCTCCACGAGGTTAGCACGATGTGGCCTGCTGTTATCGTCCATTAAAATGAAGTCATCTCCAATTGCTGCAGCGTAAAAGACTACAATAGGTCTGATGATCTCATACCTATATCGGCGAGCAGTGAGAGGTCCATCTCGAATAATGTAGAGGTCTGTGCGCCCGTCAAGGGAGATGCCACCATACACCAACACTCCTCCACCACAAAATCTGACACTTTCGTGCACGAACGCAGGATTATTCCTACTGCCACGGTCCCTCCAGATGAAAATACGCCTATTATCCGGATGAACAGAAAAATGGGACTCGTCAGAAAAAAGAACATTGCTCCATTCATTTCTCCTCCAGTTCACATGCTCTGTTGCTCATTCCCTGCGGTCGCGACGATGCCTTGATGTTAGTCTGACACATACAAGCGGTCGGCGAGCATACAGACCTACACCATGGAGCCGGTTTCGGACAGTCTGAGTTGAAACCCTGGTGCCAGTAGCCGAGCGAAGGTGTTGTTGGAGAAGAGTAGCGTTCATAATTCGGTGTCTCCGAGCCGTTAACACTAAAAAACGATCTTCATTGGGCGTTGTTTCCTGTCTACGACCTTGTCCTGGTCTTCGGCCTGCACTTTCAGTCTCCAAAAAAAAAACGGTTCCAGATCCTGGAAATCACACTTTGTGACACTCCAATGGCTTGCGCTACTTCGGCTTGAGTTTGGCCCCTTCTAACCTACCAACAACTCTCCAAGCTTCTGAATCGGTTAAATGACTTCGCTGAGACATCGTACTCATCGAAACAAAGCAGTCACTGAATGCCGATCATCCTTGTCTTCATTTCAGTTGAAAGTCAAATTTCATTCGCTGCCGCTGAAGCGACATTTTTGACGTCGAACTCAAAATTAGCATACTCCACAGTTTGAAAATCAGAAAAATTTGCATTTGTGATTCTTTTCTTCCATTTTCGGCAAAAAGAATTTCGCTTATACCTTTATTTTATATAAAACTTACAATATCCTTTAATTGTTTTGAGCAGTGTACATACACATACAATTTGAAGCATGGTGTAATAGAGTCTTACATTGTAATGGAAACAGAGATAATATCGGCATTTTTTGATTATCTTTCCATTTTCATTTCTTCTCAAACAATAAATTGCACATCGCCTTGTCAATCCCTATTCTTTTTCGAATATTTTCAAGAATCTCAATTCCTGCCTTCAATGAAAAATTCCCGCCTTCACCGCTAAGAAAATCAAGGATGAGTAGTATTTCAGTACCAAGGACAAATAGCTTCTCTTAATAACACTAGCACTAATAATCTCAGTAGAAAACTTAAAACCTTTTGCAAATCAAAGATAGAAAGAAGAAAATACCAGTGCCCGTGAAGCATATGGGTAAACCGGTTGTGGCCAGATTTCGTTTATTAGTATGGTGTACGAGCCAACCAGTTATGGGGTTAAAACGGTAAAATCGATATTTGTAGGTTGAACAATAGAAATTATGTGATTGTGGTTTCGTGCCAAAAGCCACTTTATGCTAAAAACTCACTTGAAATAGATTAGTCCATGCTGGATTATTATGCATTTCTATAAAAGCAGAATAGTAAGAGGATTGCAGTATACAAGTACTGGCCGCTTCTCCCCCTGGTTTCAGAAGACGGAACGCATTTTCGAAACCTTTCCTTGGATCCTTCAGCCATTGAAAATAATAAACAGAGACAAATTTCGTTATTTGATTTTCAAAATGCTCCAAGGAAGATCTAATTAGAACAATATCATGTATCGAATTATTAAGGTATCCGACTACGTTCGGAACCATGACTTTGCAAAAGCGTATAAATGGATAATATGTATGAAATTTAGTGTCATTTAGATTAAAAAATGTATGTAAAATTGTTTTAAAAATAGTATTACAATAAAAATTATTTAAGTACAATATTTTGACAAAAAATGAACTTAGAATGACCAATTTTCAAAATATTCTCCTTTTGTGAAAAATGCTTCCATTATAATAATAATTTGACTTGACATGTAAGATCTCCCCAGTCTTCAAGATTAGCGATACTGCATTCGATTTTTGGATCGAAATTGTGCTTCTTTGCTGAATCAATCATACTGGATAACATATCTACAGCAAAACACTTTTTCAGACGAGGAAACAGAGGCAGAATAAACTTAACTGTAGTTCCACGGGACCGCAACCAGCATCAAAAAGGGTTTCTTCTTCATTACTCTAACCCCAGTCCAATTCTATAAGAGTCTTGGTTAAAAATGGTTTTACAGGCTGAAAAGGTATAGGTTGAGGACTGTACAATTCTGAATCAAGATTTATGTTTCTTTCCATTATATTTAAAGACAGTTTTCGATATTCCTCCTGAAAAAAAGTATAAATTTAATCATGTATGGTATATTTATACTTATTTATTTCCATGCTACATTGAAAAATTCTAAGATAACACGTTTTGGTAAATGCGAATACATATATATATACATATATATGTTACATATATATATATATATATATATACATACGTAATATAAAAATATATATTTATATTCGTAACCTTTAACGTAAAACTTACATGATGCAAAATGAATGCAATATTTTTCATCAGCTTTTCCCTTCCAGACACTAAAAACATTCCCTATAAACTTAGTACCACCTCTTTTAAGAAGGACAAAACAAATAGAATCCTGGAAAACCTCATAAATTACGGCTTTGGGGGAATTTTCCTGTTCGATATCTCTTCTGACTTTCCCTATTTAAATATCGTTGTCCCCTAAGTCGATGTTCTTATGCCTGTTGAAAAGCATTTTAACACGTTGCTCCAGTACTCTCTCCCTATGAAGGAAACCCCGTACATTCAACAAAGACGTTGAATTCAATAGTTGCCGTTACTGAGTCGTTGAAATATATATATATATGTATATAAATGTGTGTATATATATAACAGTAGTTCCGCCCCACCTAGTATGGTGTTTATGACTTTGGGCATTTAATCGAGTTGGCTCGAGTTCGAATCCGGAATAAGACATGGATGCATCTTCAAAAAAGAATCGGACTTTCGCCTGAAATGAATTTCCTTCTCGAACGGAAAGCAGCGCAATTCTTCTGTTCTATGCTGGGATAATCATTTGTAATAAAAAGTCTATTTCTTCTGTGTTTTTATTCTATGTTTCTGTTCATCTATCTCTCGTTTTTCGTACATTTATCCCAGTATAAAACATACGGCAACAACAGCAGTACCACAGTTAAATGTATGTTGAAAGAAATTAAAGGTTCTTTTAGTTATAAGGAATATCTAAGACCAAAATAATTCATTCCATATACACTCATGTCCTTAAATTAAGGATAATTCAGAATCACACAGAAATTGAACTCTAAAACAAACTTTTCACCTGTAGAATTATCACACACATCTTGAAGAAGAATATGCAAGTTACAAGAAACCACCAGATGGCGCGGCAGAACGTCACAATGACGAGATAAAAAGAGGGGTATATAAGAAATGGTGGCAAAGAAGTAAAATTGTTCACAAGCGCTTTAAAAGCCTTCCAGTGATATTACCGCAAAGGTATGGCACAAAGGAAACATTTCGATGATTTTTTACGTGGTAGAATTATTGGACGACTGGAATGTGGACGTACCCAGCTGGAAGTATCCGAGGAACTTGGAATCACCCAGAGTGTCATCTCCGGGCTTTGGCAACGATTTCAAGATGATGGTAATGTGAGTAGATGTTACAGCACAGGTCGTCCCCAAGTTACAACGCCAAATGAGGACCGGTATATATATATATTTGGCAGTTACTGCCAAAAGAAACTGACGGAGCACAAAATCAGACCTGTCTCGTCAGCTCTCTTCAGCTACCGGTACGACAGTTTCAAGGCAGACCGTGTAAAGAAGCTTAGGGCACATTGGTCTATATGCTCGTAGGCCTGTCAGATGTGATCCACGTACCACAACTCACTGTCGCCTGCGATTAACCTGGAGTAGAGAGCATGCATTGCGGACACCACAACAGTGGTCTTGTGTGCTGTTTTCTGACGAGTCCAGGTTTAGTTTGCAGTCTGATTCTCGCCGGATTTTAATATGGAGAGCGCCAGGTACTCGTTACCCCCAAGACAACACCATTGAACGACACCGTTACGGTGGAGCAGGATGGCTTGTTTGGAGAGGAATTATTCTTGGTTCCAGAACTGGCCTGCATTTTCAGAGTGTAATGATGATAGGCCACATCTATCGGGATATCATTCTGGAACAACATGTACGTTTGTTTCGGGGTGCCATTAATGCTGAATTTCTGTTTATGGATGACAACGCCCGTCCTCACCCTGCAAACATTGTAGACCAATGCCTTCAGTCGGAGGATATCACCCGTATGGATTGGCCAGCATACTCACCGGACCTGAATCCAATAGAGCATGTGTGGGATATGCTTGGCCGACGAATTGCAGCCCGTCAACCCCCTTTCACCTGTCTACCGGAAATTCGGAGGGCATTGCTTGATGAGTGGTGTAATATTCCCCAAGATCAGATTAATAATTTGATACTCAGCATGCCTAGGCGTTGTAAGAAGGACTGTATTGCATCGTCCGAGAGACATACTCCGTATTAACCATCATACTAACCATGTTATACTGTTTTTGTAAATAGGTTCTTTTTTGAAATTTGCTCCAGGGAGTAAAAATCGCAAATTTTATTAATTATGTCAAACCATATAGCATCTCTTTTGCTCTTTACCTTTTGTTTAATAAATAGACTTTAAAATAAGTCAAATTTGTTTTGCTTCTGTCTCTTTCTTTGCCTGAACTTCATTATCCTTAATTTATGGACATGAGTGTAGATTAATAGTTATATGCGAAATATGTAACTACAGTTGCTAGTTGTCAGTAAATAATTCCAGAGAAAAAATCCGAAAGACCTTAGAAGCCCCATATTTTGACATAAATTTGCGTTTTTAGTTAGTATAAGAGAGGAATATAACCTTCAAAAAAGAAACAAGTAATCGTAGAGTACATTGAGAATTGTGTTTGATAGGCACATATAGCTTTCATAACATTCTATACATATATAAGATTTTCTAAAACTTCAAGATGAATTACTAGTAGCGCTTTTTTATTTCATATTTAATGCTCAACTCTTCAAGATAATATGAATAAGAAGTCCTGTATTGCAAACTATATATAATTGTTTTGTTTTTAAAACAAGTAAGGAAATGCATTGTATATAATTATCCTAAAAAAATGTTGAATAAATGAAAAAAGAAGTTATTTTATGTATGTATATAAACAGTCCCAAAACTTACTTTTCTACATAATGGTTACTATGAGGCTAAATTTCTCTTAAAATCACCGTAATGATAAAGGAAAAATATAACAGATACTGATTATATATATATTTCGAAAAAAAAAATTCGAAAAAAAATTTTTTTTTCCAGATACTGTCAAAATAAACTATAAAGTAATACGTAATAATAAAAGAAAAAGATTACAGATACTATTTATATTTCATAAAAAAATCGTATAAAGTTTTTTCCCAGATTATATATATATATATATATATATATATATATATATATATATATATAACTAAAAGCAAGGCGTAGAGACATATATATATATATATCTTGTTTTGAGGTTATCTGAATTTACTTCTTTTTTTACTTTTGTGGCACAATATCAAATAGCGATAATAATGTCACAAAAGTAAATATGTGTGCGCGCGTTTGCGTGCATACACGTGTGTATGAGTGCGTGTGTGCGTAATATTTATTAAAACAAAACTTTTTATATATTTTTATCAAATGATAATTACGAATATCCTAATTCGGAACGCAAATATCATTTCATTTCACATTAAGAGAATTAATACCGCCGCACCACCTAGTAAGTATAAAAGGTTATGACAATCGGTTTGTAATCGAGTGGTTTCGGGTTCGGATCCCGAATAAGGCATGGATGTATCTTAGCAAAAAGAAGGTGGACTTTCTCCTGAAAAAGATTCTCGTCTGGAAAGGAAAGTAGCGCACCCCTTCTGTTCTATGCTAGGGTGAGTGAGTGTAAGGTTTTTTGGCGCAAGAGCCAATTTTGGCTGAGCTGCGCCAAACAACGTTTTAAACATTCAAAGTATAAAATTCATTAAGAGTGTTATAAAAAAACATTTTATGAGTAAAACAGTAAAATCTCACAGCATGAAAAGTTTTAAAAGTTACATTAAAAATGGCAGGAAGTAGACACACATCGGTTTAAAAAAAAGCGATATATATTTTTAAATAAAAGTAACGGTGTGAAGTAGTAGAATTAATTACTACTTCACGTTTTTGTAACATGTTGGGGGTTATTATATGGGAATATTCCCCAATATTATTATGTTTTTCCACGTCATATTCGTTGGGATCGTACTCGATCATGTCCCGGTTTGTGCTGTTTCCTCTTTATTTCAAACATAGCATCATTCATTTTTTTAAGTAGCTGTTTTTTCTTTTTTCTGAATCGGGCTTTTGCTTTTAGTTTAGTATCCTGTATTGAAGGAGATGCAGAAGAGGGTTTAACCCCGGAGTTGGATGGGAAAGCGAATATATTGGATGTGTAAGGGTCGTAGTTGGTTATAGGATTCACTGGTGGAGACTCTGATATTATAGCTGCTATTGGAGGTGTGGATGTCAAGAGATCTGCTTGAGCTGAAGATGCTGAAACCGAAGGAATAGATGGAGATATATTTGGTTTCGGGAGAGAAGAAGGTTGAAGTAATGTTAATGGTGGATATTTAATTTCTGTGATATTTTCATCTGTTTGAGTAGAAACTGATATTGTTGAAGATTTAGCAGCCTGGGAGTATGTTTGTGATATAGGTGGGGCTATTAACTTTCGGGCTTCTAAGTAAGTTATATTTCTATTAGTTTTAACTTCCTGAATTTGTTTTTCAGTTTTCCATTTTGGATAAAGTTTGGAATCGGCGGAATGAGGTTGTGAACAGTTAATGCTTTTCGCTTCTAGGGCACAATCTGTAGAATAATGCCCTACAGTTGCATATCTAGAACATATTAGTTGGCCACGGCAGGAAGTTCGCGAATGTCCGAACCTCTGGCACTTAAAGCAGCGCAGAGGGTTCGGAATGTATGGGCGAATCTTACAATTAAGGTATCCGGCTTTAATTGTTGTGGGCAATTTAGGAGTATTGAAAGTTAGTATTAAATCTTTTGTCGGAATAACTTTTGCATAGTGTTCTATGCTAGGATCATCGCTTGTAATAAAAGTCTTTATTCTTCTGTGTTTGTATCGTATGTTTCTTTCACCTATCTTTAGCGCATTTCGTATGTATCCCAGTCGTACACAACAACAGAATTAATACCTATAACTTGGTTGATTCATTTGTGATTCCTATTAAAAGAATATCTTAACAGCTTGCACATGAATTACTCAGTGACTGAAACTTTTCCTAAAAAAACACTCTTACATAATTTATAAAAATAACTAATATTTCCCTTCAATTAAACAGATGATTATAATTTGTTAATTACACCTTTCCCTATTCTTCTTTATATTAAAATGTATAAAAGGAATAAATCTCTCTCATAGGTTTTCGTACTTGAGTGGAGAAAATGTAGAATTATTTCTTGATTAGAACCTGTAGCGATAGGTCAGATAAATGGGCACTGTTTTTTCTATGTTTAAATTACGTAAATAAATTCTTTGTTTGCTTTTCAGCCAATCTTTTGGTCTATGCCAGTGCTTCTCAAACTTTCTATACTTGTGACCCAATTTTCAGTCATAATTTCCACCCCCCTTTATACAATAATAATGTATTGAATTCAATAATAATATACTTTGACGTAAAGCTACAATACGACTTTAATTATAAACCATACAAATTATCAAGATAAGTATATAATTTTATGGCATGCCCACAGGGTCACTGGTAATTATTAAACTTGTTCTTAGTGCTGTTAAATTAATTATGAAACACATTGTGCATCACTAATACATTTATAAGTGTTTTATATCAATGTAAATGCTTATTTTATTTTTTATTACTTCAAAATGTATTTTCCTTTCAGTAAATATAAATATTTTTTTAACTAATCTTTTATTTTCGACTTTTCGATACACTCGCGCCTCGTTGTAGGGTTATCACGCCCCCTTAGAGGGGTGCGCCCCACAGTTTGAGAAACACTGGTCTATGGCAGGTTGGTTACAATAAATGTTTATTCTTGTGAATGTTCGCATATAAATATTTTTCCTGTAGACAAACCAGTTTTTACAATAGATGATTTTCTTAACGAAAGCATATGTTGAAAAAAATTTATAGAGCTTCAAAGAAGTATTTAAATAAAAAAAAATCTTATCTATATAGTAAATGATAAATTAATAAAAATTAATCTATATATATAAAGGACAAAAGCCACTCACTCACTCACTCACAGACTGACTAATCACGATATCTCCGGAACTATTAAACCTACAGACTTGAAATTTTGTAGGTAGGTTCCCTTCATGGAGTAGACGTCAACTAAGAACGGATTGTGCAAAGTTCGAACCCCAAGGGGCGTTACGGGGGTTTAAGGGGCGTTATAGATAATTATTTCCGTTACTAAACTATTAGATGTACAGTCGTGAAAAAAAATTAGTACACAGATTTCTTTCATAAAGTAGAGATTCCCTACATAATGATTTTTACGAAAATCGACCTGTAAGGGGCGTTGAGGGCGCTTAAGGGGCGTTATACATAATTATTTACATTTTTAACCTATTAGACGTACAGTCTTGAAATTTGGTAAGCGGATTCCTTTCATAGAGTACAGATCCCCTACAGAATGTGTTTTGTGAAATTCTAATCCCAAGTGGCGTTGTAGAGAATTAAGTGGCGTTATAGGAAATTAACTCCCTTTTTAAACTATTAGACGTAAAAGCTCGAAATTTAGAGAGCTGATTCCATTCATTGAGTAGAGATCCGCTATAAGATGCGTTTTGTGAAAATCGTTTCCTAAGTAGCGTTGCGGGAGCTTAAGGGGCGTTATAGATAATTATTTCCGTTTTTAAACTATTATACGTACAGTCTTGAAAAAATTTGGTAAGCGGATTCCTTTCATACAGTACAGATCCCCCTATAGAATGGGTTTTGTGAAAATCGACCCCAAGTGGCGTTGTGGAGAATTAAGGGGCGTTATATAGGCAATTAACTCCTTTCTTAAATTATTAGACGTAAAATCTTGAAATTGAATAAGCAGATTCCATTCACTGAGTAGAGATCCACTATAAGATAGGTTTTGTGAAAATCATTTTTTAAGTGGCGTTGCGGGGGCTTAAGGGGCGATATAGATAATTATTTCCATTTTTAAACTATTCGACGTACAGTCTTGAAAAAAATTTGGTGAGCGGATTCCTTTCATACAGTACAGATCCCCTACAGAATGGGTTTTGTCAAAATCGACTCACAAGTGGCATTGTGGTGAATTAAGGGGCGTTATAGGCCATTAACTCCTTTTTAAACTATTAGACGTAAAATCTTGAAATTGAATAAGCAGATTCCATTCACTGAGTAGAGATTCACTATAAGATAGGTTTTGTGAAAATCATTTTTTAAGTGGCGTTGCGGGGGCTTAAGTATAGATAATTATTTCCATTTTTAAACTATTCGAGTGGCGTTGTACAGATCCCCTACAGAATGGGTTTTGTCTTCGACTCACAAGTGGCATTGTGGTGAATTAAGGGGCGTTATAGGCAATTAACTTTCTATTAGACAAAATTTTTAAACTATTCAGACGTGGGCTTTGTTACAGTCTTGTGGGGGGCTTCAGGGGCGTTATAGATAATTATTTCCATTTTTAAACTATTAGACGTACAGTCTTGAGAGAAATTTATAAAGCGGATTCCTTTCGTACAGTACAGATCCCCCTACAGAATGGGTTTTGTCAAAATCGACTCCCAAGTGGCGTTGTGGTGAATTAAGGGGCGTTATAGGCAATTAACTCCTTTTTAAAATATTAGACGTAAAATCTTGAAATTGAGTAAGCTGATTCCATTCATTAAGTAAAGATCTGCTATAAGATGGGTTTTGTGAAAATCGTTTCCTAAGTAGCGTTGCGGGGCTTAAGTTGCGTTATAGATAATTATTTCCATTTTTAAACTATTAGCGAATTCCTTTCATGGTGTAGAGCAGTGCTTCTCAAACTGTGGGGCGCCCCCTTCTGGGGGCGCGAGCATATCGAAAATAAAAGATTTAAAAAATAATTAGTTTACTGGAATGAATTAAAACAAAATACTTTCAGACGTAATAAAAAATGCACTTTTACTCTGATATAATTTATAGGCGATATTAAGCCATCAAAAATAAAAACTTCCTCAATACCTAATTAGCTATCTTTGATCCTATAACCAAATAAAAAAACTTTTGTTTGATTTACTGTCATCCCGTGATGAGAGATTTTTTTATTACGCTTTTTTTAATCCTAACGTACTACTCATTCAGAGAAAACCAGATCCCGGACCCAGAATCGAAAAACTTTAGGAACATAAAAATTCATCACTGTCATTATTTTTGAAATACTGCACATTATAGCTGTAATCTGTTTGACCTTCTAAGTTATTGGTACAGTTAGTTATGACCCCTCTCTTACGTGTTCTCTGTTGCGCTTTTTTTCATGCAACAGAGTTTTATGATACTTGGAAAACCACGGAGAGAACACACACACTATCTCTCTCTCTCTCTCTCTCATGAAGGATTACTTGGCAAAGACATATTTTTATAAATATTCTCAATGTATAAAGAATAGCGAAAAACGTTTCACGCAATTTTTTAGCAGTAACATACATATTATCATAATGAATATACTTTTTACCCGGAAGTGGTCGCGCGGGACACACAGATTACGAAATCGTTAATTCTGGCAAAACTGTTTATTTATTACCAAAGAAAAATTGAAAAGTCCTTGAAAGTAGGTAAGTAAACTTTCTCTTAGCTAAATTATTCACTGGAATCATGATTTGTATCGTGTACAATAAAATAATTATAAAAAAGGAATAGGGGGACTCAATAACCCCGACCGTACCGAGTGCGCGCCTGCTCCCGGGTTAAAACATGTTGGTCTTTTCACTTTAAATATTAAAAATAATACAATTATTCTTCATCGATATTTTATATTATTGATTATTATTTAACATCAGTGGCGCACACAAGGGGGATCCGGACCCCCAAAATCCCTTGATTTTTTCCGATTGATTATAATTCTAAGTTTATAGTACGCAAAATTTAGTTAAGTATTTGTTATTAATGAATTATTTTATTAGTTAATGCTAATTATTTATTCAAGAATTAGTTTTTTACTGTGTTTTGTTCCCGAAAATCGACAAAATCAAAAGGAACCTGATACAAGATTGGTGAACTTTCGACCCCGGACCCCCCCTTGAAAAATTCCTGTGTGCGCTACTGTTTAACATCAATTTTATAAATGCTAATTCTGTGAGGCTTAAAATTACAATTCGCTTAAAACTAATAAAAATTATAATTTGAGCAACCATTTAAAAAAATCATTTTACGTTTTTGTAAACATAGTCGAGCACTTGGCTTTGCTTCCCTTACAATTCAGCTATTATATCAATAATGTTTCATTTTCTTATATATGAACTCGAGCAAAGAGCGGGCACTTCAGCCGGTATACTTTTAATGTATCAGTGATGCACAGAATATTTTATAACTAATTAATTAATACTAAATTAAGAACAAGTTTAATAAGTATTAATGGCGTCCATGAGCTTGTCTTGGAAAGCAAAGTTTTTATAAGGAATGCTTATTATTAGAAATTGACCCTCTGAGTTCTTTTTCTATATTTAGCAGATATCTATATTTTGTCTTCTAAGCAGCTACCGCATTTTGTAATATGTTCAATTTAAAAATTAGAGAAAGGAAAAATAACAATAATTATCCTATTATTTTATTTATTTATTTATTTTGCTTAAAAGTAGTATACAAAATTTAATACTTATGTTACTAATTTGCATGGTTTATAATTAAGATCGCCTATTGTAACTTTAGCGTCAAAGTGCATTATTATTGCATTCAGTACATTATTAATGTATAAGGGGGGCGCGAAAAAAATAGTGATCGAAAAAGGGGGCGCCAGTATTGAAAGTTTGAGCAGCACTGGTGTAGAGATCCGCTACAAAATAGTTTTGGGGGAAATTGATCCCCAAGGGTCACTGAGGGGGATTAAGGGGCGTAATAGATAAATATTTCCACTTTTCAACTAATAGAACCACCTGCTTGAAAAATAGAAGGTATGTTCCGTTCATGGAATAAAGTTCCTTTTACAAAGATTTATGCGAAAACGGACCCCCAAAGGAGTGGGGTTGTGAGGGATTAAGGCGTGTTATAGAAAAATTCCTGTTTTTGAATTTAACCCATTTACTTGAAATGTGTTGAGTTCGTTTCTTTAATTCAATAGAGTTCCACTAAGAATGGATTTTACGGAAATCAAATCAAGGGGGAAGCGGGGAGAGTTATTGGGGCGTATTGATAGACAAAATTCCCGTTTTTGAACTGCTAAGACTATAATAATAAAATTTGGTTTGCATGCTTCATTTGTTGAATTGGAATCCACTAAGAATGCCGTCAACGAGGTATTGATGATAAAAATTCCGTTTTTGCTCTGTTAGATTTAGACTTGAAATTTAGCACGCATGTTTATTTTATGGAGTAGAGATCCACTGAAAGTTTCTTTGGTGGAAATCCACTTGATTATTAGGTTAAGCGAGCGAAAAATATCTTTCTACTTCTATTTTAGATATAAATAGAAATTAGATATTATAATTTATGTTCTTTTTATATCAAGGGGTGAGAGTGTAACAGCCATAAATATATTTTTCAATACAATCGAATTCTTAATGCTAGATATCAATAATTAATCTATATGTAAGCAGTATACATATATACAACATCGTGAAATACCCAGTGAAGCGGGTGGGTAACGGCTAGTTTATAATATAAAATATTAGAAAACCTAAATTAGGGAGGTCCAAAAAAGTGCAAAACACATATCGATAAACGCATGTGACGTGGGGGATTAATGTTCCACTCTTATTTATTTATTTTTTTAGTTGATCCAAAGCATGCAAATGTGTACAGTATATTTTGTTTGTTCTAAAATGTTTTAAAAAGGTTAGGAAATAAAACATAATATATGTATCAATGATAATTTTACAGTACTTAACAACGCTTGCACAAACAATAGACGGAGAAAGAAGAGGTGAAAAAGCAAATAAAGAATGTGGGGGGATATAAAATAAAGCTGTATATAAAAATATTTATTATGATCTGTGGAATATTATAGAACGAAATGGATATAACAGAATCATACAGGCGCAAATATGACTTTTTCCTATTTAGTAGAAATAATAAAATATCGTATTATATAGAATCATTGTGTGTTGCTCTCCGTCTAGAACAGGCATCGGCAGTATATGACACGCGTGCCAGGTGTGGTACGGGAAGCAATTCCCAGAGGCAACTTTACACTTTTCCTCAAAGTTATAAGATAAAAGTTAAATCACTGTGTTTTTCCTCTCTACATGTCGCGCATTTTTATTAAAAAACAATTTACAAGGAAATAGCCAAAACAATTCTTGGACTTCTTTAAATATTAAAAAGGCTTGAATGCATAATTAAGTATATCTTCAAGGAATATTAATACTAGCACCCAGAAATATTTCCCAAATGTTAAATCTCTTGCAATCTTTTGAAACCTAAATCGAAGCCCTTAAGGAAATTTCCAAAAGATGCCAAAGACTTTGAAGCTTTTTTGCCTATATTTTCCCTTCCTAATCAAACCTGATTTAATACACTATTAACAATCTTAATCGAAATGTCAATTATTCAGTGAATGGAAGTATATATATATATATATATATATATATATATATATATATATATATATATATATATATGACATGTTTTGAATCAGAATCTGACTTAATTTTAAAATGAACTTTATTCAATCATTTCTACATCTCTTCTGACGCTAAGAGCAGAGAGGAAAAAGTCCGCAACTGGGTGTTTTAAGTGGGTTAACACTTAAACCACAGATGCGGTAAGTATCGCGGATTTTATGATTGTACTTGAAAGTTAATGCTGATATATAGGGCTATTATATCTAATGATCTGGAATTAGACATGTTTATTGGCTAGGTCATATGTTTAGAAGAAATAAAGGGGTATGGGTGCTTAGTTTGATACTTGAAGATGAAATGATAAAATATGAGTTAAATGCTAGATAGGAATTTAATTTTGAATCTAATTTAATTATCTTTTTCATTTATATATATATATATATATATATATATATATATAATTATTTAAATTGAAATTATTGAAAACAAAATTTATGGAATTAAGAAAAAATCTGGGAAGTAACTTTAATGATAAATCGATAGATATTTTAAACTACTGAATATCTTTTCAGGAGCAATTTAATTGTTTGAAGAAAATTGCATTAGTTCTGCTTTCTACTTCTGGTTCTGCATTATCTATAGGAATAAAGTTTTCCTCTCTCTCACATTAAGAATATTTTAAGTCCACAAAGAAGTTCTTTAACAATTGAACCTGCAGAACCGTGGGCCAAATTGAAAGTTCCATATTATACACATGATGCTGCAATATTCAATACTGCTGTGTAGAAAACCGTTCCCATTAAAATTTTAACTTTTAATACAACTATATATATAGCAGAAATAGTAATATCTTATATTTATTTCTTATTTTAATAAATATTTTAATAAATAATGTATAATATATGTACAATTTAAATTTTTTATTTATGTTGAAAAAATAGTTATATTTATGTTGTTTAATTTTATGCTAATATATGTCTTTAAATAATACATAACTACTTTATATTAAAACTTTAAATCTGTATTTTTGACCTCCATTACCTAACTCTACTTGCATCGCCACGGGAATTGATATATTACTAATATTATTATTAATATTGATATAATATTGTTTCAAATATTTTTACTATAGGTGGCACATTGTGTCATATTGGTTGTTTGGTTTGGCACACCCCACAGCTGTAAGGTTGGCGACCCCTGGTCTAGAACAGGAAAATCCCAAATGGCATTGCGGGCCATTTCGGAAAAACATTATAATATTGTGGGCCGCACATAAAAATATATACCATTATATCAGATTTGGAAACAAATAAAAACGTTTATTGGAATGAAAATTTAAACCAGAATGAATTATTATTATTGTTTTCATTTTTTTCAGGTAGACAGACATAGAGAAAATAATAATGTTTATATAATATAATAATGCAATGATCAAAGTAATCATTAAAATATTACAGTTGCCATTTTGTTAAAAATTACGGTGTTCCTAATTAATTGAACTTCTGTTACTCATTGTTGAAATTTGGTTGTGCTGTCATTAGCAAACCGATTAAGTATACATTTCCCTTTATCTTAACCATCCTGAATATTTTTTTAAACTTAAAAATCTCTGTTTGCCTCTTGCTTTTTGGGCACTCTAAAGAGAAAAGGAGGAGGAGGAGAAATGAAAGTCGCCCACTCACAGAGAATCATGCACCATCCATAGTAAAGGATATGCATGAGATGCAATTCAGAATTTATTATAGTAAAATCAAATGTAACTGTTTGATAAAATATAAATCTATCTTAATCTAAAGAACATTTCTAGGAAAGGATTTATTTTAAAACACAAGAACAGGTAACAGGTAAATAATTGATTGAGTGATTGAATATTAACATCGCACTGTTCAGCTACACGAGGGCTTTTGGCGACGGACCACGTAATTTTGAACCATGGTCAGGTGACGCGGACGACACCTGAGCTGGCACCCTCTCTCCTAACTACCACACCACACCAAACAGGTAAATAAATTGTAGATTTATACATATATATATATATATATATATATATATATATATATATATAAATTTCCCCTCAAAAAAATTTCAAAATGATAAAATTTAAAAACGTGATATTTAAAATTTTTTTAAGGGGACAGTGGACCACACACACGCACACACATTAATACTAATTTCTTAATTTGTTATCTTAATTAGCTGAAAATGGAATCAATATAATAAATGTGATTGTTATATTTCATAATTTAAATATATTTTTATTAAAAAAACTATCATAAACTGATTTTTTTAAAAAATTTAATTTTTAATTTTTTTTTTTAAAATGTTCCTTGCGCATTAGTTTTTCAGATCGTACATAATTTTTGTTTTTTACATAGATGCACTACAAGAAAATATATCTGTGCATGGATTTGAAATTCAGAATAAAATTTGATGAAAAAAAGATACATTTTCTATATTAAATGAAATATTCAACCAATCATCACACATTTAAGGTATTCAAAACAACACGAAATACGATCCCTTAAATCCTTTAGAAAACTAATGCACAATTTTGTGAATTATATCATCTTTCATAAAAAAAAAAATTGTGAAAATTTCAAAGAGGTATGACATAATTTGAAACGCAAGGAGCATTTTACGTAATAATGAAAAAGGAAAATTTACAAACTAAGAAAAGTGCATTTTAAACATTTATTTGAGTAAAATAAAAAAAAATAATTCAGTATATATAAATTAAAATTACAAAAGTCTTTGACAGAATTATTCTATGAATTAAGGAATATTATTAGTATAAACAATCAAAATCGCAAGTTTGACCCAAATTGGACATTTTAAAGGTTCAAAATCCCCTTAAAAAGAGTCGGCGGGCCGTGTGTTAGACATCCCTGGTCTAGAACATGCACGCGTTTTTTCCCCTTAATAATTAACCTCAGTTGTTAAAAGTCACGAAACTCATAGTCAACAATTTACGAAATGCACATAAATTCCACCAAAACCATCATACTGAATGACGAGGGTTGTTAATTATTTTAGTCAGATTAGATCCCGTCGGTATGACGCACATAAGTTAAGAGAATGAGATATTAAAATGCAGTTATTTTTCTTGTCTCTTGACTAAAGTTCGAAATTAGGAAGCTCGTTTTGTAAGACTGCTTGTAGCTTTCAAACAATGTGAATCCGGATCATTTTACTACCTTTACTAAACCTGAATAATAAATATTATACATGATATTTCTATAAGCATGCATTATTAGATAAAGATTCGTAGCATATTTTCCAACGGAGCCCCGGACTGCAGGTTTCGTCGCGTCGGTTACCTCGGACGCGGTAGCATTAAGACTAGGAATCAATATTGCACTGTCCGTGGAAGATGGAGTTGCCAGAGCCTCCAGGAGGTTGGACTTCTACCTGTTGGTCCGCGGAAGGTATTTTATTTCCCTTCTACCACCAGTGGAGACCACTGAAGGCGTTCACCTATCCGCCACCTGGGGACGCGCTCTCTAGGGATTACAGGCTCCCCCGAGAGCCTGTAACCCCTAGAGATACTCCCTGGCCAAAGAGGGCAGAAATGATGACCAACTTTGTCCCACCATTACGCTTGCAGATGCAAATGCGGTCGCAAATTACAGACTTCTGCCTCATCGCTACAAAAAAACCCCTCATTGTCGATTTTGATTGCTCTAGAAATCTTACATCCATAATTGCAAGACTAAGGACGGGCCATTTTAAAGGTATGAAGATCTCATCAGACAAAACTAGAACTTACATTCCCTGCAAGAACTACACCGAGGCCCAACTAACGCCAGACCACATCCTAGAATGTCCGGCCCTTACTCCGCATATTATACGGCTCGTAATGGTGCCACTGGCTTCAGAGCTACGTGAGGTTCTTAACAGCGCTGATGCGCCGAGACTTTCGGAGGCGGTTCAGAGAGCTCACGACATTATCTGATTGTCCATGGACACGACAAAAAAAATTAGATAAAGATTGTATGAAATTGCCTTTAGATTTTATATCACATTGCAAATTCAAAAAAAACCCTCCCCCCCTTTCCTTCTAAATATATATACGAGGGATGATCAGAAAAAAAGTTACAGGCCGCAGTATTTGCAAACTACCTATTGTAGAGAAATTCCCCCCAGAGTGAAGACAAATGGCGCTAGTTGTCATACAGCTGCTATGCAGGTAGATAGCGAAAGTTTCTAGACGGTTCAGGAGGATTGAAATAGCAAGACGCTTAGGAAATTGGTCTCGTTTGGAAGTGTGAACCAAGATTCGATTGTTATCGGCAAAGAATGAGCAAACAACAGGTAGTGCAGTGTTTCTCAAACTTTCAATAGCCGCGACCCAATATTCAATCATTTTTTTCATTGCGTCCCCCCTTCATACAATAACAATGTATTGAATTCAATAATATTATACTTTGACACTAAAGATACAATACGAATCTAATCTCTTATGAGCCGCCGACGTATATAAACGTCTCGCTCAGCCAAAGCATTAATTTTCTGGACGTATATATACGTCTTTCCAAAGTACGACCTTTTTTGTGTACTGTTATCCATACAATTATTCCGAAGGCTTTGGAATGCAATGAAAGGACCTTGACAGTGTTTGAGAAGGGTTTACTTATTTCAGAGGATTTGCTTATTTATTCCTCTCCCCCCTCCTAAAAAAACATAAAATTATGCACGGTGGCAATGGGGAGCGAATCGCGAACCTTTTAATCGGCAGTTAAGGCATTAGTTATAAACCGTACGAATTATCAATATAAGAGTTAATACAAGCCCATGGGGTCACTGGTAATTATCAAACTTATTCTTAACTTAGTATTGTTAAATTAATAATAAAATACATTGTATAGTACTGATACATTTATAAGTGTATTATATCCGTGTGAATGTGTATTTTATATTTTGTTATATCAGAAAGCATTTTGTTTTCTATCAGTAAATTAATAATTTTTTGAATACTCTTTTGTTTTCGACTATTCAAAATGCTCGCGCCCCCCTAGGCGGACGAGCCCAACAGTTTGAGAAACGCTGATGTAGGGAAATGGTGTCCCTCTTTTCAATCAGGCACACAGGACTTCGAAAACCGCAGTATGGCAGCGCCTGCCAAGTTCTTCATCGACAGAAATCAACACGGTACGAATTATATAGAGAGAACGGATTCAAAATAATCGACGGGTAACTCTGCGTGAAATCTTGTCAGAGCTGGAGATGAGCTATGGTAGCATGTAGTATATTGTTCTTAATGTGCTACGATATCCCAAGACATTACTGTGAAAATATCCACCCAGACCTGGCTCAATGAACAAGGACCTTATTTCTACCAAGACAGGTTAAACAAGTTGGTTCTGCGTTCTGATAAATGCCTAAATAGACATGGTGATTACATTGAAATGTGTTATGCCTCTTAATTTCCTTTTGTATTTTCTGTCTATTGTTAATAAATATTTCTTTATTCAATTTGAAACCTTTTCCTTATCCCCCCACGTATATATATTAAAGATATTGGGGCGAAAGATTTTTATTTTGGTTAAATATGATGAAATAATCACTGCCGGAAAAATAAAGAGGCTTGTTGCAGTTTCGAGTGAACTTTACTATTTTATTCGTTGATTATATTGCTTGAGCTTTTGGATGGATGTTATTGAAGAGGCATATTTTAGTAGGAAATAATTCATATTTATTTCTTCTTTAAATTATTGGTACGATGAACAACAAATACATGATTATAAGCAACTTATCTCAACACATACTGCGGCGATTAACTGTCACATAGCAGTACAAAAAGATTTAGCACTTTCACAATTCGAACACAAAGGCGCACAACACAAATAACCCATACACTAACTGCAGCTGATTTAGACATGGAAATACATAGACAAGGAACTCCGGCTATTTATATGAAGCGGCAAATCCCCCATGACTTCAAACGGAGACAATGATTTTGGCGGAAAACTACTACTCACAATAGTTTCTGACGCAATCATACTTTTAAAAGATACAAGCTGGTAACTTCTAAGATTCAATTACAATTTAATTCCGGATATGCGGGTGAGCTAGTTAAATATTTAAAGCGGATCCTAAAGGAAAGAACCATTAAAAAGAATTAAAAAAGTTATTCAGGATGAAATTAAAGGGAATTATATATATATACATTATATATATATATACACATATATATACACATATATGTATATATATATGTGTGTGTGTGTGTGTGTGTATGTGTATGTGTATGTGTGTATGTGTATGTGTATGTGTGTGTAGTTTTGTTTAATTCATTTAAGTTTATAATACATTTAAAGTTAAAAAATTATTAGTTTTGTAATACTTTATTAAAATGTTTCGAAATACTTAAGAGAGATATATGGGATGCATATGTGTGCTTTATGTTTGATTATTTTTTTAATGTAAAATAGAAATGTGTGTATTGATTTAAGCAGGATAAATTTATATAATTTTTTACTTTCTGAATGTGAGATAAATTTAGTAAAATGGAAGGAGGAACATTGTTGGTCATACATATTCAAATTCCAATGGAAAAAATCCATTGTAATGATTATTAGAAATAAATTATTAACACAAATAGAGAGCTAAAGAAAAACCTTTATTGCAGATTGATCACAAGTTGTAACGTAAAAAGTCTACATTTTTTGTAATATTATTCATTTTTTTCTCAAAACAAGTTCTATAACATTAGCCTTAAGATACGGCAATCCTTCGCTGTTCCTTCCGTTTTGCCTAAGGAGCTCTTGGATGAAGCAATCCTTGAATTCTTCTCTTTGGTCGACTGAAATAAAGGGTATTACCGCACAGACGGAAGAGAAGAAATCTACAAAAGAAAATCAAACATAGAAACAAAACTTGGTAAGGAGATAAATAATGACATATAAAGTGGGATTCCGTTAAAAAAATTAATCAATTCCAAAAATCGCTGTTAGGGGTATTTATGGCATTGTACAATGCAAAAAAGGTATACAAAAAGGAAAAATAAAAAAAAATGTTTTTGTGCTTATGACAACACGATAGAAGTCAAAACTTCTGATTTATTCTGGGAAAGTATTCAGTTGTTCGAAAGCACCATGGTTTCTTTTACATTTTCGCAGTTCACTTTTTCGTGCCCATTCATCGGGGGATTTGTTTATTTTATCCGTTTTCTGTAAAGTGTACTGTTTAAATAATTACGCATTCTTATAAGAGTATATACGATTTAAATGTCAATTTTTATAATTATTTAAAAATATTTATATATAAATTACCTATGTAGATAATATTCATATAATATATATGTTTATATGGTACTTGTGTACTATCGCAACAATGCCAACGTTCAAGATAACTCGACAAGTTGGCAACCCTGATTTCCCATACGTCGCACGTGCTGAATTGGCAACCATGTGCTTCCTTTCATGTAGTGTCCCCAATATCGTTGTGATTATACGTAAGTACCGTTTGTATAACTTATATAACACCGTATACTATGTACGGCTAGAAAAATGTATGCCCTGAGCGCAGTTTACTTTTCTTAAAATTCTCTAAACAAACAAAAGGAGATGTGATTCGTACTTTTTTCACAATTAAAGCTTTTATTTTCTCGTAATCTTAGTTGTGATCACGAATGTAAACCACAATATTGTCAACTTTCTCGCCCATTCCCTTCCTCAAAATTTCGGATTTAGTACATTTTTGTGCTTATAAATGCGTTTTCTTTTGAATCAAAGAATAGATCCCATGTTTCGTTTCTCATCTTCAATCATTCTTACATAAGAATAATCCTTTTTTTTCCCCTTCAACTATTTTTGCTTTATCTTCTCTCGTTCACTCGCCGGAGTTGAGCGGAAGTGGACTGCATGACAGTAACATTTAAGGAAAAAAAATAAACCTTCATGGAAAAAAAAGTGTGAAATTTTACTTAAAAAGGCGCATGCCCAAGAAGTTTTAAATTCGAAACTGGGGGAGAGTCGGAAATCCGAGCACGGATTTCCGACTAGAGCCGAAGAAAAACCGAGTAAACGTAACACACCCGGACCTGGCAAATGTTACTTTTTATTCGTTTCTTCGACAAATAATTGACCACTGATCTCGCCATGACTCATTATGATCTCGGTTCACGGGTGTGTGAGTGAATATTAACTTCGCACTGTTCAGCGACACGAGGGCTTTTGGTGACAGACCACGTGATTTTGAACCATGGTCAAGTGACGTGGACGACACCTGAGCTGCCACTCCCCTCTCCTAACTACCACACCAACGGGAGGACGTTTGAGCTCTCGACTGATTTAACGTGCATCGCTGTCCTACACGGCGAGTCTTAAGTGGTACTTTGCTCGTACTCATGGCATGCCTGTCATGATCCGATACCTTGACCACTGGTCTACTGCAGCCCTCAGTTCTCGGAGACTACACCGGACATTTATTCTCGGCACATTTCCTACGGTCGTTTGCTACATGTCACCAAGAATATTCCACACTGTCTGTGATATGTGTACCAACAATGGTTCATTGTGATCCACCGCTGACTGCAGTTGCAGTATGTGTTGTCACCTCTTCCGGCACAGGTTTGTTGTTTTTGATCTGACACATCTCTAACATGTTAAGTAAATTAAACTGATCCTAAAGTATCTTAAATGACCTAATATTGAAGATTTGAAAATTGGATAGCATTACTCTTATAATTATTCCATGGCTTAAATATAACCCGTCATCTATTTTAACAATTTACCATTTATTAAATACCATGAACGTTGCTTTTTGAAAGTTTCCATAAATTCATTCATTTTTCCTATGTTCCATTGAATTTTTCGTATATTTATCTGTAGATATAGTTTACAAAAACAATCGAATCAATTATCTACAAACTATCTCTTTTATTTTATTTGCCATAAACTTACCTCTGTATTTTTCATCTGAAGAAATTACATCCATTTTCACTTCTTCTTTACAATATAGGATCTCAAAACCAATTTCTTCCAACATTCCCTTGTAATACAAATGATTGTACTTCTTATGATGTGATTCCGGAACCAAGTTCTCAACTACCTGAAAAAAAGAATTATTTCATGTATTGCATTCAAATAACTGAACAAATAACATTGTGAAGTTCCATTTTATATGATGGGGTTATGCTTACTTTGAAAAAACTGCTCCACTTAGGAATTTTCTGTACTTCCAATATGGCAGTATGGTAGGAAGTGGCTAATGAAAAGCATAGGGCGGCTTCCCCACCCCTCTTCAATAATTTAAAAATATTTTGAAATCCTTTTCGTTGATCTTTTAACCAATGAAGGCAGTGAATAGATACTATTTTCGTTATTTGATTTTCCCATTGCTCAACTGTAGACCTGGAGTAAAAATGCGTAAAATATAGATTGAAAGCAGTAATAAAACACAGACCTTCAGTATATAACAATAGTTGTTCAATCAAGGCTCGTTCACCCTTTGAAGGGTAGGTGAGTTTTCGAAAAAAAATAACCTTTTAATATACAGTGGGTGATCGGTTAATGAACAGATCGGTTAAGGAACACTTCCACGAAAGATTTTTGTGTTCGGATAACGAACACTTTCAAGAAAGATTTTTTGTGTTTGGACAACGAACACATATTCGGAGATTCGTGATTTCCGGGAAACACCCCTTAAATTATGGATGAAATTTCGACAACTGCTAGAGATCTGGAATTGGAGGTGAACGAGGATAACATAGAAGAGCTCATAATGGGACATGAAGATGAACTGATGATAGATAAACTCCACGAAATTTTGAATGAAGAACGTCAAGAAACACAACGGAATGTGCCTCTTTCTGAACAAGAAGAAGACGAAAGAGGACCAATGCCGACATCTGCCATTAAAGATCTTTTTGAAAAGTGGGATGCTGTCAGAGCAATGGTCTTAGAATGGCACCCAAACCAAGCTGATGCCTGTAGGGTTGGGGATCTTTACAACGACAATGCTATTAATTACTTCCGGAAAATCCTGAAAAAGAGAGAAAAACAATCGACATTGGACATGTTCTTCAACGCCCCTTAAGCAAAAAATGAAAAGGACTGATTAATATCCAAGACTATACGTATGTATTATTTTTTAAAAAACTTACTAAGAAATTATACATTTTTTAAAATTTAATTTTTAGGGCCTCCAGAACGAATTAATCGATTTCACATAGAAGTCTATGGTGAATCGATGATCGGTTAACGAACATTTCGGATAGCGGACATAGTCTTGGAACGGATTATGTTCGTTAACCGATCACCCACTGTATATAAAATCTTTTTCAAATAAAACCATTAAATCTGGTCATTTCGCTTGGTGCTGCTATCAATTGATGTTAGAAAAAACTAAAACTCGATCTTTTGCAAACAAATATCGATAAAAATTTCATAGTTTTAATAAAAAAAATTTTTTTTAAAGGTGGCTCAAGTTTTTCAACCACTATCTTTCAAGGGGTTAAGGTATCCTAACACGTTCTAATGACTTGTTTGAAATAAAACATGGGGAAAGCTAAACCATTTTAACTAATAAATTGAAATGACACGTTTGGATTACAATTTTATAAAAAAATTACGCATTTTCAAATATAATTAAACACACACAAATTCCTCTTCATCACAGTCTGAACAAATTTCACGGACTTAATGTAATTCATTTGATTAAAATCGTCCCGTAAGAAGACTATTTCCCAAAACTATCATATCATAAACTATCATCAAACTATTTCATAAACTATCTAATACAAAAAAATATAGGCTGCTTTCTAAAGTTAAATGAAATATGGTATATTTGTTCGAAATAAGAAAGAAACTTATACGCTCGTATTCACCGCTAACCTGATTCAGCGATGAAACCTGGAGTTAAGTAACCGGCAATCAACCCCAGGCTAGAACTCCAATTCACAGCTCTTTTTCGACCTCCAGTTACTTGACTCTGAGTTTCTTAACTTGGATTTACTGGTCGTTTCCAATTGGTCGAAATAAACCCCGTGACTTCCGGCTGTAACTACAATTTCTATCTTCGCCTTATGCCAGCTTGTTTTTAACCTCGTGTATCACTATCTGTTTAAAATGAACACCAACAGAATTTATTTTACGCAGTACGAAAAAGAGTTGGTGTTGGCTTTGATGAAGCCGCACCTACATATAATAGAATTTTCTGACTTTTCTGGTTTCCAGTTTTTTTAAAAAATCTAATTGAGTAACAGTGGAAACTTTCTGAATGGTATTCATCGTAAACTAAAAATCTATCCAAACTCAAACTACTTCAAAACTTGCACGAAAACGTATACACTCGAAAAATCGCTTATTGCGCATGTGCGGTTAAAACTAACCCGGCTGTGACCCTGGGTAAGGATTTTTTAACTTGAACCGGAGTTAAGTTATTAACTTGAGATGGTGAATAACGTTTTCGGCGAAAGCCCGGTTTCCTTCCTCTAACCGGTGGTCTGGTTAGCGGTGAATATGGACGTTAGAGAATATTGACATATCCCACATAAAGTAAAAACATCAAAAAACAGCGAGGTGATTCGAAATAAGATAGTATTTATAAATTGTTAAATTAGTCTATCTAATACATATCAAAATTAATATTTGTTATGCCATTTTAAATTATGATAATTGTATCTGTCTCTAAATGCATTTAACCATAGTTTAGTCAAAGTTCAGTTTATAATCAAATACATACCACTCTTCGATATTGGCTACTCTGTATTCTATTTTCTTATGAAAGTTTTTTCTTTCAGCATATTCTACAACATGAGGCAGTACATCAACTGCAATCATTTTTTGCAGTTTTGGAAATAAGGGAAGAACTAAATGGATTGTAGTTCCACCAGGTCCACATCCGACATCCAGGACAATTTCATTTTCGCCACCTTTGCCCCAACCCAGTCGCGGAACACTCTCCATCAGGAAACGCTTCACACTTTGCAGTGGTATATAACTCGAGCTGTACAGTTCAGGATCTAGATCCATCTCAAAAACTTCTAACCAATCAAAGAAAGAACATGAACATATATATATATATATATATATATAACATAAGAAGAAATATATATATATATATATGGTGCCGGCTGCTATTTCCATATATATGCTCATATATAGTATATAGTCGACATAAGAAGAAATATATATATATGGATTAAGATAAAGACGATAACACTAATGATGGATATTGTATATATATAAGTATATATATATATCATAAACGAAGTGCCATTCTGGCTGCTATTTCCAAGCCACTCCAATTATTCTACGCCTCATGCTCACGAACGCACTGAGTGTTTTGGGAGCCTGCCAGTCGTTAGACGCTCGACGTGGCGGGAGTCGACGCAATTACAACGTGGTACGACGCCATTGAAGGAAGACGTTGGCATGGACGAGATGACGGACTGAGAAAGACGGAAAGCAAAGACGCCTTTTGCATGGATTAAGATGTTTTAAAGACGATAACACTTCGCGTGTTAATGATGGACTGTGTACTAATCCGTATTGTATATAGCATGTAAATAAGTACGAGTAATTAAATCTATATTTAATCATAAACGAAGTGCCATTCCTGACCAAACGCCCCCCTATACCTGTCCCTTTCATGATGTATATATATATATATATATATATATATACAGTCGGACCTCAATATAACGAAGTCGCTAAATCCCGGAAAAAAGTTCGTAAAATGGAAAATTCGTTACATAGAGGTTCATCTTTTAATATACTTTAAAAACCACATAAAACAAATTTTAAATTCATAAACGCTATATATTAAAAAAAAGTAATTATTCACATCTTTTTTAAAATTAATCTATGCTTATTTTATATATCTTACCCATCAAAAAAAAAAAGATAGGAAGAGTAACTGCAAGGAAAATAAGAAAAAAAAATGCCGAAGAATACACGGTATTTTCAATATTACGAAAATAATTTTATATTTACATTAATGTATTTAAGGACATTTTCTAATTTAAAGCATAAAAGAAATACTAAACATACATTATTTTATTACTAGGACACGGGACAATTCCACTGAGTGTGAAAGGGGATATCGAAGATGTTTCTAGTGAACTGGACAGTGGAGGTTAAAAGTTGCACTTCTTGGATGAAGCATCCGGAGCTCTATTGCTCTTGGAAAGTTAGGATGTAATCAGACCAGTTCAAGATTTATGCCCACCATAAAATGTGTTAAGAGAAAGAATAACTTGAAATGTTTTCAGAAATACTTTATAAATAGGGAGGAAAAAAATGAATCCCAAAAGAAAAAGTTCGTTGTACAGAAAAAAGTCGCAATATAGCGATTCGTTATATAGCGGTTCGACTCTTAATATATCATTCAAATTCTTACAAAAATGGATTATTTTTAAACATGGAGAACATGTAACGGATCTGTACGGCACTTTATCACTAATTCTCTTAGGCGTCTTTGGGGATTGTAAATTCGTGTATATTTCCAACCAGCTCTAAAAGAAGTAACCGGGATATGCAAATTAGTCAAAGTATTTTAAGGAGAGTGTTGTAATTTAACAGTAGGCTATTACGCCAAGAGATAGGTTGACGGAGTTCTAAGAAGATTCAAGTTGATTGTGCGATTAGCGTCTCGCTGATCATTAGGCAGTGATCTACTCGTACATTTTAAAGTTTGATACGCATGGAAAGTGAGGTAGTAAAAGGAAAGTGAGATTTAAATCTAGATTATCGAATCATAAGAGTAAATATATAATAAAATTAGTGGGAATTTAATGAATGCTAGTAATTCAAATTGCGCGTATCTCTCCATCCTCTTATTCCGGTAATCCCGTTCGATATTGAGTTTAATATTTGATAAGTATCATATTTCGTGATTTAATTTAATAATACGGGTCAATCACATTGACGTAGACATCTTGATAAATCTTTGTAATTAGATGGTTGATAATTGATTTAAGTGAGTAAATATAATTTGTTATTGTAAAAATGTCGTCTGGTCGTTCTTTGCCTCAATTCAATCTAGGAGTCCAGGGTGGAATCCAGGGGGATTCCCACAAACATATATATACGATTCTTCATAATTCTCTCCCAGGTTTCGGATCACTATGGAAAAAAAACTAAGACGAATACAACAAGAAAGAACATTTGAAACCATACAGAAGCAATTCAAGTTTTACTTACATACCATACAAATGTTCTATGTTTGAAACATGATTACACAATATACATCAATACGATAGTTCAGTTTCTGCCGCACTTCAATCAACACGGTCCTATCAACGTCTTACAACGTGTTATAATTTCAAGTAGTTTTGCTACACCATGCGGCAAGGGGGTATGAAAATTTGGTTTTATGTAAAAGGCCAAGTTTTTCGATAACATGAAAAGGATAATACATACTGTCAAAGGTGTTGAGAGAAGCCCAGTGGCTGAAGGGTACTGCATCGTGCTTTAACACCACAAATACGAGGTTCAAACCCCGGTATGGGAAAGGTCGATTCAGCCTTTCATCCCTTCAGTGGGTCGATAAATGAGTACCAAACCTGCTTGGGAACTTAACACTGGGTATTTCGTGTCAGATTGACCACCTGACTGGAACATCTGCTCATGCACTTCAGCGGCCAGTGGTAAGGTATACTGATATGGACACATTAGGCCTTGGTCCTCATGAGCTGTTGCGCCACTGAGTTAAGTTGAGAAGTATGGCAGGAACTAGACTATCGCGTACGCCGTCTATCCAAGGTTTCATGCGTAGAATTCTTGTCAAGTATGTAAATAAATCTTGAATTGTTCCTGCGTTCTTTCAAGTGTTCTCTTGCTGTATTCGTCGTAGACTTCGATGTCATATAGACATTTTTTAGGGCAATTCTCCTTCAGTTTTTTGTTTTTTCAAAATACGTTTCATATTTTATCATCTACACTTTCAAATAAAACATATTTAACTTAAGTTCAACTGCCAAGTATCAAAAAATTTGCAAAGTATTTCTAAATTTTACGAGAGCAGTTAAAAAAAGTTAGTAAATGCAATGTTATTTACTTGAATTCATATTGATATCGGACATTTTTCGGTTTGAAAAAATATTTCAATTATAAAGCATGTTTTTTTTTCTTGGTCTTAGTTGAAAACATTTAAAAGCTTTTTCGTTTAATGAGGAAAGCATAACTTTGTCAATAAAAAAAAATCATTGCTATTTTAAAACATGATTATTCTCTTATTTTTTTAATCCTTTATATTTTTTTATTAAAAAGGATATTAATACCATTTATGAATATTACTAAAATTTGAATTCGCATAAAAATGAACGCGCGTTATAATTAGTACCACAAACTATAGTCATTATGTGTTGATTAAATATACTCACAAAATAACAAAAAATATTTTACAATACTTATTACAAAAAGAGAAAGCTTAGCAAGAAAAGAACCAAATGGTTTACCTCTAAGATTTAGAAAACAGATAATTCATCAAAGGCATAAAATATTTTTTCCAAAAATGTTTACTTTTCCCCCCTTTTGTATCTTAAAATGAGTTAATACATGGACAATGACAGTGGAATTTTTTTAAGTGTTTTTGAATGAGAAAAATGTTTTAATCTCTTGCTTAAAAGTCATGGACTTCTTACATTATTAATGTGCAATAATTACATTCAGTTCAGTAGTATTCTTAAACTTCAAGAAATGTTACAAATAAAATTTTTAATCTAGTTTTTTTTTATTCCGAATTTAGACATTTGAAGCAAATTTTAATAATTTTTATAATAGCCCTTTTAATAAAAAAATTAAAATGCGAATAGAAATTATTAATTTCTACCAGTTAATTTCATAACACATAGAAGAAAGAAATCACACATTACAAATCTTGTACAATAATATAGGGATGAAAGGCCCTGCATTAAAATATCATCAGCAACACATATGTTCCTATCTTATATAATTTTTATTACAGGAAATAAAAAACAGTCTTAGTGATAACTTAAAATGGATTGAACTAAAAAAACTTGGGAACTATGTTAATTTACTTACAATACTTCTTGTGTTAAAAATAGTCTTGAGATTATCTTTCAAAAATTTTGTAAATACTTCCTTTACTTTCTTTTTTAGACTTTTAATTTGTGCTCTATAAACTCTTGAAGCTTCACTTATTCAAGTTTTCACGAAATATATTTCTCCTGAGCATTCTCTCTGACACATTTTTAAATCAATAATCTTTCTCAACTGGAAAAGAACCATCGTAGCTTATCTCAGTCATTGAGACGTGTACTTTTCGTTATCATTCTTAATGAAGTGCTCTGATAATAAACTATATAACTACAAGGTCAATCGCCGGTTAATAATAAAGTTTGATAGCTTAAAATTCAAACCACTCTGTATTAACATTATTGCTGTTTTGACGTCAATCTCATTTCTCAAAATAAATTAATTTACCATAAAATCCGGTGTAACACAAAAAGTATCGAAATTAACCAGTACACGTTATATGCCGGGTATAAAATGAGATCTTTAAAAATATAAAACGTGACGAGCATAGAAAAGACTTCCACATAGATCGAAATACGATTTATTTAAAAGAAATGACATTCGTTACGAACTTAACGGGATGTAGCTCCAGAAGTATACTATTCTTTTCTAAAGCTTGGAATAGTACCTGAAGTAAATGACTTCAAAACATAAGAGCATTGTACACGTACATTTCAGATTTCTTTGTAAAAAAGGGGTGCGCATTATGCGGCGAATATACCTAAAAATAAAAATTGTAACTCAATTGTAACGGTGCACGTTATACGTCGGATTTTACCGTAAATATTTTGATTAAAAGTGAAATATTTTCCTCCGTTTATTAATAAGAGGAATTTAAATTTAAAAATAAGTTATTAGGTCAAATAATGTCGTCATAAAACTGCAGTAAATATTTCTGTGGGAACATATTTTTAAAAAAAGTCTTGTGATTATTTTTATTTTGTACAACAAATTCGTTAACAAAAAAAGAAGAAAGCTTGAATAATCTTTTTCTTTTTAAGGTGACTGGAAACTTTCGGAACAGATATTTTGTAAAAGCGTGTAAATGAGCATCTTTTTGCTCAATTTCTACTGTTATATATATAGTTCACACTCTCCCTATATATATATATATATATATATATAGTTCAAATTTTAATCTGTAATAAAAATATTTTTTATTCCTCCACTCTAGTTAAAATCCTTTTTTTTAAACTTGTAGTGGCTGACACTTGATGTCAATACGGTTTCTTTCAAAAATTAATTCATTAATTAAAATTACTTAATTACAGTTTGAGAGATTTATTTTAGTCGGTAGTATTCCTCTAGATGACAGCACCATTGGATTAAATAAGTTTTGTTAAATTTGTGATGAAGATTTAACTTAACCTAAATAATCACATGCTAGTTAGACGTCAGCAATCCTTTTACACTGGTTTCAAGATAAATTCTTATTATATTCAACTTTTATTAAAAAATGTAATTATAAATTTAATGCGATTAAAAGGTTTTTAATGTTTAAAAGGTGTTTTGACACTTCATAATGTGATTCTGTGATATGTACATATGACATTCTCTGTATACATATTTATATTATAATTGTAATTTTTTTATTAAAAAGTAACTAAAATAAAATTTTCTTTGTTGACTTAAGTAGGAATTGACTTAAAAAAATTTTTTTTTGTTTAACTTGTTATATTTCGGATCCTTTGAATTTGAATATAGATTTAAAAGTTGTTTTAAGAGTATTACTGCAAAAAAAATATATTTAAATGCAGTTTTTTGGCAAAAAATGAAAAAAGAATGACATATTTTTAAAACATTCTCCGTTTATAAAAAAAATGCTTCTTTTCTAATATTTTTCCGAAGTATGATGAAGCCCCATGGGATGGCAACACCCACTAGTTCTATGTCATGTGACTGAGCGCGCTTCACAGGGGTGCGCGCTCAGATCCCAAGAGACAAAAAAAAAAAAAAAAAAAAAAAAAAGAGCTAATCCCGGAAAGACGAACTTTAGCTACATGGCAACAATGTTAATTTAGTAGTTGTGTTGTCCACTCTTCCTAGCTAAAAAATAGTTTTGTTTGTTAGCTCTTAGGCTTTACTACCTAACAAGCTCTACACCCCAAGTATGTCATGTATAATTTAAAAAATAGATGTATTCATTTTTTCTAATATACCAAAGTAGAGAAGTTTTAACAAAAGAAATACCCTTTATTATTTCAGTTGATCATAACGCGAATTTTTTACCCAGTTCCACGTCCTCTGCCCGGGCGAATTGTCAGTGACCGTTTCTAAGAACTTCTTAATCATTCCTTTCAAAGCATTAAGCGTTTACCAACAGCGCACCTTTTTGGTAGTCGCATATTCACTTGAAACTGCTCACTTCAGCTGAGAATACTCTTCGGAGCTGTCTAAATGCTTTTATAGCCCAAATTACTGGCGAAGTTATCAAATATAAAAGCATAAATTTGGATTTGGATTTCATACACATTTTTCAATTCCTACTATTTGTTCACATTTTCTTCCTATATATATATACTGCTCAAAATAATTAAAGGATATTGTAAGTTTTATATAAAATAAAGATATAAGCGAATTTTTTGCCGAAAATGGATTGATTGATTGAATATTAACGTCGCACTGTTCAGCTACTGCTTTTGGCGACGGAACGTAATTTTGAACCAGGATATTGTAACACCTGTTTTATATACCAAACACCAACGGAGATTTCATAAACGAATCGCTTTTTTTTTTTTGTGACAAAGCGAAAATGGAAGAGGAATCACAAATGCAAATTTTTCTGATTTTCAAACTGTGGAGTATGCTAATTTTGAGTTCGACGTCAAACACGTCGCTTCAGCGGCAGCGAATGAAATTTGACTTAACTGAAATGAAGACAAGGGTGATCGGCATTCAGTGACTGCTTTGTTTCGATGAGTACGATGTCTCTGCGAAGTCATTTAACCGATTCTGAAGCTTGGAGAGTTGTTGGTAGGTTAGAAGGGGGCGAAACTCAAGCCGAGAAGTAGCGCAAGCCATTGGAGTGTCCCAAAAAAGGGATTTCAAGGATCTGGAACCGTTTTTTGGTGACTGGAAGTGCAGGCCGAAGACCAGGACAAGGTCGTAGACGGGCAACAACACCCAATGAAGATCGTTATTTAGTGTTAACGGCTCGGAGACACCGAAATATGAACGCTACTCTTCTCCAACAACACCTTCGCTCGGCTACTGGCACCAGGGTTTCAACTCAGACTGTCCGAAACTGGCTCCATGGTTTAGGTCTGTATGCTCGCCGACCGATGGTATGTGTTAGACTAACATCAAGACATCGTCGCGACCGCAGGGAGTGGGCAACAGAGCATGTGAACAGGAGGAGAAATGAATGGAGCAATGTTCTTTTTGTGCTGACGAATCCCGTTTTTCTGTTCAACCGGATAATAGGCGTATTTTCATCTGGAGGGACCGTGGTAGTAGGAATAATCCTGCGTTCGTGCACAAAAGTGTCAGATTTGGCGGTGTATGGTGGTGTTGGTGTATGGTGTATGGTGGCATCTCCATTGACGGGAACACAGACCTCTACATCATTCGAGATGGACCTCTGACTGCTCGCCGATATAGGGATGAGATCCTCAGACCTATTGTAGTCTCTTACGCTTCAGCAATCGGAGATTACTTCCTTTTAATGGACGATAACTGCAGGCCACATCGTGTTAACCTGGTGGAGGATTTCCTTTTCGAGGAAGGAATCGTACGAATGGAATGACCAGCGTGTTCTCCAGACATGAATCCAATACAGCACGTTTGGGACGCTTTAGGAAGACGAGTTGCTGACTGCCACCCCCCCAAAAAAAACTCTACAAGAACTGGAAAGAGCTTTTCTGGAAGAGTGAGACAGAATACACCCAACTCGTGATTAATAGCCTCATTGACTCCATGCCTCAAAGGTGCTCAACGTTGCTGGCCGTGCGTGGAAACCATACCCCTACTGAAAATGATTTCTTTTGAAGAAAACACTTTTTCTTATTCTTTTTTTCTCATATGCACAAATTGTGTTTTTTTCTTTTTGTACACAAATGCGCAATAAAATGCATTTTTTTCTGCCAAACATGTGTAGTTTATTCTCATATAACCTACTACGTCTGTCGACCATGTATCAATCAGCTAAAAAGTTTCCCAGCCACAAGATCCACATAAAACCGCAATATCCTTTAATTATTTTGAGCAGTATATATATATATATATATATATATATATATATATACATACATACATGTTATCTTTTATATTCGCCATTGATATTCTGAAGTGTTTTGGTATTATAGGATTTATATATTTCAATTTTTCAATTGATAATTGTGGTTGTTTTTATTTAAATATATATATATATATATATATATATATATGTTCAAATTTTAATCTTTAATAAAAAATACATTTTATTCATCCACTCAAGTTCAAATAAATTTTTTTTTTTGACCTTGTAGTGGATGACACTTGTTAACACAGTTCTTTCAAACATTAATCATTAATTCCATTTAATTAATGAATAAATAGTAGCAAAAAATAATAGTGCAACACCCTATATAAAAAGTAAAATCGCTTGTTGTGTCCCTGTAGCACAATGGATAGCGCGTTGAACTTATAATCCATAGGTAGTGGGTTCGAAGCCTATCTGAGATAACCTAATTTCTGAGAATGTGATTTCTTTTTAACTGTACTATTTTATTAGAATTATTAAATTTAATCAATGAATAAACAGGAAAAAGCAAACAAAGAAGTCCAAAACCATATATAGAAAAGGGGAAAATTGCAAATAAAATCGCTTTCTATTTTATCATTTAATATTGGGATTCTGTCACATTTATATTAATTGTAATTATTTAGTAAAAAGTAACTAAAATAAAAATTTTCTTTCTTGACCTAAGCAGGACTTGGCTTAAAAAATACCTTGTAGATTTATACATATAAATCTACAAGGTATTTGCTTGTTACATGCTCTTGTTTTAAAATAAATCCTTTTCAGTAATTGAAATGTCCTTTAGATTAAAATAGATTTGTATTTTATCAAACAGTTACATTTCATTGTTTCATAAACAACTTTTTCAATAAATTCTGAATTGCACTATGCCTTTACTATGGATGGTACATGATTTCCTGTGTGTGCAACTTCCATTTCTAATCCTCCTTTTCTGTTTGGAGTGCCCAAAAATGGAAAAGGCAGTCAGATGTTTTTTAAAGTTTAAAAAAAATATTCAGGACGGTTAAGATAAAGGGCAATGTATACTTAATCGTTTGCGAATGACAGGACAATCAAATTTTAACAATGAGTATCGAAAGATCAATTCAAAAGGAACACCTTAATTTTAGGAAAAAAGGCAATTGTAATATTTTAAACAATTTGTTTAAACATTATATTATCTATGTCTGTATACATTAAAAATAATGAAAACAATAATAATATTCATTCTGTATTAAAATTTGCACTCCAATAAATGTTTTTGTGTTTCCTAATCTGGTATAAAGGTACATAATTTTATGTTCGGCCCACACGAGATTATGTTTTTTCGAAGTGGCCCGCAAGGTCATTTGGGTTGGACACCCCTGATCTTGAACGATAGGCCGAGTCAAGCACAAGAGCTGTTGCTCCTCACGCAAGCGTGAGTCATCAGACCGTTTGTAGAGTGTTAAATGAAAATCACTTACACCTCTTCCATTTTTAGCGAGTACAAGCTTAGAATCTCGCAGACTATCTTCTCCGACTACCAGTGGGTGGTAAAGCAATGTGAGCTGCAGCTGGACTTCATCTCATATGCTCTACAGTCATGAACAGTAATTGCAAACGTTGAATTTGTCAACGATGCTTTCAATAAACACTTCGTATTTCCTTTCGTCTCCTACTTTCGGTGTGTTGTGGCTCACCGCGTAACTCGCATCCATACATTCCTATACAACAAATGATTGTTACACACACAATGTCCTGCGCCTTCTCTAAATTTTTGTACCATGAATGAATTCGGGACCACCCTGCATATAATGTTATTGCGCATTCATTGTACGAGTCACTGCTATTCAAGGGACTTATTTATGTGAATGGGATCTTCCACGGGGGTATTTAAAAAATATTGCATTTAATCCCTAAACTGCCGATCAAATATTAGACGAATTGCTTCCCAACATCACCATTTTTTACACATGCGCGCAGGTAAGGTGTATTCAGGAAGAAAAGAAAAGGCACAAGAGTAAGCATTTTTTTTATCTGAAATAAGTAAATCTGTTGCAAACACTGTCAAGGACATTTTATTGCATTCCAAAGCCTTTGTAATAGTTTTACTGACAGCAGCCAAAAGAAAAGAATAGTTTTTCACAAAAACGTATATATATATGCAAGGCAATTAAGGCACCTGTTGAGTGAGACGAATATATACGCCGGTGGTAGTTAAGGGGTTAAAGAGTCAAATTAAAAAATGAATAATTACTGTCATCAATCTTTAAATGCCAATATCATTTGTAAAAGAGGTATCTAAATTTGAGCAAAACAGGAAATTCTAAAAATTTATTCATGAAAAAAGTACACAAAATTTCTTTTACGTTCCTTTTTTGGATAAAAAAATGTAAAAATATAATGAATCAAGAACATTTAAATCTAAAGCAACTGCTTCTAAAAACAAGACTCATTTTAAACATACAAACGTCAAAAGATTCAACTCATAAAATACAATGAAAAAAAAGCAATTTTCACACACAACCAAACCTCTATATTTAAATCTTAAAAAAATATCTAAATCTAAATAAAAATCATGAATAAATATCTCAAGTGATGAAAGATAAATTATGATCGATTTATGTTTAAAAATTGAGTTAAAATGTCAGTTGGAATTTTCACTTTTTTCTTATAACCAACTCTAAGACATTGGAAGTGAAAAGTGGTAATCCATTGCTATGTCGACCATTCTGTCTAACAAGTTCTTCAATAAAATCCTTCTTTAATTCCTCTTTTCGATCTTTTGGAACGTGCGGTGTTAAAACACACACTGAAGAAAAGAAATCTGTAAAGAAAAATAATAAACGTCTTTTAATGATTTGTTTTTAATTTCACTTAAGATTCAAGGGGGATAAAATTTTAAGTTTTGGTTTTACTGAGATGTTTTATTTTACCTTTTCATTAAGGTTTTAAGTATGTTAAAATATTTACAATGTTTTAAAATAAAAATTTTTATTCAAATTTACTCACCTGTGACAGGATAAACAAGGATAAGACAAAAATTACTTACAGTTCTCATTATACAACTTTATAAGACAAAGACAGATGTACAATAGATAGTTTTTCAATATAATCTCCACCTAGAGCAATGGACTTGGTCCAGCAAGCTACAAGGTTCAGAATTTCTTCCTGGTTGAAGGTTTCGGTTGCTTTTGCACCGCATCCTGAATGTCTGAACAAATCGGTGACCTCTCGAAGCTTCCTTGGCCATTCTAATGAGATGAAAATCCAAGAGAGTGAGATCTTGCCTGTAGAGAGTGTGTTCGACGATCTCAAGTCCCATTATGTTAATTCCTGTGGTAAGCATTCATGGTACCCTTCGCCCGCATGCTTTTCGGAATTTGATTTCGTCGTAGATAATTTGATAGGCAGAATCGTGACTAAAGTTAAAAGAAGAAGCAACCTCATCAACTGTAACTCGTCTACCTTCTGTAACCATCTCCTGAGATTGCTGAATGTTGTTGTCAGTGGTCGAGTTGACGGTTGCCCAGCTCCCTCTTTTTGCGTTACGCTCGTCCGGCCATTTTTAACTATTTCGACTTACAAAAGACATTTCACGAAATAAAGCCTGTAGTGGCCTACATAAGCCAATTTCAGCCTCCGGACGGGGAGGCGATTAATTTTTTCTAGTAGTATGCTACGTGCTTACGAATCCATAGGTTACGGGTTCTGTCCTCCGGAAATGCGCCAATTCATTGATGACCTTGACTAAGCAACATTATCTGTCGTGTCGCCATCTACTCGCAAGAAGAGCAACCCAAAACCGTCAAACCAACTTTACATAGCAACCAAAAAATGTGTGTCTGTTAAGACTCATTTGACGCAACACCACCAATTAACAGCAACACACACACTCGCCATAGCAAAACTCTCATTCGTTCGCCTTTCCACCGACTCACTGGCAGGGGAGTATTGTAGCGGTGGTATCTACATATGCCAGTAACAACCTCCAGACAGAGGTGATTACTATTGTCTAGTGGTATGTTACGTGCTTACGAATCCATAGTTCGGAAATGCGCCATTTCAAGCTTTTTTTCCTTATTGTGACAAAAGTCTCCGGTGAATTTCAACCCCTTTCAAACGCTCTGACCACAAAAATCTGATCACTGACATGCTTACGAAGCTGATATTGTATCTAAATGACAACTAAGGCAATGATGATTAAATTCCGTACACGTGCCCACAGACGCACCAACTCAAAGCATGTGCATGCGGTCGCCTCCTGTCTTTGTTCAATAAAGTTGCAGAATGAAAAGTGTAAGTAATATTTTTTTCCTTTTAGGAACAAGATTATGTATTGCTAAAGTAAAGGATATATAAGCAAAACATTTTTATTTTAAATATGCTGAAGGAAGAAATAATTTTAAACGATTAAAACGCATGTATTTTCATTCAATCTAAATTCTAAAAATAAAGAATATTTGTTTTAAGATATATATATATATATATTTCACCATATCCAGTTAATTAAAGTTTTGAGTGCATGCATTTTTTAGTATTATTACAAACCAATACAAAATTAAGGTTATAAATATAAAAGTGAACCCTTATTTAGATTTTAAAAAAAAGACAGAATAATACTTTGAATTTACAGGGAGGGGGAGAAGAAAGAACTAAAAAGAAGTGAGAATTTTTAAAAAGAAAAGTATATAATGAGTGTTTTAAACAAGAAACCCATGCAAATGAGCATACTTCTAAATTTCTCTTCCGATGGTATTACGTCAGTTGTCACTTTCTCCCTACAGTAAAGAATTTCAAATCCAATTTCCTGCAACATTTCCTTATAAGGCGTGCAATTCCATTTCCTGTTGTGAGATTCAGGAATCAACGTTTCAATATTCTGTTAAAACATTTAAAACATGAACATATTTGAAAAAATATAATTTAATAAATTAAAAATAATTCGAATAGGAGACAAAACGAATTACTTTAAAAAAATAGCTCCATTTATGGTCATTTTGCACTTTGAGTAATGCATCGTAATAAGATGTTTGCAATGGAAAGCAAACGGCTGCTTCTGCTCCTTTTTTTAAGAGTCTGAATACATTTTGAAATGCATTTCGTTGATCTTTCAGCCAATTGATACAGTAAACGGAGATTAATTTTGTTATTTGACCTTCCCAGTGCTTGAGAGTCGACCTGAAATAGGATGAAATCGAGGAAAATGTTATAAATGAAATAGAGATTTTAGAATTTGATCTTTTTGTTTAATCAGGAACTTTTAATTTATAAATTAATTAATTTTTATTAATTATAAGAGATTATTTTTATACTAACACAGAAAACAGAACTTATTTCTGAATATTTCATTGCATTTCAGTTTAAGACTAACGGGCTAACGTCGTCGATATCGAGTACGGGGTACAGGTATGTACGAGGTATAGAACGGGGTATCGAGTACAACGAGTTATAAATTAATAAGTTGGGGACCAAGTTTTTAGAATAATTTTTAATAAACACAGCACACAACAAAAAGTAAATAGTTATAATTAAAGTAATTGTGGGTTTCGAAGAGAGAGTAGTTATTACCTACGTCTGTTATTGTCGACTGATTGATTGGATATTAACGTCGCACTGTTCAGCTACGAGGGATTTTGGCGACGGACTACGTAATTTTGAACCATGGTCAAGTGACGTGGACGACACCAAAGCTGGCACCCCCTCTCCTAACAACCACACCACATGAACGGGAGGACGTTTCAGCTCTCGACAGATTTAACGTGCATCGCTGCCCTACACGGCGGGTCTTTAGTCGTACTGGGCTCGAACTCGTGACAAGGTAAGCCACGATCCGCGGCCCCTTGTTATTGCCGACAGTCATTCAGTTTCTGGGAAATGTTACATACGGAAGATAGAGGTCGCACGCAGGCGTCAACAGATAATATGGTACTCATTGTTTATATGATAGTGTTCTTAAATTCTGTACTTCCTTGTAACCTTTTTAATGCTAAAATTTGGTCATAAATCCTCAAGATGAAATAACTACTTCAATGCAAAAAAGTTTGTTTATCTATATATATAAAGGAGAAAAGCGACTCACTCGCTCACTGACTGACTCACTGACTAATCCCGATATCTCCGGAACTATTAAACCTACAGACTTGAAAATTGGTAGGTAGGTTCCCTTCATGGAGTAGACGTCAGCTAAGAACGGATTTTGCAAAGTTCGAACCCCAAGGGGCGTTACGTTTATTATAGATAATTAATTCCATTACTAAGCTATAAGATGTACAGTCGTGAAAAAAACTTGGTACACAGATTTCTTTCATAAAGTAGAGATTCCCTACATAATGATTTTTACAAAAACGACCTCCAAGGGGCGTTGAGGGCGCTTAAGAGGCGTTATACATAATTATTTCCATTTTTAAACTATTAGACGTACGGTCTTTAAATTTGGTAAGCGGATTCCTTTCATAGAGTACAGATTCGCTGCAAAATGGGCTTTGTTAAAATCGACCCCAAGTGGCGTTGTGGAGAATTACAGGGCGTTATAGGCAATTAACTTCTTTTTTAAACTATTAGACATAAAATCTTGAAATTGAGTAAGCAGATTCCATTCACTGAGTAGATATCTTTCATAAGATGGGCTTTGTGAAAACCATTTCCTAAGTGGCGTTGCGGGGGCTTAAAGGGCGTTATACATAATTATTTCCATTTTTAAACTATTAGATGTACAGTCTTGAAATTTGGTAAGCGGATTCCTTTCATAGAGTACAGATCCCCTACAGAATGGGTTTTGTGAAAATCGATTCCCAAGTGGCGTTATAGGCGTTATAGGCAATTAACTCCTTTTTTAAACTGTTAGACGTAAAATCTCGAAATTTAGTAAGCTGATTCCATTCATTAAGTAGAGATCCGCTATAAGATGGGTTTTGTGAAAACCGTTGAAAAAGTGGCGTTGCGGGGGCTTTAGGGGCGTTATACATAATTATTTCCATTTTTAAACTATCAGACGTACAGTCTTGAAATTTGGTAAGCGGATTCCTTTCATAGAGTACAGATCCGCGGCAAAATGGGTTTTGTCAAAATCGACTCCCAAGTGGCGTTGTGGAGAAATAACCTTTGACAGATTGGCGAGGGCTGCGGTAGCCCAGTGGTCAAGGTATCGGATCATGACAGGCATGTCACGAGTTTGAGCCCAGTACCACTGAAGACCCGCCGTGTAGGGAAGTGATGCACGTTAAATCTGTCGAGAGCTGAAACGTCCTCCCGTTGGTGTGGAGCGGTAGTTAGGAGAAGGGGGTGCCAGCTCGGGTGTCGTCCACGTCACTTGACCATGGTTCAAAATTACGTGGTCCGTCGCCGAAAGCCCTTGTGTAGCTGAACAGTGCGACATTAATATTCACTCACTCATTCTTTTGACAGATTGGTGCTAATGTAACACGGCAACTTATATTGAATAAGTTTAAAAAAAATTTCTCCGAAGTTACCATTAATTAAGGGGGAAAGAGCTATATTAACGTCGTAACTATAAAGCGTCACGAGGGCTAACGGTGATTGACCAAATTTTGAATCCCAGTCGTGACGAGGACGACACCGGATTTGACATTACCTTCTCCAAGCATCCACACCACGGCAACGAGAGGAGCTTGTTATATTCAATGAGTATCAGCATCCCTCAAGGCAGGTCCTCAATGGCACCAAGACTCGAACCCATGATACGCCATTCACGAGTTCGTGACCATAACCACTAGGTCACCCGTGAGTTAAGGGAGAAATATGAAATTTGGTTACATTTTATGAGATTTAACAATTTATACTTGTTATGGGAAATTTCTTTTTTTTAAGGGGGGAATTTTATATGGGGGTTGTTCTAAAATTTGTGAAGAAATGCTTGGGTAAAATCTTGAACACTAACGCCCATATTCACTGCTAACCTGACCGCCGGTTAGAGGAAGGAAACCTGGGTTTCGCCGAAAACGCTATTCACCATCACAAGTTAATAACTTAACTCCGGTTCAAGTTAAAAAATCCTGACCCAGGGTCCCAGTTGGGTTAGTTTTAACCGCCCATGCGCAGTAAGCGATTTTTCGAGTGTTTACATTTGCGTTTTCTTTTTTAAATTTAAATAACACTGACGGATCTGTTGTGGTGTTCGCGGATTCACCACTCCATCAGTGTCATTGAATTGCCGCGTTAGTTCAATATACGCTTCATTTTTTGTGCTACTAACAGCATTTGTTTCCCTATATTCTCTTATATGTAAGTGCGGTTTCATCAAAGCCAACATCAACTCTTTTTCGTACTGCGTAAAATAAATTCTGTTGGCATTCATTTTAAACAGGAATATAGAAATTGTAGCTCCAGCCGGAAGTCACGGGGTTTATTTCGACCAATGGGAATCGACCAGTAAACCCAGGTTAAGAAACCCGGAGTCAAGTAACTGGACGTCGAAAAAGAGCTGTGAATTGAAGTTCTAACTTGGGGTTGACTGCCGATTACTTAACTCCAGGTTTCATCGCTGGATTAGGTTAGGGGTGAATACGAGCATAAGAAGAATAACATTTGAAAAATTATTTTATGAAAAAACTTTAATTTAGAATTTATACACATGTGCAGTTTCTTTAAAAAGAGGTATTTTAGTTGGTATATATTTTGGTTACATTTTTTATATATAAGACGATAAAAAAAATACCATTTGAAAGAAATTAATATTCATGGGATTATTTTATTAAATACACACCAGTCTTCTAAATTAGCCACACTGTACTCAATGAGGGGATGAGAATTGTGATTCTTGGCGAAATCAATTGCCGCTGGGAGTAAATCCACCGCCAAAATCTTCTTTACATTAGAAAAAAGGGGAAGAACTAATTGATAAGTGGTTCCACCAGGTCCACATCCTGCATCCAGAACTACATCTTCTTTATTACTACTCTGATTCCATTCTAACTGAGGAAGTGTCCTTGACAGAAAACTTTTTACGCTTTCTAAAGGTATACGTTCGTTACTGTATAAATTAGGTTCCAGATTCATTATTTACTACCCTAGAAATAAAAGAAAAAAATATTTAAATCACATATAATGATCAGAATTAGTCAATAGTGAAAAATTATAACAGATTATTTAATCCCAAACCACATGCACAAGTGTCATCTCGATAAAAGTATTATTATTTATAATAAAGAAATGTACATTACCGATAAGTTTTATGTAAAACTCTGTCTTGAAATCTTGATCTTACGGCGCAAAATGTAATGTGTTTTTTATTGTAGCGAAAAAAAAGTTCACTTCGGATGACATGGACTCGGACTCACACGCCCTTTTGCAGTCGACTTGCCAAAAATAAATCAATCACAACACACTTAAATTCTCATTTATTCCTACACAAAAGAAATTTTAATTTTTCATGTTAACACTTTAATTTTCTATACAATTTGTATTAACTTTAAAAATTTTGCTTCACGTGCTCATAACCCATCAACCATCAACTTTTTTTGTTTCATTAATTGTAATTCTATATTTCTCTCGTGCTTTTATTTTTGGAGTTTACTCCTTGTTCATTTTTAGTTTGTTTTCGTTTCAATGACGGACCAGCCATGCTTATTTCTTTTTTACTTTTTTATTCAACCACACAACATATGTACGCTATTTACAAGCGCAGCAAATTTTAATTAATTTTTTATTGTGAGCTTCGAGTATTAGAGTCCTATATTAATGCTCACGTCTGAGTATTAAAGAGAAATTTTCTCGTCTATATCGTTCCACAGAAGGTTCTCATCTGCCGGCACAGCGTGGCAAGGAAGAATATTTGCATTTGTGCGCATGCGCCAACACTCCTTAAGAATCGATTTTCATATAAAGACCCGGTAGGAAAATATTATGAGGAGGGAAATTTTAAAAAAGCGTTAACAAAAATATGTTACGCACACTCTCTGTCCGAAGAAAGAGTTTCTACTTTTTCTTCGTTTTTAAAATTGCAATAATTCTTTTTATATAAAAATCAGAAAAAAGTAATTACAGAATCGAAAAATTCACTTATTTCGCCACGATGTGGTGTAAATTTTTTTTATTCGAAATTTTGTATTTTTTGAGATTTTTTTTTAAATGTCATTATCGATACGTTTTTTAAAAGATATTTTCAAGCATTCTGTACGGATTTCTTATAAATTGTTGTGTATCGAAATTCCGTCCTAAAAAAGTTCATACTTTGTTCTTTTAGAATCAGTGATTTAAAATATAAAATGCCGAATTTTTTTTTTTTTTTTTTTTTTGCAATTTTTCAAAACATACACGAAATTTTAACTAAACATTCAATAACCTTGTTGTTTGTAAAAATAATTTCACGGAACTTTTTTTTCTAAGTATCAAAAGTTGTTATCGGTGTTTTGTTCAAAGATTGAAAAAATTGCTTAAAAATTACGGATTTAAAAAAGTTTGTTTTTCGTAAAGTACCCTTTTCACAAAAAATCATTATAGCAGGGTTTTTTTCTTACATTTTTTGTTCAAAAGTTCCCATTATTTGTTATTTATGTGGGAAATTTGGAAAGAATATTTTAAAAACTAATCCCTTAAAAAATTGTAACTTTAAAAAAAAATATGGGAACTACATTTACTAGCATTTTAGCGTATATATAATTTTTAGCAACACTTCATGTCTTAGCTCTTTTGACTACAGCAACTACAAATCACCAAATTTGGTGGGATGTGAAGCTGATCACGCAAAAAAAAAAAAAAAAAAAAAAAAGAGCTGCTAGAGAGAAGCTTCATAAACTCAGTACGATTGACACTGGAGGGTTACCATACGAAATTATTTTTGTTGCAGATAAACCATATATGATAACTGCAAACATCGAAGTTGCTGATGGTTTAGCCAATGGGGCTGTATATATAGGTAAATTGTCACATGTTGAATTGAGGATCAAAATAGAGTTGGTTTGGCTCCTATTTCCAAACGGCTTTGGTGTTAAAGCACGAGGAAAAGTAGATGAATGCAAATGATGAATGCAAATGCAAAATGAATAGATAGAGAAATGGTTTCTATGAACCGTAGATCTGCAATAGTTCCTCTCAAACGAAATAGATCGATTCATACTAAAAGGAACCATTCCCCTTTGAAACCAGCCTGCTCCTTGGCAATTGACAAATCGCAAGGAGGGACATTTGATGAATTGATGAAATTGTTTACAAATACAACTAGACACATTCACAACCATTGGTCTACGTAGCCTTATCCAGGGTCACGTCTCAAGAAGGACTTCATATTATACTTACTGATAGGCGTCAACATTTTTACCATGGTAGGCAATATAAGGAAGCGATGCTTTCATTACGAAATGCGTTGACCAGGTTTTCTACTGTTCATCTTACTACAATTTATCAAATTATGATCAATAAAATGAATGGAGGGGATGTGGTTCTCTCAACTGTCAAAGTCTCTAAGAACATGCATGTGATATCCGTGGTAATATTGTGCAAAAAACACACATTTTTTGATGTTATCAGAAACATGACTTCTCGCTAAAGAATTAGTTGAAATTGAAAATTTTAAACGCGTTACACAGTATAGACGAGATTTTGTGGGAAGAAATACCAAGTGCGTTAATCCAACTAAATCTAATTTGGGAGATACATGTGCCGCGAGATGCCTTTTACCCTATCGGTAGGCCCATTTTTGTTGTCACAGTTTATATTTCTGTCAATCAGAATGTTACTGACATTATAGATTATATCCTCGAGACATTACTAGCATATACAGAAGGTCGTTCTAAACTACTGGGGAAACATTATCATGTACTTACATTCATACCTAGTGGCGATTTCAATATTGATTTCGATGAAGATGAAAGGTTGAGATTAGTACAATTTTTAAAATCAGAGTTTCATTTCGATTTTGTTTCTAGTAAAGCACTGGGGACGATTAGGTATGGTACAACCATTGATGCGGTGTTTTCAAGATTCGTAAATCACGTATCTACTGACGTTCACGTATCATCCTTTAGTTATCACAAGCATCTTGTCATAGAGATTATAAATGACAAGAGAATGTAATTAATACTCACAGTGATATTAATAGTGAAGTAAATCAACCTTCTTAGATGTTCTCATGTACAATGAGTAATATATATACTTATGTAACATAATTGATGTATATTATTATACATATATGTATTTTTTTACCTAATCAATATGAAAAATGTGAAAAGAATAAAGAAAATACATGCATGATTTCAGTATTATACATGAGATGCTTTTATATATTTACCCTGCGTGCCTACTATATAATCAAAGACAATCGTACTAATTACAGTCGTGCATCGGAGCCGACACACACACAGTTTTTATTGCATTGTATTTATAAAAGTTAACTGTAATTATAATTATGGAAAGTTCTGGAACTTTCGATGGCAATATATAAGGAGAGGAAATATTCAGGTTAGAGAATAAAGTCTCGAGTTGTATCTAGTAAGAGTTGTCTTTTTATTTCAATATCGAATTACCATATTAATTTTATCTACGCTACAATATTTATCAAGGTAAAAGTAATGTTTCATTAATTTGATGATATTTAAGTTTTATTGTATCTCAAAGATATTCTCAAAGTTCAGATCAAAAATATCTATGTAATAATATAGCAAATATTCAAACAATTTAAAACCATTTATAATTCATGTATTATTCATTGCGGCATTTTTCAACAAGACTTACAAGATAAACGAAGGGAACGTGTTGCCTTACAAAACATCACGCGAGTACTTATCTCTCTTTATGTATTTATTTTTTGGAAATTATAACTTGTTTAGGCATGTTTTGCTGACGAGGGAATCTAAATTAAACGTCAAGTTCGGCTGTGTTACGCTGAATCGGGTTTACTCGACTCCGTTTGGCATTAATCGTGCTCGGATTGGCCACGCTTGCTTAGTTTTAAAAACTTTTTTTAACAGGTGCTTTTTTAAGTAAAAATTTCATGCACACTTTTTCCCGTAATTTTTTTCACTTCATTTAAATATTACTATCATGCAGCCCGCGTCCACTCTACTCCAACTAGTGCACGAGAAAAGAGAGCAAGTGTAAAAAATTGAAAACAAAATATTGTTCTTATATATAAAAGATCGAAAGATGGACCTTTGAAATTGCAAGAATTTTTCCAAAGTTTATTATTTTTAGCTACTGTTCTCCGTAAGTAAAGGTCTGAAAGGATTGTACAGTAAAGAAGAAAGTTCGATTTTTCCCATTGAAAATTGTTTATAATCAATAATGTTTGAGAATATTACACAGGTTTACTTGATAGTCGTATTAGAAGAAATAGGCGAAACAGTAGACGAATCTCTTAAAATCGTTGAGCTAAAAGAAATCCTTTTGAAATCCTCGTAATTTATAAATGATGAGGAATTCGTCTTAGATTTCATTGCGACCACAGTTGTGCAACGTAAAAAGAAAGACAAGTTGCATAGGTTACGCTCTCAACAACAAACAGAATGTGTAAATTCAACGTATTATGTTGTTGAAAGTACCCCTCCATTAGATAAAAAACTGTAAAAATAATCGCACGTACTGTGCCAAGAAGAAACGATTCAAGCAATGTCATTTTTGATTCAGTAGAAAGAGCATTTAAGCTCAAAAATGTAAAAACAATTAATTTCATTAAATCCGAAATTTTAAGGCTACACGGTACCCTTTTTTCAAAAGAATTTTTTGGAGACAGTTACAGTAAAAATAATTGATGTTTTATATTTAGATTATATTATTAAGCTGATTCTGTAAGCAAAAAGTCAGTTTGACCAGTCATTACTTTACAATTTTAAAAAATTAGGAATTTTTGAAGTTTTTTCAAACTCTTATAAAATACTCAATTTTTAAAATTTTTTAGTAATTTTAAGTTATTTATGATTCTTAGATTATTACAAACAGTATTTAGTATGGATTTGAAAATCTATTCCCTTGTTGATTTTTAATAATTATTTTTCTTGAAAAACCTGGAAAAAACACGAAAATTTTTAAAATATCAACTTTAGCATTTTTTAGAAAAATAACTGGAGTTCTCAGCCCTAAATCCATACTAACTTTTATAGAACATACATTTAGGAGTATATACAAAAAAATTCAAGGCTCTATCTTGAACAGAAAAAAAGCCTTAGGGATTAGAAAACACTTATACCTTCAAAATTAAAAGTCTGAGAAAAACGCATTTAAAGTTTGTAAAGTCATAAAACAAGAACTTATAATGCTCGTAAAACTCTAATTTTTAATACGTTAATTTCCAATGTATGTTCTACGTAAAAACACTATTTTCTATTAAATATGTGACTGAAAATTATATTTTTAATTCAAAATATATTTTTGCATAATATTGATAGCATTTGTTAAGACGTCAGTTTAATCAGCTTTATCTTAACCTAATATTTCACAAAAGTTTTGAAACACGAAGCATTTATGTACAAAATAATAATGATACTAACTTAAGCTAAAAATAATCAGGTTTGCTCATAAAATTTATTTTTTTCAGTTTTAAATTGGGGCAGTTTAGGAAGTTTTAGCTCTTGTCGTACGACTTTAAAATACTAAAATATAGTACTACAATACGTTTAGTATAATGTAGTTTGGTATATACATCAAGGAAATATTCAGTTATATCTGCAGCATTTGAATTCAGAATACTTGTATTCGGAAGTCTAATTGCAAAATCAGCTGAGGACTGATTTTTAGATACATCATTTTCAGTAGTATTCCATCTCTTCGAAATATTGTTTCTCACAGAAACCCAGAACTCATTTGCCATGGCATTTTCTCTACAGGAAAAAATTAATGATAAAGCTTTTAAGTTATATAAACTATTTTTAAAGCAAAAATTGGCCATGAAATTAACCTTTATTAATTAATTATGAGAACTCAAAAAACTCAAAACATAATCAAGCAGAAATGATTTTAGTAATGAAAATTGGAATTAATAACCATTTCAAACTAAAAGCTCAAAAATATTTTTAATTAATTCAACTGAAGTGTGAAAAAATGCTTTAAAAGGAAACCGAAACCAAAACCATAGCTCATAAGACTTCAAATATCTTTAAAACTAATTTGCTAACAGATCTGAAATTTCGTGGCAAGCATCTCAATGATATAGGCCACCAAGACATGCAAAAAAAAAATTTTTTTCGATAAAAATGAAATTTTTAGGGTACTGTGTAGTCTTAAGGAAATTAACTGTTGACAAAGTTATCAATATTCTGGTTTATATTAGGTATGACAACTAAGAGATAACGAAAATATAAAAGCATTCATTCTGAAAAAGTACAAACTTTTTTCCCTGTTTGCTTAGGAAATTTTAAGAAAAGTGAGTGGCTCACAGGACATAAGTTTTCTTAGCCTTAAATAGTATACGGTGTTACGTAAGTTATATAAACATCTATATTATATAAATATAATCTATGCGTACGTAATTTATATATAAAATAAATTGATTGATATTTAAATCGTACATACTCGCCTATAAATATATAAAAATTCAAATTATTTGAACATTGCCCTTTACATAAAACGGATGAAATAAACAAATCCACCGATGCATGACATGAAAAAGAACTACTGTACACTCGCGTATCAAAATATCGTAAGAGAAAACGTTCTCTCTTCAAACTGGATTCTCTTGCCCAGAATAAATCAGAAGTTTTTTTTTTTAACTTCTATCGTGTGCATAAGCACACACGTGATTTTTTTTTTACTTCACAACTATGTGTGCATACAATAATTTATTACATTATGCCATCTAAATCGTGCCCAATTTTAAGAAATTTTTTTATTACAGTTGCCTAATAAAACATTTTGCACATAAATCACATTAATAAATATAAAAAAAAATCCGAATACAGAAAATTCCCCATGTCCATATTTTGGTACTCTATATAGCGTTTAAGAACTGCAGTTTCATACGAATTGTGCAATTTTGTGCAATTTTTGCACAATTTTTCTTTCAATTTTGCGTGACCAGTCTAAAGCAAAAATTGGAAACTTACCTCAAAATAATAATGGCAGGACTTTTTCTTTATCTTAAGAAAAAAACAATTAAATAATATTTTGAAAATTGTACGCAGCTGTCTGCTTATTTCGATCGCAAGATTTCTAAAAATTTTCTTTAATTTTTAGGCATTCAGCTACGAAATAAACAGTCACTAGTAGTTGGAGAAAGAATCTTAATGTACTTTTGAAGAGAACCAAATTCACGTGCTTAATTCTGGAAATTGTGTCAAAAAATGGCTATGATAAGACCATATCTAGAATTTCTAATGATACTATGTCACAAGAAAATGAAATCTGCGATGTTTTCCATGTTGTGTATTGACATAAACCGATAGAGACGTTTAGATAGAAGCTTTTTATATAGTGTTTTTGTATTACCTTATTCATAAAAATCACGAACTTCCTCATTCCAATCCGGAGAGTTTTGGACATGTTTTCAGGGGGTAGTGCCTATTCCTTAAGTTGTGTGTTATGTTTAGGATCCTCATCTTGATGAAATGTAAAATTTCCTCTCAATACCGCTTTTTTAACACTTCCCTTCAAAATTTTCTTTTAGATTATTAAAATTATATAAATTTTTTTATCAATCATTATTTCGACGAATAAAAATTTCCCAATCCCAGTGATTGCTATATATCCGCAGAATGTTATTACACTGCTGGACAATTGCTAAGGACGGATCACAAATTGCTATGTAGCATAACATTAAGCGAGAGATGAGGCCTAGTAGGATAAAATATAGTTGTCAACCTGTTCAGACATTAGAATAAAGAATATTTATTGTTCTGGAAAGTACAAAATCTGTGAAACATCTGAAAGAAAAAAAAATGTTCATTTGATCTGCGTACGGAGAAATGGAACAATGCATCTAAAAGTCAGCAGGCACCTTAAAGAAAGGTATCAGTACGGGATATGTCCACCGTGGAGTGTAATGCAACATTCCACACGTCGTACCATACTTTGCACAACATTATCTAGCAGCTGTTGAGACAATTTATCCCATTCCTCTGTGAGTGCACGGATGAGGGTGTTCTTGTTTGTCGGAGGATAGTTTCGACCAGCAACATGCCTCCCCAAAGCATCCCACACATTTTCAATGGGGTTTAGATCTGGAGAACGCGCTGGCCATACGAGACGTTAAATACCCTCGCTGTCTAGACAATCCTGAACAGCGAGTGTTCGATGACATGTTGCGTTGTCGTCCATAAAAACAAATTTATCACCGACAGCACCACGGAAAAGACGAACATGAGGAAGTAGAACTTCATCAATGTATCGTTGGCCCGTCATAGTCCCATTCGCAACCACATGTAGGCGCGTGCGGCCATTGATCATGATGCCGGCCCACACCATGATACTGCATTAATGTCGGATATCGGTCCTTTTCCTGGATATTTTCTGGACGATAAGCAGTACCCCTCTTGCGCCAGATCAGTTGGCGTCTACAATCCGATGACAGACTGAACCTACTCTCATCTGAGAATAGTACGCATGCCCAGTCCTGTTCAGTCCAATTGTGATGCTCACGACACCATTGCAAACGGGCAGTACGGTGCTGTCTGGTCAATGGGACACACACAACAGGTTTGCGTGCGTATAGTCTTCCTCCCCTCAAACGTCTGCCAACAGTTTTTCGGGAGATCTGCTTTCCTGAGGCAGCAAGAAACTGATTTGCCACCTGCTGAGCTGGGATGCGCCTGTTCCTTTTTGCTGATAGGACGATATATCTGTCTTCTGCAGGCGTCGTACTTCTCTCCCCCGTGCCGTCTACTACACATTCCAGTAGTTTTAAATGACTTCCACAGCCGTGAAACAACGCTGTGAGCGATGTCGAACTCCCTGGCAACATTTGTTATTTTTCGCGCTTCTTCGATCTTTCCAATAATTCGGCCACGCATAAAATCATCTATGTGATGTCGGGAAGACATGCCAAAAATTTTAAGTTCGTCTATTAAATCTTTCCTGTAAAACTTTGACTTGAAACAACAACTGTCCACACGCGTCAAAACCTTTAAAGCTCATACGAACGCTATCACGTGATGAACAGACGTGGGGAAAAAATTGCATACTCATACTTCTTACTAATATCCCGCACTTATTCTAATTTTCCACATTTTGCTTCCTTTCATTTTGTGGTTGCTATGGATGATAGTGTTATCCGTCCTTAGCAATTGTCCAGCAGTGTATTACGCTTGGCCTATTCGAGAGTTTTCAACAAGGGTCAAGGGAAGCGGATGTCACCTAAATTAGCACTTCTCAATTTAGACTTCTCATACCAACGTGAAAACTATGAGCCGGGACAGATTTAACGTGCATTATCCCTTCTATACGATGGGTCTTCAATGGCGCAAGGATTCGAACCTGTGATGCGTCAAAACCACCTACGAGTTCATGACCACTAGATAATCACGGCCACACTCAGTTTTGAAAACATACTTCAGTATATCTTACAATCACACACATAAAAATACTAATTTTATTTATATAAAATTCTCAATTTTTCCTTTGTAAATAAGGGTGAAAATTTTATGTATGTATGATGAATTTTTTTGATATTTTTTATTCCATATGTTATTTTTTACTACTAAATTATTATATGGAATTATGAAAGCAAATGCACCCTTAAATTTTGGAGTAAATGTCATTTATAAGAAAATAAATTATGTACAAGTTTTGAAGAGATTTTATAAAAAAAACAAATTAATAAATTTTTAATATCAAATCATTATTTTCCTAAAACTACATTGTTCAGCCTTTTAACTTTATTAACTAACATACCACTATATTCATTTATAGGGTGTTTTTTTAGAGATATAGAACTTTAAATTGCAATAAAACAACGATGTATTATTCGATTGACATGAATTTTTTTTATTCGAAAGATAATCTTGTGGCATTACATTTTAAATATGATCAAGCAAGGCTTAGATTCGTCGAATGGGCCCAAAACGAGATTGCCGTTGTTCTCGATTTTCATAAGCGAATTTTGTTTAGCGATGAAGCGCACTTCTGGTTGAATGGCTACGTCAACAAACAAAACTGCCGCATTTGGAGTGAAGCTAATCCACAAGTGTATGTCGAAACACCGTTACATCCAGAAAAATTGACTGTTTGGTGCGCTTTATGGGCTGGTGGAATCATTGGTCCGTACTTCTTCAAAAACGATGAAGGCCACAACGTTACAGTCAATGGTGATCGGTATAGAGCCATGATTACTAACTTTTTCATTCCTGAATTGAACAATCATGATATCCAGGAGCTGTGGTTCCAACAAGATGGCGCAACATGTCACACAGCTCTTGCCACAATCAATTTATTGAAAGACACGTTTGGTGACCGCCTAATTTCACGTTTTGGACCTGTGAATTGGCCTCCAAGATCTTGTGATTTAACACCGCTAGACTATTTTTTGCGGGGCTATGTAAAGTCATTGTCTATGTGGGATAAGCCACAAACGCTTGACCATTTGGAAGACAACATTCGCCGTGTTATTGCCGCCGATATGCGGCCACAAATGTTGGAAAAAGTCATCGAAAATTGACGTCCAGATTGGACTACATCCGAGCCAGCCGTGGCAGTCATATGCCAGAAATAATATTTACAACGTAATGCCACAGGATTATCTTTCGAATAAATAAAATTCATGTCAATCGAATAATACATCGTTGTTTTATTGCAATTTAAAGTTCTATACCTCTAAAAAACACCCTTTACAAGCTCTGGCCATAAAGTTTGCTGAATAAAGTCAGAACGGCCGATCTGGCAAAACTGGTGAAACAAAATGCTGCACATGTGTAGCAGCAGGTTTTGAACCTCAGTCCTCAACGTTGTTCAGTCGAGCGTCATTTGTGTTCCATGTAAGACTTTCTTTAAAATGTCTTTGTTCAGTGCGTAGGTTCTTAACTGAGAGCAAAATAATTAAAGAACAAAAGATCAACTAAAAGTTTTGTTTTAAGTTTGGCAAAGCAGTGAAAGAAACTTATGCGATGCTGGTACGTGCTTATGAAAATCACGCACTGTCACAGAGGATGAGTCCTGGTGTCTGAGGTACGATCCTGAAACGAAACGGTAAAGCATGGTATGGCGTTCTCATGTATCACCTCTTCAGAGCGAAGTCAGAACAGAAAAATCTCGCATAAAAATGATGCTCACTTTTTTGTTTGATTGTCAAAACTTTATCCACAAGGAATTTCTATCTGAGGAAACAACGATAAAGGCTGCACAATACATTTGATCCGATTCATGAAACGTCAACTCAAGGTACGACTTCAGTACGCATAAGGTTAATGGTTTTTTTGTTCACGACAATGCTCGCCCTCACACAGCCGATATCGTCAAACAGTGCCTGGCAAAAAAAGGGATGGTGCAAATTGAACATCCTCCATATATATAATCGTCAGATCTCAATTCTCCAAACCTCTTTCTATTTCCCCGACTCAAACTCTATCTTCAAAGGAAAGAGATTTGACGATACTTCTGGCATCCAACATAATATGGCGAGGTTTTGAACTCCATACCAAAAGAAGACTTCTTACAAGGTTTCCAGAATGTGTATTGTAGATCTCAGTGGTGCACAGTTATGAGAGGTGACTATTTCGAAGGACAGTAGGCTATAACTTTCGTTTTTTTTCATCTACGTTAATGGTACAGGACTATTCACCGAACTTTATTGTCAGAGGTTGTATTTCTGTTATTCTATTCGTCTTTCCCACTGACCCTTTATTTTTACTTATCTTTATCGTGTTTGATTTCTTATCAACGTCTCACTTTGGATCAACACTATTGGTCGCCAGCCTCAAAAATTTAAACCTTTGTCAAGGACATTTTTAATTATCCTCTGTTAAACTATACAATAAATTAGTATGTTGGCTATTTTTTTCCAAAAATTACTAAATGAATTGCACACAATTAACCTGACGTTTCCATTAACGTGCGACATCAGTAACAAATAGTATTTTTGAATTGTTTCCAATCCCCTTGGAGCTGGAAAGCTTACACCAAGTCCATTTGACCTTTCCGCGTAATAGTCTCACACACCAAGCCTTGCTCTTCATACAACTGTCACAGGAAAATGCCCCAGCAGTCCATAAGATGAGTAGGAGAAACAAGGAAAGAGCAGGGACAGGTAAAGAAAGTCTTTACCCCCTGCACAAAAGTCATACTACGCAGGTGACCGCTTCTAAAGCGCGCCAATGCCGTCTGATGAGCCCTGGAACTCCTGCACTATATAGATAGGCCAGGACTCTTAGCTGCGTACCAGTGATGAGCAGGAGGGTTTCGTCAAGTCAAATTCATTTTATTTTTTGGAAGGAAGGAATTTCCGAATGGGTTCAGACAGTGAGTGGAACTGGCGTTAGGGATATCACATCCCCTACCAGCCAGCTCAGAAGCAGCTTCGTTCCCAGGCACACCCGTGCATTTATATTTATCAAACTAACAGGACTTTTTTTATGTGACGAAACATTCTGAAAGATAAAAAAGAAAGTTTCTCCGTTGCGATTTTGGAACTATTAAACAAATTTAAAATCATGTATCCTTTATATTTCATGTGTTATTCATTGCAGCGATCATATAAACGAGAAACAAGAAAAACAAATGCAATCTTACAAAACAGCTTGAATACCGTTTCCTGTAGTTTTATAACACTTACAAGGTGAACATTAGTTGAAATTACATATTGAATATCCTCTTAATTAACCTCGCTTTATAAGTAGCTTTAATATATGTTGTCTAGCAAATAGTTTTGCACATAAATGACATTATTAAATGTAATAAATCTGACAAATAAAAACAATTTTCTATACTCACATTTTAGCAATCTATACAGTATTAGCAATTCAATTTTTATGAAAATTCGAAGTTAAGGTATCCGATTAGGTTCGGAGATAAATTTTTCAAAAATTGATTTTCTGAATAATTTTATTGTTTTAAAGAACATAAATAGACTTAAAAAGTCATAACTATTAAATAACTAACATGTATCGCCATTATTTTGGAAAAAAAATTATTTTTAGAAAAATTTAGCAAAATTTTTTAAGTTAAGAAAAACGTGACATAAAAATAAATTGCACATTATGCAAATTTAACGTCATTGATATACTTCTTGATCCCTCTGAAGTGTCACAAACCGCAGGATAAAAAATATTTGAAGAAATAAATATTTTATTAGCATTTTTTAAAATGTGATGGTCATGTGATTTTTCGTCAAAATTACTGCATGTTCTCAGCAAAAAAAAGGCTGTAAAATGTGAGTAAATGCAGCTGTCTTAAAATCTGCGGTTTGTTACACTCCAAAGGGCCCATAGCATATATATTATAAATTTCATTGCAATTGATTGGATTATTTAGAAGATATTCCGTTTTTCGTGCACAAATTATCAGAAAAAGTTCATTGTTCAAAAAACGAATTAAAAAATATTTTTATTAGTTAGATAAAGTAAATGCTTTAAAAAGTACTTAAAAACTCTAGTTTTATGAATTAGTTCTTCTTCCTCAATAATTAATTTCTTTTTTCCCTAATGACCCAAACATCAAACACCTGAAAAGTACTTTTTCAACCTAGTCGGATACCTTAAGCGAATTGAAACATCAAAGTGATTTTACGTGGTTTTTCTTTCAAGTTTGTCTGTACAATATTAAGTAAAAATTTGAAACTTACCTTAAAAAAAAGAACTCTATCTGAAGTCAGTAAATTATAGAATATCCTGAGAATTATACGTAACTGTGTTCTTGTTTCAATTATATAATTTCTAAAGAAAATTATTATGCAACCGAAATCCTATAAACAAAACAGTCAGTAGAAGTTGAAGAGAGAGAATTTCAATAATATTTTGTACTTTTGATTAAGACAAAATTCTAGAAATAGTGTGCAAAATGTCTCAATGATAGTATCGTTAGAAATTCTAGATATGATCTTAAGTATGAAGAAAACGAAGTTCACGCTTTCCTCATTTTATTGATATAAAGACATGTTTTTTGATAAAAGCATTGATAAAAACCCCTAAAATGTACTTTAATTCATAAAAGTTAGAAAAATCATGTTTTCTTCCCAGAAACTAAGTAAAATCTCCAATGATTCTTATACGTACATCTAACAATAGTTTTTTTATTACATGGCTTGGGACAGGTCTTCACTTTTTCTGTGAAATTAATAGCTACTGTTGAGAAAATTTCTTTTTTGGAGCAATTTTTTTTAAAAAAGTGAGATTTTAGTTGAAAATACATTTAAATAAAATGTGAAAAAAATATCCAATGTGTTAGATTTGTTTCATAATTGAAATGTACACAAAAATGCATTTCTGCTTTAAAAAAAATGTGTGCGTGTATCAATGTGAACGCGCGGAAGAAGTTAACTTCTTTGGCTTATATGTATTGAATTGTATAATTAAGTTATCAAAGGCTTGTGGTTAATTTTGAATTCTTCATGAGCAAGTCTACGACGATAAAAATCACTGTTATTTGACACAGTAGCATCTTCACTTCCTTCAACATATGGTACTTGATGTTGTGGTTCCTGAATTAGTTTGGACTCATCGACATTTCTTCTACGACGTCTGTACTCTCAGATATGCTCAGCTGATGTTTTTCGACGTGTGGCGTTGATAAATTGACAAGGTAATCCGACAATTCATGTGAACTATTTAAATTGTCATCAGTTGTACATATATAAACTCACTTATATAAATGCTTCTATGCATTTACTCATTTTGGTATATTACTATACCCAGGCAAACCCTTATACATACTTACATGTACACAAATACATCCCTACCTTACGTTCATCGCGTAACACGTAACGAAAATTTTTCTTTGCCGTGCCAAAAGTTAACTTCAAAAAGGAAAATTAATATCTTTTAAAATAGTATTTTGTTTTTACAATTGCTTTCAAAAGACATGGAACGAAATCTACAAGTACTTCAGTTATTCCTCAGTGTGGTAAATACCCATTTATCTTGTAATTATATTCCGAATTTTTTTATATTTGTTATGTAGTATTTTTTTGTACTGCCTTCTTTATGCAGAACCAATTTTTCTACTTTAAAATTTGTATAATGTTATCATGTTTTCAGGTAATGTAAACAGGTGTTTATTGACTATTCATGTATGATGTGTGCGCTGTGCTTAGAATCTTTATCTTGCTGAATTACAAACTTTAATTTCAATCCCTTTTTTTAACATTCCATTTCAAGTTCCGTTTTAGAATATTGAATAAAGACATTTTAATATCTATTCTTTCAATGAATACAAGTTTTCCAATCCCTGAATCTGCCAAACAAGGTGTGACACACAAAAAAAACGACACTTAATGAGTAGCTTGAAGAAAAAAAGACTGGAGATTGCAACAGCTACTTTGGTGACGTCATCCCACGCACTTCTATCCATGTGACCCGTTTTGCCTTAACCTATCACGCCAGTTGAGAGTGCTGCGACATTAAGTGAACACGTGCAACTGCATTTAGCCGGCAAAATTTCGAATCAACATCAAGTTTCTAGTGAAACTTAAGAAACCAGCCGTGAGAACATTTCAAAAATTAACCAAGGCTTATGGATATGAAACTATGTCTCATGCATATGTGTTTGAATGCCGTAAGTGGTTTTCAAGAGGAAAGGACGGTAAGGAAAATGGTGAACGTGCTGTGCGTCCAAGGTCAGCAACTACATACCAAAACATTGTCAAAATTCGTGATACGAGTGGGTTCTCTCTCACATCAGTGGTCAGACTGTTAACGCTACTACAATGAAGTACTAATAAGGCTTCGTGAAAAATTCGAAAAAAGGCCAGAATTAAGGAGTGATGGATGGTTGTTGCACCTAAACAATGCACCCGCTCACACGGCTCTATCTGTCAATTAGTTTCTGACCAGCAAAAACATTACTGTGATGGGGATTCCTCTTTATTCATCTTATCTTACCCCATGCGACTTTTTTATTTCTTACAGTTAAATCAGCTTAAAAAGGAACCAATTTAATCTCAGTTGGAGTAGTTCAGGTAAAATCGGAAATCTCCTGAAGGGCATTCTAAAACTCGTTCCAAAACCTCGTTTCAAAACTGTTTCCAGCAATGGCTGCACCAATTGAAGTAGTGCGTGAATGCTGAAGGGAACTACTTTGAAGGTGGTAATGTCACAAAGAACTGATTCTGTACGGGCAATGTTTTATTAAACCAGTCTAATTTTTTTGGGTGTCACATTACTATTTCGTCTCCTATTCTGCGTTCTCTGTGGCATGGAACTCATAAGTGTTCCTACTTATTATTAGTACTTAATCTAACTTCATTTGGGGGAATTATAATTTAATTTAAAAAATTCATAATGCGTGTTATTTCTTCCCGCGTTTCCATGCCGTGGTTCAAACCCCTGACTGGGCTAGGTCGACTCAGCCATTCATCCCTTCAATGGGTCGACAAATGAGTACTGAGCTTGCTTGGGAACTAAAAACTGGGGATTTCACGTCAGACTAACCACCTTCCCGGAACATCTGTTCCTGCAACTCAGTGCCCAAGGTCACGAAATCTGAGATGGGCACAGTAAGCCTTGGACCACTATGGGTTGTTGTGCCACTGAGAGGTTCTTTTTCTTCCACAATGAAGACTCCATCCGATTTATTATCTATCCTACAACCCAACCAATGGTAAAGCAATGCCAACGTTACATCAGAAAACTTTCCATATTTTTTACTAAGTCCTTTGAACTATATATGACTTTTACTTAAATTACCGACCTTTTAAGAACAATTTTAAAGATATAATTTCAATTTTGAGTTGGTGTTCATCAACGTCGCACTGTAAGCCAATGCGAGGCTGATTGGAGATGGACCTCGTAAATTTCAGCCTCGAGTGAGTCGTTAAATATTAACGTCGCACTATTCAGCTACACGAGGGCTTTCGGTTACGGATCTCGTAATTTTGAATCATGGTCAAGTGACGAAGATGACACCTGAACTGGCACTCCCTTTCCTCACCACTCCAACGGAAGGACGTTTGAGCCTCGACATATAACGAGCATGCGCCCCTTCTGCACGGTGGGGTTTCAGCTTTACTGGGTTTGAACTCATACGTCAGCCAACGATTCCGTTACCTTAGCAACTAGGCTGCCGCGGCCACCCCTCAGTTTTGATGCAGTATACCCTAGTATATTTTACCGCATCGCACACATATAAAAGGGTGTTTTTTTAGAGGTATAGAACTTTAAATTACAATAAAACAACGATGTATTATTCGATTGACATGAATTTTTTTTAATTCGAAAGATAATCTTGTGGCATCACATTTTAAATATGATTTCTGGCATATGACTGCCACGGCTGGCTCGGATGTAGTCCAATCTGGTCGTCCAATTTTCGATGACTTTTTCCAACATTTGTGGCCGTATATCGGCAATAACACGGCGAATGTTGTCTTCCAAATGGTCAAGCGTTTGTGGTTTATCCGCTTAGACCAATGACTTTACATAGCCCCACAGAAAATAGTCTAGCGGTGTTAAATCACAAGATCTTGGAGGCCAATTCACAGGTCCAAAACGTGAAATTAGGCGGTCACCAAACGTGTCTTTCAATAAATCGATTGTGGCACGAGCTGTGTGACATGTTGCGCCGTCTTGTTGGAACCACAGCTCCTGGACATCACGATTGTTCAATTCAGGAATGAGAAAGTTAGTAATCATGGCTCTATACCGATCACCATTGACTGTAACGTTGTGGCCTTCATCGTTTTTGAAGAATTCCACCAGCCCATAAAGCGCACCAAACAGTCAGTTTTTCTGGATGTAACGGTGTTTCGACATACACTTGTGGATTAGCTTCACTCCAAATGCCGCAGTTTTGTTTGTTGATGTAGCCATTCAACCAGAAGTGCGCTTCATCGCTAAACAAAATTCGCGTATGAAAATCGAGAACGGCAATCTCGTTTTGGGCCCATTCGACGAATCTACGCCTTGCTTGATGATCGTTTTGATGAATTGCCAAACCAAACTGAGAATAAATAACTTGACAGCTGTTAAATCGGTCGCCGTCTTGGAAAGTAATGCCAACTTAAACTTCTATACCTGGAAAAAAAGCACTCTTTATAGACGAAATTAATATTTATCAAATTCTTAATTTTTTTATTCGCGAGTAATGGAAAAAATATTTATGATGCTTATCATATAGTTTTCAATATTCTTTTTTTTCCTCTTCAGATATATATTTGCAATCTAAAGCATATTTCATTACAAGCAAAAATGTACTCAAATTAGTGAATTAATGTATATAATTTACATAACTATATATGACAAATATTCATCAAAGGGTTTAATAAATCATTTTGTATTAAAATCATTGCTTTTTTAAATGACGCGATTCAACCTTCTGTGAAGTTTAATAACTATTGAGAGAGAAACATTATATATTCCTTCTATTTTGCTCTACTTCCTTTTTTTTATAGGCGTTAGACTGATTCTTACGTTAGAGCTATTGGCGACGGAACTCTTAAATTTTAACATCCGACAAGATTATTTCTATTGGCTCTCTTAAAAAATTACAGTAAATCAGAGTGTTTGATAATTTTTCGCGAGCTTTAAATGAATTGCGTAAAATTAACCTGGCGTTTCCGTTTACTTGCGGCACCAATAACAAATAGCTGGCTGGCCAAATATCAATAATACTCTTAACTTTATAAATTGACTTAAAACAGAGACGTTAAGCAAATATTCTCTTTTATGTCAAACATATAAACCAGTATAGCTAAAGAAAAATAGTAATCTCTCATACAAGACTAGTTAAAAACTTGATAATTATTAATTTCCATATAATCTATTCCTAAAGCACCCCAAAAGAATGAATATTATTTCTAGGCAAGGAGGTGTAATATTGTAACATCTACGTATCAGGCATGCATTCTACAATTGCATATTAAGCTAAAATATTGATAAATAAAATTTTATTTAAATATTTTTGGTCTTCGATTTTACCTTCCTGGGTTTATTTTAAGTCGTTTTTAAAGTTTATTAAACCTTTTACTAATGGCCTATTTAGGCAGTATGAAGTTCTCTAGCTGTGTGATGTACTAAATCACAATCTCGTACTCGCTCTTCACTCTGCATATATATACATTAAATTCATATAAATTTACTTCATTTCACAGAATAGTTAGAACTAATTTGATATACGAGTACTACGCGCCAAACGCTGTTCGGCGCGATTTTTAATCATGCCAAGCACCACTTCTTGTTGAGTGATATGAAATTCAAGATAGCGTCCTAGCGGTAACGAATCTTCAGGAAATAAATTTTAAAGAACTGTTCTGAAATATTTCAAACAAAGAATATGGCAATGGATTGAAAATAACCAATATCAATTAATAATTAATATCAATATAGTATAACAAAAATTAGATACTAATAATTATAATATATATAACATAATTATAATCATAAAAGTTTAATAGTAATTACTATGTATAATAATATTCATATATAATAATTATTACTTATAATAATACTCATAAGAACAATAACAGTTACAAATAGTAAAATAATAAAAAAAGTATAGCATGATTATTATAAATAATATAAATAAATAAATAAATAAATAAAAAGGAATTAAAAAATATAATTATAAATAAATAAAAATAATTAAATATAATTATAAATAAATAAATAAAAAATTATAAAAATATATTATAAATAAAAAATAATTATTAAAGAAATAAAATAAAATAACTGTTATACAAAAATGTAAGAATTGCATAATATTTATGAAAATTAATAATGAATATCAATTAATACGTGCTGATAACTGGCAATATTCCAAAAACTGCAAGTTTAATGAATTTCATCAAACAAAGGACATGGAAAAATGCATTATTTAAAAGAAAATGAAGTGGAAATGTGTGTGTGCGAGATTTAAAGCAAAAATTAAAAGCACAGCTCTCATATTCTTTAAAAAAATATCCTAGCACTCACCAATTATGTCGGAAATGTCCATATTCGAAAATAGCACAAAATACAACAGAAGACTGAAAAAGTAGCTTAAAGAACAAATGCAATGAAAATTATTAAATCTTTAAAGAAATTGAATTGAAATTGTCAGAAATTAATAAGGTTACCCGGAAAACACCCAATAAAAATAAACTCTAAAAAACGTTATCCCCATGGTACAACAACACAACCACACGATAAAAATATCAAGGTAACCATATTGTAATGTTATCGCCCATCTTGGCGAACCTAAGCAACAGCTTGGCGCGTTGCACTCGCATATCAAATTAGCACCTTTTTTCACATCACTCATACAATATCCTTTATAAAATCCATGCTAATCCAAAGATGTTATCATCAGATATCCAAAGAATTACAAGTGCATTTTATTGATAAAATAAAATGCTCAAAAGAATTGCAAAATATTTTACCTGATTGAACTACTGAGCTTTAGAAGTTCTGATAAGCCAGACCTCGCAACCAGAATCTTACAAGTTGAATTCAATATGCGTAGTTAATACGTGGCGTTGGGGTGAATATAGAACATGCTAACGCTGAATTCACACCAAGGCTGTCAGCGTCGAACGTTGAGAGTCTAGCCAATCAGAGACTTCATTTCGGGTGAGATGAAGTCTCTGATTCGCTCGACGCTGACAACCTTGGTGTGAATACATCTTAACTGTATTGTATATCTTAAATTGTATTGGTGTCTCTAAAAGTCCGGTGGGTAGAGGGGGGCTGGTGTACGTTAAATCTGTCGAGGCTCACTATCCTCCCGTTGGTGTGGTTTAATAGTTAGGTGAAAGGATGCTAGGCTCGGGGGCCGTTATGTTGGATTCTACGTAACTCGACAACAATCACGGCTTGGCGCGATTAAGGAATCTCACCAAACAGCGCTTAGCGCTCTTATATCAAATTTAGATTCCTTGTGGAGTTACGCATTCTGATAACTAGGCCGACGATGTGCATTTCCTTGTGAATAGTTTTTCACACTTTACCGTAAATAAGACCGGTTTCAGTCATGATCATTTGGATGATAGGTTTTCACTATATTATGATAAAGTCTTCTCCTTTGTTCACAGTGGCAGTATAACTCGTGAATACTTGTTCTCGAAATATCTATGAGGCTCGTGAATGCTGGTTCTCGAATTATCTATGAGGGTCATATGACGTTTTTGTAATTTTTTTCCCTTTACACAACAATGTTATATGATGGGCTACCATTTCCCGTAAGCAGCCAACATTTCATTGTGATTGATTGATTGATTGAATATTAATGTCGCACTGTTCAGCTACACGAGGGCTTTTGGCGACGGACCACGTAATTTTGAACCATGGTCAAGTGACGTGGACGACACCTGAGCTGGCACCCCCTCTCCTAACTACGACACCACACCAACGGGAGGACGTTTCAGCTCTCGACAGATTTAACGTGCATCGCTGCCCTACACGGCGGGTCTTTAGTGGTACTGGGCTCGAACCCGTGGCAAAGCAAGCCACGGTCCGATACCTATACCACTCGGTTACCGCGGCCACACATTTCATTGTGAATTTGTCAGGCATTATAACCTTTTAAATAAATGAACCGTCATAATGCGAGTATCTATCTCTTCATAATCAAAATTATTTAGATTATGCTCATAAGAATTAATGAACATGCGGAATAATTCAATCCAGATAAATCAATTTCTCTTTCTTAGTGACAGTTAAAACTTATCGGTACCTTTAAGTAAATATATCACATATGGCAAGTCATAGCTTAAAAAATCAAAGTCTACTATTGGAGGGGGGGTATACTTTCCAATCCTTTCAATAAATGATACTTTCAGTTTCTTAAAAGCTTTTTTTCCCAAATAATATATATTTTGTAACTGGTCTAGCATCAGATTTATACCATATTACGATATTACAAAAACTAAATAACGGTTGCTATTATTTCAAAACAAAATATTTATAGGGAAGCACGCAGTGTAATTTTAGTTTCCAAAATTTTAGACAACGCAACTGAATAATCAAATCAAAAATCCATTATGCGAATGAAATCTCATGCTAAAATTTGTTTACTTAAGGAAAAAATTTTAACATACGCTTTAAGATATTTTTGCTGTTGTTGTTGCCCAGTAGGTAATATTGAATTGAAAGATTTCATTGACTTATTTAAATATCGATAGTCTGAATGTTTTGAGCAAGATATAACTGGATAGAATTTTGTTTAAAGTTTTAATTTTGCCATATAATTTTTTTCGCTTAAAGAAATAACTGATATCATACAACAAACATGTTTATTCAAATACAAGACCTGAAAGTTAAATTTTTTGAGATCTGACTTACTTTATTGGGAACATAAGAACTTTGTTGATATTTTTGACGAATTTTTATCTAAAATGAATATTTGAATATTTTTAAATCAATAGCAAACAATTTTATTACTTTGAGCATTGCATTTAGCTTGAATAAATGGATTTTAGCACTCAACAACGAAACAGGAAATTTGTATTAAGATAGTATACCACATTCACACACATACTTCCTATTGGTAAAGAAAGTTATTCGTTGATAAGAGTTAAGAATTCTGAATTCACGATCTTCGATAAGATCAAAGAAATGAAGCAGCCTTATACATGCCTTTTCGTTTTGTTTTACTGTTGTATTCTTTTTTCCTTTAACTACAAACAAGCGTGGCAAAAAAGTTTATTATCTTCTATATGTAATTAAGGTTATCAAACTCAGCGACATTGCCTTAGGAATATTTGTACTTGCACACACCACATCAGTTAAGCCACCTGCTGTTGGGTTTGCTTTAACTGTTTTATGTATCGTTGTGATAGTGCAGCGGAATGTCCTCGTCTGGAAATTCAAAAAATTCAGAAGAATCACCAGATTTCTTAGTCGGTTAGAAAATAATAAAAGAAAAACACGTTTTGAATGGTTCACGGCTCTTATTATCTTCATTGTGGCTATCGAAATCTCTGTATTCTTGTTTATAAATGGTTTTTAAAAATGTAAAAACCGATCAAAGTAACCGATCAAATCTTCAAATTCCAGGTCCAAAAGCAATTACGTCAGAACATACTTCTATTTCTTTTTGATGTCTGCATAATTTTGACTGAAACGTTGCATTTTTATGTGCTTGAAATTTTATACATAGCAATTTGCAGAAGTTTAAAAAGTGTTATAAATTATTTTGAATACAACTTGTCCAGTAAACTGTCTTTCAATCATGAAGGCCTTCTACACTCTTATGCTACAATCAAATCAGTTGCTGACATGATTGATAAAGAAGTTAGCTTTCTTGTTCTATATATAACCACTATCTTATACAGTTCTATTAGAATATTATTTTTGATATATTTTTTGAACAATCCAAACATATTTGTCGCTAATCATGAAATTTCTAATGTTATTCAGTTGCTAATAATTTTCGCGCGCTATTCATTGGCATCATTGCTTCGGCATCGCAAATGGGCGAGGCCTCTGCTAAAATTGGCATTAAAGCGTGGATGATGCATCGAGAAAGTAAAATTGATTATCTCATGAGTCAACAAAGATTCATTACTTTCGCAGGAAAAGAAATCACATTAACTGTGTGTGGAAAATAATTCCTATACAAAATTTTTTTGCTTTTAGTATAATGGGAATTATCTTAACCTACACGATCACTTATTACACTTAAAACAGTTGCAAAGTTAATTGAGTTTCTCAGTGCTTCAGCATAGCATATTTCTATTACTTTAAGCTTGAAAGCTTTGCTACGGAGCGTGTAATCTGTATTTTTTCCCTTAAAAATCCTGAAGAATAAATGTGCATGAAACTGAATATGAGTTTTTGAGTTATCTTTTTTTGTTTCGGCAAATCCAATACAGCCACCTGGTATAGTGGTTGGAGACGCTTATTGCTGTACGATAGAGCCTGGGTTCGAGTTTAAAATTCACCTCATTTAAAAAAAAATCTGAATGAACTATAGCATTATTAAAATTTTAATATTGAGATTAATTACGATAATATTGACTACTTCTCTTTGGTTCTGGAGGAGTCAACAGATGTTTTAGATGCTGCGCTGAGGTGTTGCTTTTTACTCAGGAGATGCGTAAAAGCTATGAAGTGTATGTAAAGTCTTTTTGCACACATTCATGACTACTAAAAAGATATTCTTTTAAAGAGTTCAAAATGCTGTTAAGAAAAACAGTTTTCAGTAGAAAGACTTGATGAGTATCACTGTTGTGATAGTGCCGAAAACTTTGTAGAAAAAGTAAAGGTGGTGTTGTATCAAAGGACATGGAAAATGACAATGCTTCAAAATCATTGTTGGGCATTGTATCATACTCGTATATTAATAGAGTCGCTCATCCGGTATATTGGTTAGTGACTCTGACTATTGCGACGTAGGGCCTGGATTCGAATTCCAAAAAATACATGGATGTTTGTAAATGTATAGTTCCTTTGCGGCATAGGGTGTACTCTAAATAGCCGTCGAGCCGCAAGTCCTTTTGTGAGGCTAGCGGAAAGAGAAAAGAGATGGTGATGCGACGCTATTTTAAACTTATTTAATTTCTAAAAATTTGAACCCAGTTTCTTAATTTCACATCGCATTATGACTACTAATTAAGTTAACTAATTCTAAAATTAAAACACTCATCTCACACTAAATCAAACACTGATCGTATAGTTTTAAAACATTATTAAATTTATTTTAAGCACAAGTATTGGAAAGTATTACACGAGTATTACTGCAAGAAGATCAAAAATTAACTTAGCTTGAGATAGGGAGGGAGCTGGGAATGGACATGGTTGATGCCCGGAATCTCCAGGGGTTTTTGATTATCTGCAGCTCTGGGATCGGCTCTCTCTGTCTAAAATCGGGGTGCGTCCCGTTTTTATTCGGCGACATTTCACACCGAAATCCTAGGGCGGACTCTTTGTCTTGTCCAGTGCAATTTTCTCTGATTGGTCCCAAGGCCAGCGCAGTGTTACACCACCTCACAACTTATGGGTTTAGTGAACTTTCTTAACGCGGGAACTTTCTTGACGCACCCTACCAAAAGGAATTTCACCACATCTGGTCCTGGGACTCACATACAAATTCCAAGCCGTCTCAGGGGCGAATTCTAAGATCGGAAATTCTGGCCTCCCATCAATGGAAAGCCCTTGAACACCCCCAGGGTGATCTCCCTCAAAATTGGAGTGGAACCAAGCAAAGTCTTACTGTCACCTGTGTGAGGCTCAAAGCTACAGAAAACGACAGGAGTAAAAATCTAGCCCCTTGCTGTGATGAATTTCGTGGGCCTTGAAGTGATGTTACTGTTGATCAGGGGGCATAAGTAACACAACAATTCAATACATTCTATGCATTGCTGTAGTAGTATTATCTTACGTAGAATGATGTTTCTACTTATTGCTTCCTCAAATATGTAAATCAATGTGGCTTGAAATGCAGAATATTTTAACTATAATTGATTTGCGTCTTATTTTCTGAACATTAACAAAAAAAAGATGTATTGATTATCCTCTAGATCAGCGATACTCAACCTTCAGCCCACCGAGCATTTCTGAGTGGAACACTCATCGCACATTGCAATAAAAAATTTAATTATTTAACAACATTGCATTAAAAATATAACGAGAAATTTTTATCAATAAAGCAATCAGATATAGCAATTTTGTTGTCAATGTCGCACGGGTACGAATTGCAAGATTTTCCCCCCTTTTGTAACTGTAACGGTTGGTAATAACAAAAAGCAGTGAAGTAGTGAACTGAACTGGAGTAGGGGCTGTTTTATGGGTAAGGGACGGAGTTTTTTTCTCATCAACAAATATGAATGATTTCTGCCTGCAATTCAGTCAAAAACTCCTCTTTGCTGCCATTCTGCACTTGATAAATTAATATTTCATATAAAAATAAGAGAAACTTTGTTAAAGGGAAAAAATCAAATTATTAAATGGTAATACAACTATGTTTCTATGACAGTAGAATGTAAACTAAGAGCATGGTCAGTGGCGTAACATACGCCCCCACAACCCCCGCATTGCGGGAGGGCCCAAAGCTTGACTGACACTAAGTACGTACTTGAGCTTTGGGCCCAAAACCTGAGTTATCATGGGGGCCCTAATATTCTTCGTTACGCCACTGAGCATGGTCATGGATGAAAGGAAACCGAAACTACCACATAACTCGGGAAAAAATGCATAAAACCGAAAAAATTTTTATATGTATATAGTATTAAAACCAAAAATGAGTTTTAATATTTTGATCAATTTTCCACATTTTAAGAGTCCAATATTGCCTTAGTCTTATAATGCTTTTTCCATTAATTCCCATGTTGCGCTTCGGCTGGAAAAAAGGTTGAGTACCTCTGCTCTACGTTAATCGAGTGGAAGTGGTAGCAAAATGAATCTCCTTTGAAAACATGAAAATAGGTAAGGGTGTCAATAATGTGTATATCCTCAATTGGATAATGCTCTACATCCGACTTTTGCCCTTTCGACAATGATGGAGTGGTTTTGTGTACTTCTCGGATTTTCCAGATGCCTATGCATTTAGACTGGTGAGTCAAACTAAACTTCTCTTCAGGAAAGAGTACTCGACCTCATTACTGATCTGTGCAATTTTCACGTTTCTTTCACCTCAGAAAATGTTGTCGACCATGATGATGCCACATTTCACATTATTGGACATCATGAAAACAGATCACAGTAAAATGTAAGGCTGGTCGTCCAATAGTTTGCTTTACAAAATTTTATTTCTCTCAAAGTATAATACCTAACCCTTCTCGCTTATTTTACAATAAGCAGCCATCATTGCTGCTTGTGAATGATTACTACTGAACCTTTGATTCTTCTTTGTAGCTAAAAATTTCTCGGAAAATTCTTCAAATGACTCTGTAATCATTCCGACCTCCTCAAACTCTCTTGTCAATTTTCGATCTTTCGCAATCTCCCCAATGGATCGATTTCAGATAAAGTCAATCAGATGTCGTCCATAGAATTCCTTCACATCACATTAAGTCTGCAACTTGTCGTCGCGTTTAAATAGATGTATGTTGTACAGTAGCTTTCACAACGTATACTGGCAGCGTGCTTTACATACTTAACCGTTTGAGTGCTAAAGAGTTTTCTTATAAATATGCTAAAAGTGCGGAATGAAATACGTAGTAATTTTCGGTATAAAACAAGAGAAGCGCGATAGCGCTTTTCTGCATTTTTGGCACATACACACTCAAACGGTTCAACATTAATCCAGTACAGTATGCTGAATATGTACACCTGCTGTACAGTACCTGATCTTAATTGATCACGTTTTCCGATCGATCTATTCGAGATATTTGTTGCACTTATTTCCTAATTTCTGGGTTTAGTCCTTAATTTTTGCATAATTAAGAACATTAAGCATCATGCATTCAAGCAAGTGCATATTAAGTATTTGCTTGCTTAGTATTTATATTAATTGGAGGGTTTTGTGGTAAATTATTTTTTTCCTCACTTCATGACTATTTTAAAAATAACAAATGTCCTTAAGGCAGTGCTTCTCAAACTTTCAATACTGGCGCCCCCCTTTTCGATCACAATTTTTTTCGCGCCCCCCCTTATACATTAATAATGTACTGAATGCAATAATAATGCACTTTGACGCTAAAGCTACAATAGGCGATCTTAATTATAAACCATACAAATTAGTAACATATTAAATTTTGTATACTACTTTTAAGCAAAATAAATAAATAATAGGATGATTACTATGTTATTTTTCCTTTCTCTAATTTTTAAATTGAACATATTTCAAAATGGGGTGGCTGCTTAGAAGACAAAATATAGATATCTGCTAAATATAGAAAAAGAACTCAGAGGGTCCATTTCTAATCATAAGCATTCCATATAAAAACTTTGCTTTCCAAGACAAGCTCATGGACGTCATTAATACTTATTAAACTTGTTGTTAATTTAGTATTAATTAATTAGTTATAAAATATTCTCTGCAACACTGATACACATTAAAAGTATACCGGCTGAAGAGCCCGCTCTCTGCACGAGTTAATTTATAAGAAAATATAAAACATTATTGATCTAATAGCTGAATTGTAAGGGAAGCAAAGCCAAGTGCTCGACAATGTTTACAAAAACGTAAAATGATTTTTTTAAAATCGTTGCTCAAATTATAATCAGTTTTAAGCGAATTGTAATTTTAAGCCTCACAGAATTAGCATTTATAATTGATGTTAAACAGTAGCGCACACAGGAATTTTTCAAGGGGGGGTCCGGGGTCGAAAGTTCACCAATCTTGTATCAGGTTCCTTTTGATTTTGTCGATTTTCGGGAACAAAACACAGTAAAAAACTAATTTTTGAATAAATAATTAGCAGTAATTAATAAAGTTAATCATTAATAACAAATACTTAACTAAATTTTGCATACTATAAACTTAGAATTATAATCAATCGGAAAAAAATCAAGGGCTTTGGGGGGTACCCCTTGTGTGCGCCACTGATCACTGATGTTAAATAATGATCAATAATATAAAATATCGATGAAGAATAATTGTATTATTTTTTAATATTTAAAGCGAAAATACTTCAACATAATTTAACCCGGGAGCAGGCGCGCACTCGATACGGTCGGGGTTATTGAGTCACCCCAATCCTTTTTTTTTACAATTATTTTATTGTACACGATACAAATCATGATTCCAGTGAATAAATTAACTAAGAGAAAGTTTACTTACCTACTTTCAAGGACTTTTCAATTTTTCTTTGGTAATAAATAAACAGTTTTGCCAGAATTAACGATTTCGTAATCTGTGCGTCCCGCGCGACCACTTCCGGGTAAAAAGTATATTTATTATGATAATATGTGTGTTACTGCTAAAAACAATTGTGTGAAACGTTTTTCGTTATGCTTTATACGTTGAGAATATTTATAAAAATTTGTCTTGGCCAAGTAATCCTTCATGTGCTTGTGTGTGTGTGTGCTCTCCGTGGTTTTCCAAATATCATAAAACTCTTTTGCATGGAAAAAAGCGCAACAGAGAACACATAAGAGAGGGGTCATAACTAACTGTACCAATAACTTAGAAGGTCAAACAGATTACAGCTATAATGTGCAGTATTTCAAAATTAATGACAGTGCTGATTTTTTTATGTTCCTAAATTTTTTCGATTCTGGGTCTGGGATCTGTTTTTTCTCTGAAAGAGTAGTATGTTAGGTTAAAAAAAAGCGTAATAAAAAAATCTCTCATCACGGGATTACAGCAAATCAAATAAAAGTTTTTTATTTGGTTATAGGATCAAAGATAGCTAATTAGGTATTGAAGAAGTTTTTATTTTTGCTGACTTAATATCGCGCGCGCGTGCTTATAAATTTTATCAGAGTAAAAGTGCATTTCTTATTATGTCTGAAAGTATTTTGTTTTAATTCATTCCAGTAAAATAATTATTTTTTAAATCTTTTATTTTCGATATGCTCGCGCCCCCTCGTAAGGTCATCGCGCCCCCCCCCAGGGGGGCGCGCCCCACAGTTTGAGAAGCGCTGCCTTAAGGTATCCGACTAGGCTGAAATGGTAATTTTTAGGTGGTTTGATGTTATGACTATTAGAAAAAAAAAGAAAGACAAATATTGAGGAAGAAGAAATAATATATATAAAACTAAAGAGTTTTTATAAAATTGCTTGTATAGAATTTGCTTTTATTTAAACTTATAAGAATATCTTCTTATTATGTTCTATAAGAATGAAATTTTTTTACGATAATTTGTACACGAAAAAAGGGATATCTCCCAAACAATCCAATCAAATTCAATGAAATTATAACTTATATGTTACGAACCCTTTAGAGCAGTGCTTCTCAAACTTTCAATGTTTACGACCCAATATTCAATCATAATTTTCAAAGCGCCCCCCCCCCCTCTACCTCCGTACAATAACAATGCACTGAATTAAAAAATACTATACTTTGACGCTAAAGCTACAATGCGACTTCAACCTCTTTAGTGCCACCGGCGTATATAAACGTTTCGCTCAGTCAGAGCGTTAATTGCCCCGGACGTATATATGTCTTTCCGAAGTATGATCTTTTCTGTGCGCTGTCATCCATAAAATTACTCCGTAGGCCTTAGAATGCAATAAAAGGACATTGACAATGTTTTCGACAGATTTACTTATTCCAGGGGATTTGCTTATGTATTCCTTTTCTTCACACACCCCTCAATACATCACATACGCGCGCCTGCGTTGAAAACTGTGGCATTGGGGAACGAATCACGTAGATCAGCGTTTAAGGGGTGTTGGAAAGCTAAAATCTTATTTTTTTGACAATTTGAGATTTTTACATTTTCAAATTGTATAGATTTTAGCCTTTCTAAAAATACCTTACTTTTACCTCTAGGGTATTTAGAAGCTATTAAAACGTATTTTTAAATAATCGTTGAATTTGGGCCACGCCCATTTTAATGGCGAAAATTGTAAACAAATTACTTTCTTTTTGCTTAAAAGTGTTAACGACCGATATAAACCAAAACATGTATCTTTTATTTTAAATTGAGCCTTTTATTTTTTTATTTCCTTGTCGATTAGAAGTCTCACTGTATACATTAAAATCAATTTATCTGAAAATGTAAATTTTAATGTGCGATGTACCTTTTCTGAGAAACTACTGTTCACAGGTATGTAAATTGTTTATGATTTATTTATAATGATGTCTAATATATACTAAAATGAGTTTTTTGTAAAAAACTCAAAAATTTAATTTTTACAAATTTTTTAAGTAAAAAATGGGTCAAATTTCGCAATGTTTGATAAAATGTTTCATAATTTATTAAAAAATTCAAAATTAGCTAAAAGCTCATTTTAGTATAATGAGAGAGGGGCACTTTAATAGTATAAAAAATTTCAAGCATGTACATAAAACAGATTTTGAGAAAAGGTACATCTCGAAAACAGCCAATTTAACATTGTCAGTATAGAGAAAGAGAGAGGTTTCCAACTCCCCTTAAGAGATTAGTTATAAACCATACAAATTATCAAGCATATGACAAGCCCATGGATCACTGGTAATTATTAAACTTGTTCTTGATTTAGTATTGGTAAATTAATAATAAAATACATTGTGAAGTACTGATACACTTATAAGTGTATTATGTCAGCGTAAATGTGTATTTTGTTTTTTATTTGCCAGAATGCATTTTGTTTTTGAACTTTTAGTAAATTAGTAATGTTTTTTTTGACTGTTTAATATGCTTGCGCCCCCCTCGTAGAGTTATCACCATATTACTGTTTTATTGGTCAACAACTGCTTCTTATTATAAATGCATCAATATCTGGGAGGCTGTAGTTGGTTAGATAGTAGTCTTGTACGTTCAAGTTTGCGGAATCTACCTCGGATCATGTCGGTGAATTTTCATAATGTACAAAATTGACAGCGTCCATGCCATAGGGTTATGCAGCATGTTAAAGATCCCTAGAGTACCTGTTTCACTGGTACAATTTCGCATCTTCAGAGCTCAGGTGTCTTCCCCTAGCGAGAAAAAATTGGGCCTCAAAATTACATTGTGGTAATTGGTATCCACCTATATGATGCCACATTAAACAGCGATATAGGTTCCTGGAGAATGCACTAAGTCTCTCTCTGCAATAGTAGTTACCAATCAACAAAAACATCTGGGGAGTGTTTTCCTTAGACAAAATTATAAAATTAATGTTTTAAGTTTCAAAAAAGGAAAATAGCATAAAGTTCTATTTTGCTTAAAAACAGAAAAACTGAAAAGAAATGTTTTCTGGAACTAAAAAAAATTCTAATGAAGAGTCAACACATACACAGCAAGTAGCGTGAGCCGAATAGTATATAAGTTCAAAGTTTGCAGCAGATTGATACATTTTGTTTTGAAGTTTTTTTAAACAATTTATATAAAAAAGGTTCCATTTCTCTGGAACAAATCCTGTAAACAAAATGCTTTTATGGGAAAATAAAAATCATACTACGACTTACAGGAATATTTTTATTTCAAATTTAGCAAAAGAATAGCATTTTAAATGCGTAGTGTTATTTTTCTAACGGGAACTAATAAAGCCATTATCATAAATTAACATTGCATTCTTAGGATCATCACTCCTTTTCAATTGCCTGAAAAAAATTTCAAACACAAAAGAATTTATATTTAATATTTTTTCTTTCATAACTATTCACGTATTTAGCATAAAGCATATAAAATATTCAATAATCAGCTATAAGACATTTAATATAATTTGCACTAGTAGAACTTATTATTGATAAATTAATTGCTAAAACATTTTAAGTTTTTTAATGAGTTTTTGAAGTATAACTATGTCCACGTTAAATATTTGAACCTATTCATGTATGAAAATAAATCTAATCCAATTATTTTATTTCATGTTGAATATGATGATGAACAGTTCGTTCTTTTTCAATTTCACATAAATCAGTAAATTTTCTTAATTTTAACATGAAATATTAAATTATATAAATCGCAAAGTTTTAAATATCGAATCAATGATCATATAAAAATAGATAAATCCATTTATTGCTCACGATTTCAACTGAAAACAAATTTGAAATGGAAAGATGTTAAAGTAACGCATATCATCTCATTTATTTAATTTTTTATCTGTATTCAAAGAAAATAACGAAAAGCAATTATCATGGTCTTCACATATACAAACAATGATTTAAAACAGCAAGAAAAAGTTACAATTTTTACAAACCATAAAATAGTCATGTGCTATTCAATTCAGAACTGGATCGTTGTATTTAATCTTTACTCGTTGAACTCAAAGTATAAAACATCAAAGTATAAGTGAATAGAGCCCCAGTTATTCCAAAAATGAAACTCCTTTGTATAGGAACAATTTTCCATACAGTTAACGTTATTTCCTTTTCCGCAGAAGAAATAAATCTTTGTAGACTGAAGGTTGATGTTCCAGCTTTTTCGGGCATTGTTGAGGCAATGAATCCAATTTCGGCTGATGCTTCCGTAATCATGGAAGCTGACGCAGTCATCACAATGAATAAAGTAAAATGAGTAAAAAGCATATAATACGTAGATTTTAGTTCCATTGATAAAAACATGTTCGGTTCAAGTACCCCATACAGTGAAAAACACATGATGCAAGAGTTGTAAATAATAACAGTGAATACCAAAAAACTGATCGAGTTATCTATCTGATTCACATGCGACTTAATCGTGGTATAAGAACGGAAAATTGCTTCATAATCCAATGAAATATTCGACAACGTTTTGCCGAAGTTCTGTATTATATGTCTTATATCATAGCAAATAGCTATGTAATAAAAAGAGAACGTCATCAATGGTAATACAAAAAATAATGCAGTAAAAATACCATGAACTGTGAAAACAGTATTATTATATACTTTATTAACTTTATACCCGAAGAAGAAAGTGGAAACATCAAAGAAGGCATCTTTTTCCAAAACTCTAAAAGCAAACAAAAGTAGAAGAGAAGATGAGCTGATGATTGCTAAAATCTTGAGCCCTCTAATGCTTTCTGATTTGCGATGAGGTTTTAGTTCCACCAGAAGATTGACTATTTTCTTCAGTTGGCTCATTTCCTTAGCAAGAACTAAACGGTGTAAAATGCTCGTGATGTTTAACAACATCGTAGAAACAGCAAGAAGAGCATTTTTATCAAATAGGGCTGAAGACAATGTTGTTGTGAAGAAAAAAATTGCTATCAAACCGTTAAACATTGAATAAAGAAAAGAAAATAATCTCGCAAAAAGGTCTGCTTTCGAATCAACAGTTGATGGAAAAAGAGCTGAACAATGAAACAGAAGAAATATATAGCTATATGGTGGGCCCATTTTGATATTATCTTTTTCATATAAACTGTACATGATACACTTCTTTCTTGAATTCTGCATATTTCGAAAATCAGTTGCAAACTGTGTCAGGAAAACAGCATTGATTTCCAATATATGTCTCCATTTGTGATTATCTTAATTTGACAAAATGAAAACAAATTTGCCTTCTTGACGGAATGAAAACCAATATTCATTCAAAGACTCAAGTATAATATCTAAAACCGATCATTCATTTAATAAGTAAGCAGTAGGATATAGTTTCATTACTGAAATAGTTTTTCTTAAAGTAAAAAAAACAAATTTTAATTTCAAATATGCCTTTATATATAAAACTAAACTAGTGCAATCTATTAGATTTCTTTTATACTAATTATATATATATATATGAATATCTGATTTCCCACATAAAAATAAAAAAAGAAATTAATTCTATTTTAAAATTACCCAGGCCTGCAAAATCGAGGTATTTGAAAATTAAAAAGGAAATTTTCGGTGATTTTTATGTAGTCTTATATGTTGATTTCCAAAGTAACTAGCACTTTTTTCTCATCAACTCAGGATTTTTTGTAAACTCGACGTAGATATTTTTGGTAAAATCCTATTCAAAAAAGAATTCTCTCAAACAATTTAGCTTTTACTATCTAGCAACAGTAGTTTTTATCCAATTGAATCTGTGCAAATATCTATTTCTTATAAGAGGAATTTTCAGTAAATAAATCAAAACTACTAGAGTAGAAAAAAAAAAGGTTTAAGACGTTTAATTTTTTTGATTATCATTCACACACAATTCAAACTATTTATCAATTTTTTAAACTTTTCCAATCATTTTAGGTGACTTTAAATGGTTGTACAAATTACGTCAGAGCTTCTCAATCTTTCAATATTAATAACCCAATATTCAATCATAATTTTTATTGCGGCCCCCTCCATACAATAGCAATGTATTGAATTCAGTAATACTATACTTTGACGCTAAAACTACAAAAGGACTTTAAACTCTTAAGTACCACCGGCATATACTAACATTTCGGTCAGCCAAATTGTTAATCACCTCGGACGTATATATACGTCTTTCCGGACGTATATATACGTACGATCTTTTCTGTGCAATGCTATCCATAAAATTATTCAAAAGGCCTTGGAATGCACTAAAAGGTGACAGATTTTGCGAAGAATTTACTTATTTCGGAGATGATTTTTGCTTATTTTTGCCTTTTCTTTTCCCCCTTCCCCCCATTACATTACATACGCGCGTCTACGTGGCACTGGGGAGAGAATCGCGTAACTTTTGATCCGCAGTTAAGGAATTAATTATAAACCGTGCAAATTATCGAGATAAGTGTTAATTTCTGTATTTAATGTTACATATATCAAGTCCATCCGGTCACTGGTGATTTATAAACTTGTTCTTAACTTGGTATTGTTATATATAAATTATTATCAAATGCATTGTGCAGTACTAATATATTTATAAGTGTATTATATCAGTGTAAATGCGTATTTCATTTTTTATAATGCCAGAATGTATTTCGTTTGTTTATACTTTCAGAAAATTAATAACTTTTTAAGGTATCCGACTACACACACACACACGTTCGGAGCCGTGATTTTGCAAAAGCGTATATGTTCATGCTTGTCGCAAAAACCGTGCGCCGCAGAGGTAAATGTGCTAAATTGTATTCCGATAATGGGAAAACATTTGTAGGTGCCAATAAAGAGCTCAAGAGATTTCTAAAACTTATTGAGGATTCAGATGATAATTTAGCAGGTTTCTTATCTTCTGAGGGTATAGAATGGAAGTTTATACCACCTAGAGCGCCATCCTTTGGTGTGGTCTTTGGGAAGCTTCGGTTAAGTCAATAAAGTACCATCTTAGGAGAGTTGTCAGTGGCTCAGATTTAACCTATGAGGAATTTTTAACTGTTTGTATCCAAATAGAGGGAATTTTAAATTCCAGGCCACTGTGCCATTTATCGAGCAATTCGGATGACTTGAACGCTTTAACTCCAGCCCACTTTTTGATAGGGAGGTCTATGACTTCAGTAGTCGAGCCCAATTTAATTGAATTAAAAGAGAATGCCCTTAAAAATGGCAACGGATAACCAGACTAGTACAACTAATTTGGAATAAGTGGCACAGATGTTATCTTAGTGAATTACAACAACGCAATAAATGGCAATTTAAAAAACAAAATGTTAACGTGGGTGATTTGGTAGTTCTCACTGAAGGCAATATGCCAACCTTTAAATGGCCTTTAGGGAGAATCACTGAGATTTATAGTGGCAGTGATGCACTAATAAGGGTTGTAAAAGTAAAAACACAATTTGGAGAATATAAAAGAGCCATTTCAAGAGTTTGTCTTTTACCTATGCCAGTTTGAATTTTGTCTCTGAATATTGTGTATTAGAATTTTTATATGTACCTTAATTTGTTTTACGTAATCCTATAGTATTTTATCGTTTAATGTTTTATTGTAATTTGTGTTATTGTTGAATGTATTACATGTCAACGCGGGGGAGAATGTTCATGCTTGTCGCAAAAACCGTGCACCAGACGGCACTGTCTGTGTATCTCTAGTTACTATGTGTTTAGGTGAATAAAAATAGAGAGTGTTTTACAGTCCATGTGTGAGGTGTGTGTTATTGAGCTATCCCGGGTGTAGTGATCAAACATTTTGGTCCGTCGAGCCGGAGTTCAACAAGCAAGTATGGTTTTGTGCTTTATTAGTTGAGTATTTGGTGGTGAAATTTTTGAATAGGTGAGTGTTTCTATTCTTAATGATGTTTTTAGGAGTTATTTGGTTGTGTTCGCTAAAGTTGGTGTTAATAGTTGAATAGTTTTAACGGATATCATGGTTGAAATTAGTGTTTGTAGATTTGTGTTGATTGTGATATTCTTGTTGTGTGTTTTTGTATACTTTCCTATTCTCAATAGTGCAATTTAGGTGCTTACAAATGCTTTTTGGTTGAAAATAGTGTATAAGTTTAAAAATGTTTAAAAATGCGTTGAAATTAAATCTAAAGAAAGACGAGCTTATCTCGGTTGCTGTGGAAATGGGTTTGGAGATTCTTAGCAAAGCTAAAATAATAGATTTAAAAAAGTTAATTGAATCAAGTGCCGTTTATAAAAATGATATTGAATTTGTGCGTTGTCTTGTTGAAAATGCTTTAGAGAAAAGTAAACAAGAGGCTGAGAAAAATGAGCGTGAGGCTGAAATTCAATTAGAAAAAATTAAATTATCTTAGATTGAGCGCGAGGCTGAAATTCAATTAGAAAAAATTAAATTATCTCAGATTGAAAAACAATTAGAATTGGCGAAGGTTAGGAAGGAATCCGAAAAAAATTCTCAATCTCTTGAAAGCGAAGAACCAAGCTCCATAACTGATAAAGTGGAGAGTTTGGTAAAGGGCATTAAAACTTTGACAATTCAAGTACCGGTTAGGTCAAAGTCCTTTAATTTATTTTTTCACTCTTTAGAAAAGGCATTTCAAATCAAATCCGTGCCTGATGAGCTAAAAGCCGAAATTCTATTAAATATTTTAGGAGAAAGAGTGAATAATTTGCTAACATATGTGAGTCAAGAGGATTTAAGCAATTATGTTAAAATTAAAGAATTAATATTAAGAGAGTTTGAACCGACGCCTCAAGAATGCCTGAATAACTTTAAAAAGGCTCGTAAACTACCATCCGAAAACTATGTTCAGTTTGCTTCCCGCTTAAGTGCAACTTTCGATTATTATTGTCAGTTGCGTAAAGTTAATGAATTCCGCTCTTTGTGTGATCTAATAATTTCAGATAAAATATTTGAAACGCTAGATAGAGATACGATGAATCATATTGCAACGAAACAGGGAGAAACATATTTCAAGCCTCAACAGCTTGGGAGGGAATGTGATGTCTATTTATCCGCGAGAGGAAAGGTTTCGAATGATTTAATGAGCAGAAATCCAGGGAGTGGAGTCAAAACAGATGGGAGAAATAGACTGCAGACGGTTGGCACTTGGCGGCGAGAGAGAAACTCGTCGAATGTTTTCGTGGCCGAAACCAAAACAAATTGTGTTCTATGTAAGGGTAATAATTTTCATCCCCTTTCTAAGTGTTATCAGTTTAAGAAACTGTCAGTTGAGGATAGAGTAGAGGTAGTTAAACGAAATAATCTTTGTTTTCGTTGTTTTTTACCTCATAGATTGAAGGAATGTCGTTCAGAGAAAAATTGTTTTTGCCTTAGACCTCATAATAGCTTGATTCATTTTTCACGTGGCAAAACGAGGAATCCCCCTCCCACTAGTAATTTAAATCTGGATGCTCCTACTTTTGTTCCAGGGCAGATTGAAGGATCAGTTGAAGCAAATTCACAATCACAGTTTGTGGCGACTGGGTTTGAGAAAGGCAGACTAAAAAGAATGTGTTTTTGAGTACTGTACGCGCGCTTGTTAAAAATAAATACTCTCAATGGGTGGAGGTCAGATGCTTGTTAGATGTAGGATCGCAGTCTTGTTTATGTACGAGGGCATGTGCTGAGAAGTTGCAGCTGAAAATGGAGAAAATAAATACAGTAGTTTCGTGCGTTAATGATGCTTCTATGGTTGTTAAAATTGCGTAAAAACTTCAGTTTCAAATAAAGCCAAAACTTTTGAGAGTGAGTTAAAGTTGTTAGTAGTTAATAAGATTACAGATCTCATTCCAAACAAGGTGATTGATGTAGATGTTAATGTTTCAGAGTTTGTGCCCTTAGCGGATGATAAATTTAATATACCAGATAGAATTGATATGTTACTTGGTGCTGAAATCTTTTACGAATTGTTAATACCTGGAAAATTTTATTGTGATAATTCGCATTTAGTGTTACAAAATACGGTGTTTGGTTATGTTGTAAGTGGAAGTGTAGATTATATATAAGTTACAGAGAATCGCGTTCATTGTGGATTAATTGTTGATGACGATTTAAACAAAACACTGAAAAAATTCTGGGAAATTGAGGGTGTTCACATAGAGCCTAAGGTTGTACAGAGGTGTCCATGCGTGAGGATCATTTTGTGCGCACTCATAGGAGGAATTGTGAGGGTAGGTATGTAGTATCGATGGCATTAAATAAAGATCCGTCTTGTTTAGGAAACTCCAAAGATATTGCTATTAGGCGACTTAATTCATTGTGGAAACGGTTGTCTAGGGATTCTAGTTATTTATCGTTGTATGTGGAATTTTTGAAGGAGTATGAGGAGTTAGGTCATTTGGAAAGGGTAGTTGAGTCAAGTGAACCACCCACACATTACTACATACCCCACCATCTTGTATTACGCCCTGAAAAACTGACTACTAAACTAAGAATCGTCTTTAACGGTTCATCCCCCACCACAACAGGCATAAGCCTTAATGACATTTTATTGAAAGGTGAAGTGAAGGAAGATGTGTTTGAGACTATCTCGTTTTAGAAGACACAAATTTGCTTTTACGACTGACATCCAAAAGATGTACAGGCAAATATTAATAAATCCTGATCAGCAGGATTTGCAACGCATTATATGGAAACATGGACTAGATGCAGAAATTTTAACGTACCGAATAAAGACTGTCACTTACGGGCTGTCCAATGCACCCTTCCTTGCCATAAGAACCCTGCAGCAGTTGGCGAAGGATGAAAAATCGAGATTTCCTTTAGCTTCTGAAACCCTGTTATATGATACCTACATGGATGATATTGTGAGTGGAGCGCCGGATTTGGAGACTGCTCAACAATTGCAATCGCAACTGAAAGACGCCCTGCAATCTTGTGGAATGAACCTTCATAAGTGGTCATCTAATTCTCCTGAGTTATTAAATAGTTCGTTGTCATCAGACGTCGAACATTCATTTTCTACTGACATTGACTTATCTGTGAAGACATTGGGAATTAGTTGGAAGCCATTTGAAGATTGTTTCGCGTTTAAGGTATCTGTTTCAGCTAAACATATATATACAAAACGTGAAGTTTTAAATGTAATTGCTAAGCTATACGACCCTTTGGGTTTCTTAGGCCTAGTGATTGCGAAAGCAAAGGTGTTTCTGCAGCAATTATGGCAATGTAAACTGGATTGGGATGATGTGTTACCTAATTCAATTGCCAACGAGTGGAGAGAATTTGTGACAACATTAAAATGTATCGAGGAAGTGAAAATTAACAGATTTATTATGGCTGTCAATAATGTTAGAATCGTTCTCCAAGGATTTGCGGATGCATCTGAAGCGGCCTACGGAACTTTCGTTTACCTACAGTGCTTTCTTCACAACGGTGCTGCCAAAGTGAGCATTGTTGTCAGCAAATCTCGTGTTGCAACAATTCGAGTTATTTCCATACCTCGACTCGAGCTTTGTGCCTGTGTTTTATTAGCTCAACTCGTCAAGAAAATACACTCCACCTTGAGGTTAAACATAAGTGATATTGTGCTACATACGGATTCAACTATTGCATTGGCATGGTTAAATACACCTGCCAATCGTTTAAAAACCTTCGTGGCCAATCGTGTCGCCAAGGTGCAAGAATTGACTGAAGGATTCCAGTGGAACCATGTGCCATCTGTTCTCAACCCAGCAGATCTTGTGTCTCGGGGATTGCGCCCTTGTGACCTTCCAAATTTAAGGTATAGTCCACAATTCCTTGAAAAAGGTAAGTTGTCAAGTGAAGAAACAAGTTTGTCACCAGTTAAGGAATGCGAGTATTCTAAGGAACTGAAAACTGGTTCGAGTTCTGATATAATTACATCTAGTGTTTGTGTTTCAACTAATTGTGAATCTTCTATTTTATCTACTTTGTTACGTAAAAGTAATAGTTATATGAAAATTGTTCGTATATTTAGTTATGTGTTAAGATTTAGTAATAATGTAAACAAACGTAAACTAACATTGAGTGGTTCCCTTTCTGCTACAGATATAGACCAAGCAGAAACTAAACTGATCAGAATGGTCCAAGAACAGGTTTTTTTGGCTGAAATTAAGAGCTTACAAAGTAAAGGAGTTGTCTCACCTAATAGTAAACTTAGAAATTTAAACCCCTTTATAGACAGCGATGGATTATTGAGAGTTGGAGGCCGGCTGAGTAATTCAGATTTACCTTATGTTAATAAACATCCTGCAATTTTACCAGGAAATCATAATTTAACTGTTCAAATAATTGTCCATTTCCATAGAAAGAATCTGCATACTGGTGCTTCTTCTCTTCTACACTATGTAAGGGAAAAGTTCTGGCCATTAAATGGTCGTTCATTATGCAGAAAAGTAGTGCATGAGTGCCTTGTCTGTTTTAAAAGCCGACCCCTTGTTACCTCTCAGCTAATGGGTAATCTACTCCGTGATAGAGTAGTCCCAGATTACCCGTTCAACTGTTCTGGTGTGGATTTTTGTGGCCCATTCATGATCAGGTACAAAATTCAAAGAAAAGGAATTTTGCATAAAATTTATATTTGTGTATTTGTATGTTTTGTGTCTAAAGCGATTCACATAGAAATTGTGTCAGATCTTACATCTGATGCTTTTATTGCTAAAAGATTTTTTAGTCGTAGAGGTAAATGTGCTAAATTGTATTCCGATAATGGGAAAACATTTGTAGCTGCCAATAAAGAGCTCAAGAGATTTCTAAAACTTATTGAGGATTCAGATGATAATTTAGCAGGTTTCTTATCTGCTGATGGTATAGAATGGAAGTTTATACCACCTAGAGCGCCATCCTTTGGTGGTCTTTGGGAAGCTTCGGTTAAGTCAATAAAGTACCATCTTAGGAGAGTTGTCAGTGGCTCAAATTTAACCTATGATGAATTTTTAACTGTTTGTATCCAAATAGAGGGAATTTTAAATTCCAGGCCACTGTGTACCCTTTATCGAGCAATTCGGATGACTTGAACGCTTTAACTCCAGCCCACTTTTTGATAGGGAGGTCTATGACTTCAGTAGTCGAGCCCAATTTAATTGAATTAAAAGAGAATGCCCTTAAAAAATGGCAACGGATAACCAGACTAGTACAACTAATTTGGAATAAGTGGCACAGATGTTATCTTGGTGAATTACAACAACGCAATAAATGGCAATTTAAAAAACAAAATGTTAACGTGGGTGATTTGGTAGTTCTCACTGAAGACAATATGCCAACCTTTAAATGGCCTTTAGGGAGAATCACTCAGATTTATAGTGGCAGTGATGCACTAATAAGGGTTGTAAAAGTAAAAACACAATTTGGAGAATATAAAAGAGCCATTTCAAGAGTTTGTCTTTTACCTATGCCAGTTTGAATTTTGTCTCTGAATATTGTGTATTAGAATTTTTATATGTACCTTAATTTGTTTTATGTAATCCTATAGTATTTTATTGTTTAATGTTTTATTGTAATTTGTGTTATTGTTGAATGTATTACATGTCAACGCGGGGGAGAATGTTCATGCTTGTCGCAAAAACCGTGCGCCAGACGGCGCTGTCTGTGTATCTCTAGTTACTATGTGTTTAGGTGAATAAAAATAGAGAGTGTTTTACAGTCCATGTGTGAGGTGTGTGTTATTGAGCTATCCCGGATGTAGTGATCAAATAGTATAGATGGATAATATTTATGATATTTTGTGTAACTTAGATTAGAAAATGTATATAAAATTGTTTTAAGAATAGTATTAGAATAAAAAATTATTTAAGTACAATATTTTGACAAAAAATGAACATAAAATGACCCATTTTCAAAATATTCTCCTTTTGTGAAAAATGCTTCTACTACAATAATATTTTGCCTGTATATAGCTCAGACCATTGTGCAGAGGCTCAACTAGAATTTTTGAAATATATAACTTAGAAGTGGGTTTATCCATGTTTTACGACAACAGAGGGGAGACATTTTAAGAAGAGAACGCTGATAATTATTCCAATTGATTGTAACTCTGAAAATAATGTGAATTTTGCAAAAATTGTAGTTGAGCCTCTGTACAGACGTCTGAGCTATATACAGGCAAAATATTATTATAAGAGAAGCATTTTTCACAGAAGTAGAACATTTTGAAAAAAGGTTATTCTAAGTTAATTTTTTGCAGAAATATTGTATTTAAATAATTTTTTTTGTCAAAATATCCTTAAAACAGTTTTATACATATATTCTAATCTAAGTGACACTAAATATCATGAAAATTACCCATTTATGTGCTTTTTTAAAATCCCGGTTCCGAACGTAGTCGGATATCTTAAGGTAAACGGGACGTTCTCGATAACGCAAAACAAGCAAAATTTTTATCTTCGAAAAAACATTATTCTCAAAATCAAAAAGTCTCCATAAACCAAAAATTTGTGTCACACAATCAATATCCTTTTTTAATATACTAAAACATAAAATTTATTAATGTGTACAATATTTTTAGAAATATAAGGATTTGATAAGAATACTATACATGGTGTTGATTAGGTTCCTGTATTTTTTCTTTTGTGACATATAAAACAACAAAACATGCTGTTTTAGTTACAAAAATGTACCTTTATTTAATGTTCTAGTTTTTTTATATTTTATTGCTTATAGAAATTTTTTTTTAGAAATTTGAATTTTGACTTTTTGAAATTTTAATAAAAATGGTAGTTTTATTTTAGAAAATTGGCAGTAAAAATAAAAATATTAACATTTCAGGACATAAATTAGCAGCATTAAATATGCATTTATTACCATACAAAAGCTCATACCAAGTTTCACTAAAATATAATGGATAGATTTTTCTACGGATGTATCTAAATACCAGAAAAACACTTTTTGAGTAATAGGGAAATGGTACAGCTTACTAAGATTTGATAGTTAAAACACATTTCAGATTTGTATTCATCTTACATGAACACTTCTAAAGATCCTTGTTCCTTTTATTCTGTCTTTTAATAGTCTTAGCCTCTTTGCTGGTTTCTTGAACTGTCATCTCGGCTTCACAAATTCTAACTTTGTTAATGTTTTGAAGGTTTCACAAGTGTTAATCCCAGAATTTATTTTTAATGCTCTTAATGCGTTTAAAGGCTAAGAACTTTCATCCTAATTTTAAACTTACCCAGTTTCTAACTGGGCATGGAAACTTTAAAGCCTTATTTAAAGCGCTTCAATTTGTCGCCTACTCACCAGTGTTCTTGCTCCACTGACACAATCCAGAATGTCAAGCATCTGATTCTTGCTTGTACTAAATTCTCTTCGGAAAGACTTACACTCATGAATTGCCTACAAAAGAACAATATAGAACTCCTCCTTTCTCTGCCTTTGTTCAAGGCAAATCATCTTTTACATCGTTTTGTGCATACATTAATAGAATTTTTTCCTGTATTATTTAGATTCTAAATTTTGTGTGTTTGTTAACGTTTTCTGTACGTGAATATACATGTGTATATGTGTATGTATACATATGTGTATATGTATATATATATGTATATATATATATATATATATATATATATATATATATATATATATATATATATATATATATATATATATATATATGTATGCTTTATGTATTTGTATTTTGAAAATTTTTTGTGATCATGTTTTCTTATCTTCCTCATTGTATAATTTTAATTATTGATTATCTCCGTTTGTGCATGTGAGCAATCTTGTATTTAATTCTGTATTTGTATCCACTTCCCCCACCCCTTTTGGTTCCCATTTGTGCCTGTATCCTTCTACATGTACCTTCCATTGTTTAGAGTATTGACTTACGTTTGAAAGGCTTGTGTTTTACTTGTTAGCACACAAGGAGTCTAACTAGAGTCTAAAAAAATGCGTTTATTCTTGCGTGCGCACTTTCATTAAAGCACACCGCTGCGTCTCTTACACTAATTTGTGATTTAAAAAAAAAATTTTTTTGTTCACAAATGTGTTTTTTAGAAGTTGATTTCATACACAGTTATTGAAGCTTTCATTGGGCTTCTGGGTACGATCATGCAGACATTTTAATCAGAGTTCCTTTGCAGTTAAGTCTCTAAATATATGTTTTAAATTATATGAATGTGTTTGTAATTATGTATCTAACTTTAACAAGAACTGGTTTTTGGCAAGGAATGTTTGTAGATGTACTTTTCTCCAGAAACAAGACATTTATTGTAACCGCAATAGCTGTTGTTTACATTTTAAAAGTACAATTACTCGGGTATTAAGCTTTAAACCTATACATACTATGCACTTTTGGAATCAGCATTAAATTTACTTTTTTTAAAGATAGAAATTGAGAAATCAATTACCTGAAGGCTAAGAACGTTATGGATCCCTTAAAATAATCTTTTGTTTTCGACTTTTCAATATGATCGTACCCCTCTCGTAGAATTATCACGCTCCCCCACGGAGGCGTGCCCCACAGTTTGAGAAACGCTGAGTTACGCCTAGTTCTAATGCTAAATCTCTAATAAGATTGCCGAGATTTTGCTCAACTATCGCTCGGATTTTGTCGTCCACGACTGTTCCCTACCTGCCATGTACTCATTTGTGAGATGCTCGTCACCAGATTCGAACTTTGCGTACCAACGTCGATTGGTACATTCGTTTACTGAGATGTCTCCAAATGCGGCATTGAGGCTTCGGGTAGCTACTGCAGCAATATGATCATTCTTCAACTCATACAAAAATAATAATCTAAAATCTTGAGAATTCATCTGTAGTGTTTCCTCCCTTCACCAGGAGGCGCACTGTGCTCCCCTCCGGTAAGAATGTTTTTTTTTTTTTTTTTTTTTTTTTTTTTTTTTTTTTTTTGTATAAGAGAGAGTTTCTCGGCACCGGCGCGTTAGGTCGGAGGCCATTTTGAAACATTACCCGCGTGGGTCCTTTAATTTTAAAATTTTCATGTTTATATTGAATAAAAGTGCTGTCCTTAAGAATACGTCTGTTGGGGAAACTACAACAACATTATACATTTTACCACAACGTATCACATTGGCGCATCACGTCAGGATATAGAACGCCTGAGGGAGTCAAGACATCAAAAGGAACCACGAGGTAGGCAACTCTTTTGCATCGTTTTGAGCGAATTCAGCAAGGTTTTTTTTTCTGAATTTTCTGGGTTGATTAATTCATTTAGAATAATTCTTTCTAATCATGTTTCACGGAGCTAGAAAGGAAGAATTAATATTAATTGCGGATGAATTGGGTGAGGAAATAACCCCAGAAATGAGAGTGTTAGATGTGAAAAATTTAATTTTAGATAGCGAGACAAATATAAAAACAATAAAGAGTTTATTGATGACTATTTAGATTCGATTATTTCGGACAGAAAATCAAAGGAAGAGCAAGCGCGTGTAACGGCAGAATCGCGACTTGAGTTTGAAAAATAAATCTGGAAAAAGTTAAACTGGAAATAGAATTGGGAAAAATAAATTTAGAAAGGGCAAAATTGGAAAGTCAAAGGGATAGCAATGAGTTACAGCGTACAAATCCCGAAACAAAGCAAACTTCGATAGAAAATTTTATTCTAAGTGTTCGTACTTTAATTCTTCCGATTCCTAAAAAACAAGAGGGGTGGAATTTATTTTTCTCTTCTTTAGAACGTTCATTTAAAACCAAAAATGTGCCGGATGAATTTAAAGGAGAGATTCTTTTAAATTTGCTAGGAGAAAAGGCCGAAAATATTTTAGTTTATGTAAAAAATGAAGAAATAAGCGACTATAATAAATTAAAAAGTTTAGTTCTAAGAAAATTTGAGCCAACACCTTTAATTTGCTTGCAAAATTTTCAAAAAGCGAAACGAATGCCAAATGAAACGAATGTTCAGTTGGCATCTCGTTTGTTAACGAATTGGGATCAATACTGTAATTTGAGAAATGTAAATCATTTTAATTCTTTAAAGGAGTTAATTGTTAGCGATAAACTATATGAAACATTAGATAATGGAACTGCCGTTCATATAAATATAAAACAGGAGCAAAATTGGTTCAAACCAATTCAAATGGGAAAAGAGTGTGACATGTTTTATGCTTGTAAAGGAAAATCATTTTCGGAGTTTACACATAGAGCATGTCATAATCAGAATGACTCACGAAAGGATTTTAAATATATCCCTCCTAACGCGAGACGGGAAGTAATAAATCTCAATTCGAAAGAAAACAAATTTATTAACTCAAAACAAAGTAGGTTAAATAAAAAAATAGAATGTTACATTTGCGGTGAAAACCATTTAGCTCGAGATTGTAATAGAAAGTATTCTAAATTAAAAAGTGAGAAAAAAGAGACTTCTCAAGCGCAATATGTACAACCGAAAGTTGACCTTGAGCATTTGAAATATGTAATTGTTTATATTAACGGGAAAGCAATAAATTGTGTTTTGGATAGCGGAACCCAGATTTTTATATGCAATTCCGATACCTTTCCAGATAGTTCTAATGATGAATTCGGAAAAATTACTTTAAGCTCTGCATTCGGAGAAAATGTAGAAGCAAAACTAATTAAAACCGCTATAGCTCTTGATAATAATTCTTTGAATCATCCAATGGATTGCTTGGTAGCGATCCCAGATAAATTAAATGCTGATGCTTTAATACCTCCTGCTTTATATGAGTCTTTGTGTTCAATAAATGACAAAAATAATAAAAAGGAAAATGAGATTTTTGCCGAATCGGCTGATAGTTCTATTACGTTTTCAAATGAGGAAAATGAAGCAGAGTGTGAGAAAAATATATTTTATGTTGAGAGTGACTCAGATAATATAAATTTTAATTCGGATTACACTAAAATGAAAGATCAGCAGAATAATTGTGATTATCTTGAGAAGGTTCGTGCAGAGTTAAAATTAAACAAAGGAAATTTTTTATTAATTGATGGATTAATTTATCACAGGGATAAAATTCTAAATGAACCAGTTATGCAATTAGTTTTTCCGCGTTGCAGAATAGATAAGGTAATGAAACTAACCCATGAATCAGTTTTTGGAGGTCATATGGGGGTTAAGAAAACAAAAGAGAGGATAAAATATAATTTCTTTTGGCCAAATATGTCTGGCGAAATTGCTGAATTCGTCCAGACATGCAAAGGGTGTCAGCTTCGGAAGCCTGAGAAAATTGGAGATAGAGCTCCCATTACACCTATTGTCCGTCCAGAGCTTCCCTTTGAGATTGTTAACATAGACGTGATCGGACCTATTCAACCGCCATCTGGTAGAGGACATAAATACGTTCTTTGTATGATGGACCAACATACACGGTGGCCTGAAGCAGTACCACTTAGATCCCTAACAGCCAAAAATGCATGTGACTCTCTATTACAAATATTCTCGAGGACTGGAATTCCGAGTATAATTGCCAGTGATCAAGGCACAAACTTCAAGTCGGCTTTAACCCAAGAATTTACGAAAAGGATTGGATCTAGTCCTAGGTTTTCCTGTCCTGGCTACCCGGCCAGCAACGGACTAGTTGAAAGATGGAATAAGGTATTGAATGACATGATTCATCACGTTATTCGTGAAGATCCACGAAGCTGGGAACGACAATTACCTTTTCTGTTGTTTGCATACCGTGAAGTACCGAACACTACCACTGGTGTATCACCATTTAGGTTACTTTATGGCAGAGAAGCTCGAGGGCCGTTAGCCATTCTTAAATCATCCTGGGCAGGCGAAATACATCTTCCGACGAACATTTCCCAGTCAGAACATTTCCCAGTACCTTCAGGAAATGAAGATAAATATGGAAAAGGCTGCTGAGAGTGCCTCTTTAACTGCTGCTCAGAAACAAAAGGCTTATGGAGATTACTTCAACAAGAGATCATCTGTGAAGAATTTTAGCATCGGAGAACAAGTTGTTTTGCTGATACCAGATTCTAGTAATAAGATCTATGCGAGATGGACTGTACCTGGAGAGATAATTCAACGCCATCCACCCCATTCGTATAAAGTTAAACTGTCCGATGGAACTGTAAGACATGTCCACGTGAATAAGATCAGGAAGTATCATCCTCGTGCACTTGCAGTTGGGGTCATTTTTGAAGGTGACCACGAATTCGGAGAAATCCATCCCACTCCTAATTTATCGAGGTCCACATCTGAAAGAGTTCTACATGAAATCAATCTGAATCATCTGAAGGAGAGTGAGAGGGAACAAGTGCTAGCGATTGTTCTAAAACACCAAACACTATTCACAAGTGATGTGAAAATAGCCAAAGTAGGGACTCATCGAATTCGCTTACAGCCGAACATTGAACGTAAAAAGCCGTTCGTATATCGCATACCAGAGTCCTTGAAGATTAAAGTTGATGAGCAGATAGAGGAGCTTTTGCGACTTGATTTAATTGAAGAATCTGACGCAGAAACAGCCTATTCAATTGTTTGCGTTAACAAGAAAGATGGTACCCTACGACTTTGCGTTGACTTCAGAGCTCTGAACTCGGAGAGTGTGTCTGATGATTTTCCGATGGAAGATGCAGTGGAGCTCATACATTCTATTGGAAGAGCCAATATCATCACAACGTTAGATCTCTTGAAGGGGTATTGGGCTATACCCATGACTGAAGACAGCAAAAATCTTACATCTTTCAAGACTCATCGGCAACAGTACCGTTTCAAGGTGATGAGTTTCGGTTTGAAAAATGCCTCTGCCACATTTCAGCGTGAAATGAACAAAGCATTATCGTGTTACAGAGAATTTTCACGTGCCTACATCGACGACATCGCAATCTTCTCCAAAAATTGGGAAGAACATCTTCTTCATCTCGATACTATTTTAACGAAACTTTCAGAGTTAAATTTCACTGTGAACCTCAAAAAGTGTGCCTTTGGAAAAGCTCAAATTAAATATTTGGGTCATATTATCGGTTCTGGTAAGCACGAACCAGATCCCGAAAAGACTGCAGTTATCAACAACTTACCAGTGCCTAAAACGAAGAAGGAGCTTCGTAGTGTACTTGGACTGTGTAAATACTATCGTGAGTATATTCCTAAATATTCAGAACTTGTGTATCCATTGACAGAACTCACCAAAAAGAGAGTACCTGATTCCATCCCATGGACTGAGAAACATGATTCCTCATTTCATCTTCTAAAAAAGGCTTCAGTGGAAGCACCTTCGCTGTACTCTCCAGTTCCAGATAAACCGTATACCATTCATTCAGATGCATCGCAAATTGGCATAGCTGCTTGCCTGTCACAAAAATGTGGTGATAAGTGTTACCCAATTGCTTATGCAAGTCAAAAATTAAGCAAGACCCAACAGTCATGGTCAACTATTGAACGAGAGGCATTTGCGATTGTGTGGAGCTTAAAAAAGTTCGAAGTATGGGTATTTGGGACTGAAATTGAATTTTATACTGATCATAACCCTTTACCTTACTTAACAAAAAGTGCACCACAATCTGCGAGGCTACAAAGATGGGCTTTTGCACTACAAAAGTTCAATGTGACAATCAAACATTGTCCTGGTGTGAAAATGCATCATGCTGATGCACTCTCACGATTAGTTAACAAATGTGCTTTTCAATTTTAAAAAGAAAATTTTAGATTTAGTGAATAATTATTTTCTTTATCTTATTTTGTGTATCTCATTATATTATTTTTGTGTGTCTATTTACATTTCAAAAAATGCTAATGTTTCTTTTCGAGTAACCGTTTTTTTATATTAATGTTTATTATGTGAATTCCTTAAATTTCAATATTATCTTGATTATTATGGTATAATTAGTCATATCAAAATTGTATTCTTAATTTAGTTTTGTGTAATTTGTTATGTATACTTATTTCTCATATTTTTTAAGTGTCAGGTAATGCTAACTACTTGTATTTTAGTGTATTATATGAATGTATATTATTTTATGCTTTATAATCAGATTGAGTATCATGTGTGACACATCAATCTTGTGTGGGGGTGTAGTGTTTCCTCCCTTCACCAGGAGGCGCACTGTGCTCCCCTCCGGTAAGAATGTGTTTTTTTTTGTATAAGAGAGAGTTTCTCGGCACCGGCGCGTTAGGTCGGAGGCCATTTTGAAACATTACCCGCGTGGGTCCTTTAATTTTAAAATTTTCATGTTTATATTGAATAAAAGTGCTGTCCTTAAGAATACGTCTGTTGGGGAAACTACAACAACATTATACATTTTACCACAACGTATCACATCATCCTAATGATTAAACATATAAAATTATTAAAAAGTACAATATTTTTAATTAAAATATACCAAATAAGATAGAACAAGGTTTTAGTTTTAAGATATGCGACTACCCAAAATTCGCCGTTTTGGTGAAAATTTACGAAATTTCTTTTATGTTTTTGTTTTATAGTCTATACGTGGAAGATTCCAAAAACACTCTATTTTTGTTTCTACAATACTTAAAAGTAAAGTTATAACATAATTAGTAAACCGGAAATAGAGTTAACAAAACCGGAAGCAGATCCCTACACAAAATATTTTTAAGATATTGAATTAAAATTTTCAGAACATGTTGTATTTAATTCAATCTGTCTTAGGAATCAAAATCCAATCTCTGTACATATTGTTATGTATTTCATTGCTTTTTTCATGAAAAAAAATTATTAATTTTTAAAAAATCGAGTTTTTGCCCATAATTTAGCATAATTTAAAAAATTTTCAAAAACATTGCAAGTCTTTTAATTTCTAACACATATAAAAATGTTTTTTATGTACTGCATAAATACATTTATTAGAATTTTGTGTAAAAGATCGTAACTGCAATTTTTCCTCAAAATTTCCCTAAAAACGACAATTGTTAGTCTATTAATTTCTCCTGAAAACAGCAAACAGGTAAAAAAAAGTTCGAATTATTTAAACATAAAGCTAAAAAGAGCTTCAGCTATAAAGATCGTGAGTTTAAGAAATGTACAATAAGTAGAAAGTTTTTCTTATTGTGTTAAATGCATTTTCCGAGAAACTGTTTTTCAATATTTTACTTCATGGTAAAGTTCACTGTATATACGGGATTTCTTTTAAAGATATTGAATTGAAATTTTCAGAAAATGTTTTATTTAGTTTTATCTGTATTATAGAATATAATCTAATATCTGTATATATATTTATGCATTTCATTGTAGTTCTAGTCAGAAATTGACAAGTTCTTTTGCAAAAAATTGAATTCTTGCATAAAAATTTACATATTTCAAAAACTGTCAGAAGTATTACAGATTTTATAGCTCTATAAGCACAGATAAGGATTTCATTTATATAATGTAATATAAATATTATCTTTTATTGAAAACATTTATAACCCGAGCACCACAAAGTATCACACGGGGGCATGCATAGAAGCAAGCGTGAAGCACACATCACAAGGAAGAGAAGGATTACAACACAAACAGCTTTACCTTACCCGGGATTCGAACCCAGACCCTACAGCACTGTAGTCGGTGTCTTTAACCACTATACCGGATGGGTGACTGTAAATATTATTCAAATATATTAGGCTTAACGTAACTGCAATTTTTCACTAAAATTTCATTCAAAATTCCCAATATATCCAAAATTATTTTTTATATATCCAAAATTCCTAGTTTTATGCCCCATTTCAAATTTTAAAAAAGTGTTTATTTTGTTACAAATTTGTTTATTTCCAAACAAGTTCTTTCAAGGTAGTCACATACCTTAAAATGATATAAATATATCAAAAAGTCTTGTTAGAAAAAATCCCACAGGTAGAAATAGGACATTTCATATGTTACATTTTAATAACATATTAAGTAATGTTGTTGATGATAATCAATGAATGCAGGCAGTAAAAACAATCTGTTTTTGTAAGCAAAAATGGTTGGTATGGTTATATGCAAATGAACGTCATGACAATTCATCGATTAAAATTTATCAATCGTCATAGGATTTTGAGTTTTCTGTTATTATTGCGCAGATTATGAAGCGAAACTGGACCACGTTCTAGACTGGTTTTTTATCTTCTAAGATTGATTGATTGAATATTAACGTCGCACTGTTCAGCTACACGAGGGCTTTTGGCGACGGACCACGTAATTTTGAACCATGGTCAAGTGACGTGGACGACACCTTTATCTTCTAAGTATCTTTATCAGATCGATAAGAACAAAGTCAACAGCTCTTCAAAATTACGAAGCGTTTTAGGATTTTATCGATTACATTTAGCGCATAAGTTACTTTTAGCACAAAGGCTACCTTCTCAATAGGGAATAATAACAATAAAATAATTCATTTAAGAAAAATATAAAAATGAGAGCAATTAATTATATTCATTTAGTTCTGATGCTTTTTTGTATACTCATTGGTGGTATCAGTGCAGGTAATTATGTCTTTTTGTCTAAAATACATTGATGGAAATAAAAATTGCTCGATAAATAAAGGTTTTTTAAATTATAATACATTGCTTGAGGGGTTTTTCTCTTTGCTTTTTATTGTTACCGTTAAGTAGTTTAAAATGAATATTTCAAATACAAATCGCGTATTTTGTTAATATATATGCTCTCTTATATTTAACTTAAAATGTATATTTTATCCCTTTATCTACCGCATTATGGTTTACTGGAGTTTTTTTCATGCAATATTTTTTTTAATTATTTCATTGAAAATTAAGGGAATGCATAAACAAAATACTCAACTGTGAGAAATGAATCCGTTAGAACTAATTAATTAATTAAAGATATTCAACTGTAAAATTAATTATATACACTGTTCACTTAACCCGCGATCACTCGCGCGGGGTGTTTTCTCTACACCCCAGCAACAAGAAAAGCATCCTAGGATACTAAACAAAATGCGCAGAACCACGATTTTTTCTGTAGCTGCCCATATTAGATCATTGAACCTTCAGGCCTGATGTAAACAATCTCGCTAAGACAATTGGAATGTAACGATCTTCAAAAGTTTATCTGGGGTGTTGAGAATATCCCGCGAGTGATTGAGTTATATTTTCGTACTCGAAGCATCTAAAATAGAGTACGTTTTACTCTTTCCGTTTACATTTTTTTTCAAATATATTGTTATGCATGCATATTTTATTTAAAATTTCAATAACTGCAGCATAAAAATAACATAATTCTGTAAAATAATTGTAAAATATAATTTTTTTCTTGAATTTTTCAAAACATTTTCCAGAAATTATGACAAAAACTCCATGGGAAAGGGAGAAACAGTGATTTCGTCGTCTATAAAATACTGTATCAACAGAGTGTCAAGATGAACTAAGTGAATTCGATGACTGTGTAATTTCAGAACCAAACTTGGAGAGATGCAACTTGAAATTGTAAATTTTTATAATACAGGCGGTGTTGATATCACTGGTGAAATGTGCAGTATTTATGATGTATCGCGAATATGTTACCGTTGGCCATTGCGAATATTTTATCATCTACTTAATACTGCAGGAATTAATGTTTCCATAGTCTATCATTCGATTATTCCTGAAAAGAAAATGAGATGTTCAAGATTATTAGAGGAGATTAGAATGGATCGTGTGCAGCCACACACACACACAGTGGGATATGAGATCGGAACTCCTAAACCTTAAAAAAATACTCAAAAGAAGCTTTACTGACACAGAAGATATTTAAAAAAGCATTAACCCTCCAAAAAAGGGGCGTTGCACTGTTTGTCTACGGGTAAAAGATGTAAAAATTACTTTTCTTTGTCTTAAATGTAAAAAAATATATGTACTTAAAGCATATGAATACAGTCTGTTTTAAATGTTTGGAAAATGAATAAAATTTTATTTTTCTACTTTTTACTATCCTTATCATTAATTATAAAGGTAAATTATTACTGGTGTATACTTTTTACTTGTGGTTCCTATAAAAATATAAAATTGCGTACTTTAAAATGAAAATTTTGTAGGTTTACTTTAAACGAATGTTAGTCTCATTTGTATGCAATAAATTTAATTATTTTATTTGTATAATACATAAAACATCTTGTATTTCATAAATATATATCATAATTGACTTTAAAAAATTTTCATATTTAAATACACGTGTTAAAAGTTTGGGGTGTTTTCTGCACCCCGCGAGTAACGACGGTAGAAAAACGGATGCGAGTGACCGCGGGTTAAAATAAAAAGTCAAATCGTTTTCTAAGGTCTTTATTAACATACAAAAAATAAGACACTGAAATTTTGACATTAACTATTTTACGGGACAAAAATGATAATCTTCGCAATCCGCTGAACACGCAATTTCTGCTATAAAACTATTCACCTTCCCCGCTAAAACACTTATCATAGAACCCATGCTGCCATTTTTCTTGAACAAGCGGATTTCAAAGAATATTTCTGCTAAGTATCATCAAAATATTCGTAAAAATGGATATTCTATGAAACTTTAAAGTAAGTGGTACTTCGGTAGATAAAGGGTTAAAAACACATACGTAACTGTCAGTGTTTTGCTTGCGTATATGTATTAATTATCTATTTTTAAGTATATATAAATATCAATACATAATGTCTTATTACCAAACAACGAAAGATACATTTATTGCTAGATGACGAATCCATTGGGGGAATTTGAAGTAAAATATAACAACTCGCACTACTTGGGGTTTTTTAGTATATAAATTTCATCAAAATATCTCTATTTTTTGTTTGTTTGTTCGGAGATGTGATGTACATATGCAGAGCATCCACTAAATTCATCGTATACCTACGAAAATATTACCGTATCTACTCGAATTTAAGTCACACTCCAAATCCTCAACAAATATTTGTGAAAAATAGTGTAAAATAGTTTAGAACCTGTAATTTTTATCAGTTGCTCCATTCAATGCCTTTTGTTTTTAATTCGATTCTAAGCCGCGCCTGATTTTCAAAAGCTTTAATATTGGAAAAATGTGCAGCTTAGATTTGAATACGGTATATAGAGATATAATGTAATTCATTTTATAGTGTATATTAAATTTATAATAAACTTATGCTTGTAATGCTATATACTTACATTTGTTCATGTGATATAACATATATACATACATACATATTATATATATATATATGTATGTATGTATAATCCAATACAAAAAATTCAATATATAAATATATATATACACATATATATAAATAGATATATATACATATACACAAATATATAAACGAAAATATAAAAATAAACAGATAGTTATAACCTAAGATAACTATAAATAGGTAGAAGGCACAGTAGTATAATGACAAACTCCTGGCCTTAGGAACCAGGTTTGCAGGTTTAAACATGTTTTGGGGCTGACCAACCTTCACCTGAAATTTGTCATTTATAGTTATTTTAGGTTATAACTATCTATTTATTTTTATATTTTCGTTTATATATTTGTGTATATGTACATATATATATATATATATATATATATATATGTGTGTGTGTGTGTGTGTGTGTGTGTATTTATATGTTGAATTTTTTATATTGGACTATATTTACTTTTATATTCTTGGCTGCATTGCGCCTAAATATAGAAGAAATTTATGAATTACTGCTGTTTTTCATTATATATATATATATATATATATATATATATATATATATGATGTTATATTCACCCACGTGGTTTTTTGGGCCTTTGCCTTGGATTATCTCCTATGCTATTATGTCGAAAATTTCCGCTGTAGGGGAAGGAAGGTTGAGAACTCACAAAAAACTGTTTAACCCTGTTTCTCTGTCCTAAGCCAGTGATAGCTCGGGAAATCATAATAGTTTTTTTCCACTCTAGCTAAATTTCTCTCTTTTGGTTTGTAATGGTTCTATGTTCTTGGTTCTTTCAGTTTGATCTTAAGATGTTTTAGGATTTATTAGTCTTCTTTTTAATTTATTTACTGTTATATATATGTGTGTGTGTGTGTGACAAATTATATTATGCTTTCTTTTATTTTTATATACCGGGTGTTTCTAAATGAATATATATATATACAGTCAGGTCTCGTTTTATGCGGTAGATACGTTCTACTGAAAAACGCATATAAAAAAATCGCATTAAAAAAGACATTACTTGAATGGAAAAAGTAGGGATACGTTCCTTAGTTTTCTAAAATCACATAAAACCAAAACAACTAGTTAAAATTAACTTAAAACCGCATAAAAATAATTGCAGAAATGAAAAGAAATAGGCTGCATGATAAATTATTTCGAATGTCTGAAAGAAATTCATGCAAAAGCTAAAAAAAAAAAACTTGTATTCAAACCTTAATTCATTTTATTTTATGGAAAAGTAATACACATAGTTTTACATTTTTAATCATTATCGCTATCTGATAATAGTTTGCACCGTTTGCGAAGTGGTTCCAAATCACCATCAGAAGAGACTGTCTCTATAATAGATATTTGCGGTTAAGGCCACGGGTTTTCACAAACTTCATTCTGGTTCTGCGTAGCTCTTCCTTTTCTGACAATGTAATCAGTAATTAAACTTTGCGATGAGGATTCTTTTTTTTATATAGTTCACGATATCCAGACATGCAGTTCTGCAGCTCACATTGTAATTTAGAGGCTCGTTCAGAATTGGGGTCATTAATAAGAAAATGATTTTCTAATTTACTGCAAAGTTGAAGACCTTCTTGAATTAATTTTCCAGTGAGGGGATTTGATTTTTCTTCCTCGTCATTATCACCTTCTAGACCTACGGCGTCGTCTACAGTTAGATCTAAAGTTAAATCAATAATATCATTGTCACTTAATGCATCATCCACAAGCAATTCATATATATCATCGTGGCTGAAGGTATTAAAACCATCTCCTCCAATTTCATGTGCCAAATTAATTATTTCATCTGATAGAGTCGATGTTTGAGTGATTGTATTGTCTGTCGCACATGCTGGCCAAATCTTTTTCCAACAGGCATTTAAAGTTCTAGGTCTGATTTGAGCGGAAGCAGATGCAACATGAATTAAACAATCAAAAATAGAAAATTGTTTCCACACATCTTTTACTGTTAAGGCCTCATTTTCTAGTTTATTCAAGATGAATTTGTACGTTGTCTTAATATAATATTTTTTAAAAGTTGAAATTATGCCTTGATCTAATGGCTGAATAAGGCTTGCTGTATTGGGCGGAAGAAATACTAGTTGAACATTTGGATGTTCTAATTGTGGATGACTTGCTGCATTGTCAACAATTAATAAAACTTTAAAATCGAGAGATTTTTCCTTCATATAGGATTCCACTTCTGGTACGAAACAATTATTGAACCATTCTGTAAAAATAGCCGTTGTCATCCAGGCTTTCGGGTTAGCCATCCAATGCACGGGCAGTTGTTTTAAATCTTTACCTTTAAGGGCGCGTGGTCTAAGAGATTTACATATCAAGAGAGGTTTCAACATCCGATCTCCTGATGCATTGCTACAAAGTAATAAAGTGACTCGATCTTTACTTGCTTTATGTCCACTTGCAGTTTTTTCATCCTTTGTGATGTAAGTACAGTTAAGCAATTTTTTCCAATAAAGTCCTATTTCATCAGCGTTAAATACTTGATCGGCAGAATAGTCCCCATCTTCAATAATTTTCACTAGCTCCTCTGGAAATATTTTTGCTGCTCCTTCATCTGCTGTCGCACTCTCCCCTGTTATCTTAAAATTATGAAGTGCATTTCTTTTTAAGAACCCGGTTAGCCATCCTTTGCTAGCTGAAAATTCTTTTCCTGCTTGGGAAGTGGAAGTTAATAGTTCTCATTGTTTCATTGACTTATAAAACTGAAGAGCTTTTTCTTGGATTAAATAACCACTTACAGGAATCCTTCTTTGAACTTGTTCCTCAATCCAAATTGCGATGGCTCTTTCCGTTCTTTCTAATAATACATCCCTTGTGTACGATGCAAATTTGGTGCTTAATTTTGTACCAGAAATGACCAATTTTCTTATTGTAGCTTCATTCTTTTTAATTGCTCGGACAGTAGATTCACCTAAATTAAAATGTTTTCCAACAGCCGTAGATCCTTCTCCTTTTCTTAAGCGATCTAACATTGCAATTTTCGTTTCCAACGAAATTGACTGTCTTTGATGTTTTTTTTTCTCCATTGGGCCAAATAAAATCTTAGAAAAGAAATTCTTAAAAAAATTATACTTACGATTTTTTAATGAAAAATAAAACTTTACGACACTCACTTTAAATCCAGAAATCAAAATTTGCTGCTTATTATATTGCAACTTAATTTCGCCACTTATTAAAGTGGAACTTTTATAAAAATGAACGAGGCACCGCTAAGAGAAAATATAATTTCGAAATAATGATATCGTATCGGTATACTACAGAAATACTACTGAAATAACGAATGCGAATCTAAGACTGTCGCAGCTGAGCCGCAGACGTAAGCACCAAAAAGATACGGAAATTCTCGGAATACTACGATCTACGTCTCAGTATAAAAAATAATAATAACAAAAATCTAGAAATGTTTCGAATACAAACCGCAAATGTTTGAAATACAAACCGCACAACTTCAAAATCGCATAAAAACAATCCGCATAAAAAGAGACCTGACTGTATATATACTGTTGGCTATAGATATATATATATATATATATATATATATATATATATATATATATATCGAAGTTTTAACACTTTATAGTATTTTTTACATATAACCTACAAGTATAATTCATACATCAAATAAAAGAGTAACTGAAACAGTTTTACCTATAAGCTCACAAATGTTCAATGGGAGCCCCATTCGTCACACGGTGGTACATCAATTCTATAGGCGAGTTCATCGCAAACTTTGTTCAGTGTGTCAGAGGTAATACTTGCAACAGCTGCCTCAATCCTGTATCTTAAGTCTGGAAAGTCAGCTGGTAGTGGAGGTACGTACACACAATTCTTAATGATACCCTACAAATAAAAACCGCATGGAATCAGATAGGCTGAACATGAAGGCCAGACGAAACCAGCTTTATCGGGAGGTCCTTCGCAGGCAATCCATTGGTCGGGTACATTGATGTTCAACTAGTCACGTGCTGAGAGATGCCAGTGAGGTTGTGCCCTATCTTGCTGCCAAATGAAGTTATCTGGTTAACTTTCCTCCAACTCAAGAAATAGACATATTTGTAGAGCATCAAGATAGGCAGAACCAGCTACAGTTGATTCTCCGAAAACGAAAGACCTTCACACTTTCCGCTGAGATATGACACAAAAAAAAACATTCAATTTAGGTGAGTCTTGTTGCAATTCTAGCACCTCGTGAGAATCTTCTAAGTTCCAGATGCGCTCATTATGACTTTCTGTTCATTAGTCACCATTTTTCTACTCGGACGCTGATCGGCGGAGAAGGAGGAAAAAATTATGATACCTTTCGCGCTCATACGCACGCATGCCAGCAAATGAAAATGTTTCAGTTGCTCTTTCATTCGATGAATGAATTATGCTTATAAGTTACAGTCGACTCTCGATAATTCGAAGTTGGAAGGACCAATGAAAAACTTCGAATTATCAAGAGGGTAGGAAAAAACTCTCAAAATACACGAAAATAAGTTTTCTAACTCATTTAAATTTAAAACTATGCGATAAAGCAACAATTGTGCATAATTTTTTTAAAGTATATTTTATACAGTATAAAAATACAACAAAAGTTATAAAAGTCCTATATTAGAAGAATACACTTATGTCTTGAAAACAAACTATTAAAAGAATATACATACTATATATAATTAATCCTTTTTGTCGGAAAAAATCTGTTATCTTTTTGTTTTTGTTTTAAGGCATTCGCTCTAACTTTGTCAATAGATTTTTCTAGAACAAATGAAGCTTGTAAAATGTCTGCATCAACATGATTTTGAAGGAAAAAGTTGCGTAGTTTGTTTAGTGACACTTTAGCTTCTGACAGAGGTACCGACGTCCTCCGATTCGTCTTCATCACTTTCGGTATTATTGTGATCCAAAGCCACAATTTCAGCGTCAGATAGAGCTCCCCATACAGCAATATCCGTGTCAACCAACACCTAGTCGTCAAACGTCAAATCTTGTTCTGGAAGAGCTTCCCAAAGGGATGGTTCAGCATTAAATTCAGTGAGTGTATAGTCCACATCAACCAGATTCCGCGAGGGGAGGCCTGACTTTTTAAAACAGCTGTGAATTGTCAAAAGAGTAACAGCTCTCAAAGCCTTGTCAATCATGATCAAAGCTGTTAAAATAGAAATAGTAGTTACATTCTGCTGATTTTCGAGGTTATCCAAAACGCTTTTAACGACTTCACGCCGATAAAAAGTTTTAAAATTATGTATGATGCCCTGGTCGAGTGGCTGAAGTTTTGAGGTTGAGTTTGGAGGGAAAAATTGAAGTTTCACATTTGATAAAGGTGGTGCGTTATTGTGCACAGTACAGTTGTCTAAAAATAAGAGAATGTGTCGTTTCTCTCTTTTCATATCCGAGTTCAGTGAGACCAACCATTCATTAAAGAGTTCGGTGATCATCTATGCCTTCTTGTTTGAGCAGTATTTGGTACGGAACGCGTTTATGCCCTTAAGAAACCGAGGTTTTACAGATTTTCCTATGACGAGAGGAGTAATCTTTTCTGAGCCATCCATGTTTACAGCCAGTAAAATAGTTAGCTTCTCCCTGCTATGTTTTCCTCCATGGCATTTTTCTTTTTTGAATGTAAATGTTTTTTCTGGCAAACACTTGAAAAAGAGTCCGGTTTCATCCGCGTTGAAAATGTTACGTGGTTCGTACTCCTTTATTAGATCCGAAAGCAAGTTCTGCACTTAGAACAAACGTTAATGTCGACACTTAAGCTTTCCCCGTACATTTTTTTGAAGACTATCCCATTCATTTTCTTAAAATTTGTAAGCCATCCCTCACTAGCCGAAAACTCGATTCCTAATTCTTTGGTGAATGCTTTAGCCTTTTCCTTCAATAAAGAGCCACCCATTAGAATATTCTATCCTCGACACTGTCTCCTCCATGAAACTAAACACTGTTCAAGACGTGGAAAATCACCTTTACTAACGCGTTTTCTCACTCTACTCGAAGATGTATTAAAGATTTTCTCTTTATTCTTCAGAATAGTGGAGAGCGAGCTCTCAGTGGGATTTAAAATGCTTTGGCTACATCGACCCTTCCTCTCACCTTCTTCAACTGATTTTATCACCTTTTGCTTTTCAGAAATTGTTAAGCACTTGTACTTTTTAAAAGAAGACATGTAGTTCCTTTCGCTTGATAAGTCGACACTGAGGTGAGGTGTAAAGTAGTGGCCCAAGGTTTATCGAAATTAACAGGTAGGAAACGTAAATCACCACAACTTTAGTAAAATAATATTTTTAATTTAAAATTTGGAACCTAAAATGAACACAAGGCATATTCACAGTTCACACTCAGCTACGGGGTATACTTAATAGCAGGGGTCGACAACTATGGCACGTGGAGCAATTCTTAGTGGCACATTACCGCTCTTTTTTTAAAAAAAATAATAGAATAAAGTCAAATCCCTGTCTCTCCTGTCTTTGCCTCGTACATTTTTATATAAAGGTTTTATTTCTCGCTTTCAATTCTCTGCCATAAAATGATTCTGCTGAATTATCTTGGATGTAGTTTGAGTGCTTTATTTATAAAAAAAAACATCTGTTTAAATGAGACTCATTATTGGTAATAAATACTCAACGCAAATCAAAATTATTGTGCAATACTTGTAAAAGGAAGCATCACTCATTACTGCACAGTGAATAAAAAAGAAAGCAGTTTTTCCTTTATCCATCTAAAGCTTGGGTATCAACGGAAAAAGAAAAAACAGATGGCTTAAGAATAAATCAAAATTATGCTTATCAAATACCGGAAATATAATAAACAAAGTAGTTATTCTATCAATATACTTCGAATCAGCGAGTGGTTCGTATTTCAGTACATCAATCTTTTCAATCCAAGAACAAGTCAAGTGTTCAACATTCCCCCCCCCCTCCACGTACAATGATGAAGGCGTTATTCAATAAGTTTTATTACAATATACAATTACTACATATACTTAAAAAATGACAAACACACACAAAAGAAAGGTATTTATATTCAATAAAAATGATAGATTCATTATCTAATATTTTTTTGGCTGAGATGCTTAGAGGTAGCGTGCTCTCCTCGTACGCCTAAGATTGCAGACTCGACCCCGGCTGTAGTCTATAGGTTTTCAGGATGTGAAAATCGTAGGCATTCATGTCATATGATTGTGTGGCATTTAAAAGATCCCTTAGGCATCAATTTGGTTCTAGTATTCTCGACGAAATTAAATCACGGCAATATTTAGTATTTTACGACACCTTGCATTAAAATTGATTCAAGTTTCAAAATTTGGTAGCGAGAGCCGCCATTAGATGGTGCTACCACTGAAATGATTCTTACTCTTAGGGGACTTTCCGTGTCTGCAAAGGCTAAGCTTCCAAAATACAACTCATTTCAGAAAAAAATATATCATACACTTCAGAGTATTGTATAAATACTATCATATTAACATTACTGTTCTGGCTGTACATTACAGGAACAACTGACCATAAACTTACTAAACAGTTTATTGTAACACGAACATTGACTAAGGAGCCTTTACAATTTAAATGTCCACTGTAGGACTAGAGAGAAAAAAAGGGAGTAAAACCCACAAAAGCTAAATGACATACTGAGTTTCAAATTCAAATCTTCAAACATTGTTAAACTAATGAAAATCTGTATTAATAAGTTTATATGTTTTAAGCTGTAGTTCTATAAGTTTGTAAATATTAGAGTGGAAATTTTTTTTTTATATTTGATTTCGTCTTGATGCATGCTAATCTCCTAAGCATTTCAGAAACTGTGCGTCGGAGGCTATTCAGATTAAATGATGAATGCAACTTCGACCAATACCAGTGCCTGAACGGTGTTTGCGTCTCACGAAATAAATTATGTAACGGCAGAAACGACTGTGGAGACAACTCTGATGAACAATATTGCTGTAAGTGCATTTTTTTTATTACAAGCTTACGCTTCGTAAGTAGTTTAAGCCATGCATACAACAGGGTGTACATAATGGGATTGCGGCTATATGGAGAAAAAACAAGTAATAGAAAAAAATTAAGTTAATTCCTACTTAGGCCAACAAAAAAAGTTTTGTTTTAGTTACTTTTTATTAAATAATTACAAAATTAATATAAATATGTATAGACACATGACAGAATCACACTATTAAGTGGCAAAATAGAAACCGATTTTCCATTTTTCTTTCTATATAGGGAGTTGGTTTATTTATTCATTAATTAAATTTAATTATTCCAATAATGTAGTATAGTAAATAGAAATCCTATTCTCAGAAATCGGGCCATCCCAGGAGGGATTTGAACCGACGATCTTTGAATTAGAATTCAAAAACACTATCCATTACGCTGCAGGGACACAACGAGCGATTTTCCGTTTTATGTATGATGTTGGACTATTATTTTTGTTTGTTACTATTTATTCATTGATGAATTTGAGTTAATGAATTAATATTTGAAAAAACTGTATTAACATCAAGTTTCATTCACTACATGTTTAAGAAAATGTATTTGAACTTGAATGGATGAATAAAAAGTATATTTTACTAACGATTGAAAATTTGTGAACAAGATATATATATATATATATATATATATATATATATATATATAGAGAGAGAGAGAGAGAGAGAGAGAGAGTGTAAGCTAATAGAAGGTATTGAAGCACGTTAATTATCTCAATCTAGCTATGCGAAAAAGATATATAGTATAGAGGTTAGGAAAAGAATAGTTTCCAAATTTAGTACTGCTACGACAGTGTTAAATTTTCAAAAAAAAGTGAAAAGATCTAATTTTGGTTAAAAGATTTAAGACTCAAAGTGACTATTTTTCTATAGTATAATTTTAAAAAAAAGCGCTGATCATTTTATAAGTGAGCATTAAGTAGTACAACGCGCGCGCGCGTTCCATTACACCAACTCTGTAACCATCAAATCAGTTCGATCCGAAATATTTTTTGCCTTCCGCATCATCGTGCAGTACAATTTCGACAGTAGGTTTCTTAAAAAATAGTCCTCGACATATTTAACTTGCATCGGTTCCCTCTGCAAGGTGGGCCTTCAGCGTTACTAAGCTTGAACTCATGACACGTTGGCCACGAGTTCGTTATCTTGACCACAAAGCTACCGCGGCCCAATGTGCCACGTCACTCGGTCACAATTGTTCGTGATTGACTTGAAAAACATTCAGGAGAATTTCAGCAAAGGATTTTGCCTCCTAAATAGCCCGATATAAATCTCATAGATTATAATCGATGGGTCGTGCATAAAATTCTGCACTGGCAACACTTTAGCAATTATGAACAGCTATAACGGTTGCATGGCTCAATATTTCTGCAAAGGATTTCCAAGAAATTATTGAGTCCATGCCATGTCGAGTTGCTACACTTAGCAACAAAAAGAGCATTCAAAAAGACAATTCAAAAAGAGCATTCAATTAACAAAAAGAGTTCCGACAAGATATTGAAAGCCATCCATGACTTTTGTCATCTCACTGTATAACAGTTAATATTAAACAAAAACGTATGATTAATTTAATACCTTACAAAATGTATCCATCAGCTTTTGAAACCTTTAAGGGTCTCGTGTTTTTTTAACTCTGAATTCCATGTCATTAAGTTATCCGACTAGGTTGAAAAAGTGCTTTTTAGGTGTTTGATGTTTGGTGTTGTTTGGGTCATTAGGGAAAAAAGAAATTAATTATTGAGGAAGAAGGACTAATACACAAAACTAGAGATTTGTTTAAGTTCTTTTTTTACAGCATTTACTTTATATAACTAATAAAAATACTTTTTTAATTCGTTTTTTGAAGAATGAACTTTTCCTGATAATTTGTGCACGAAAAACGGGATATCTTCTAAATAATCCAATCAAATGCAATGAAATTTGTAACATATATGCTATGGGGCCCTTCAAAGTGTAACAAATCGCAGGTTTTAACATTTTATAGAACATTTAATCACATTTTATAGCAATTTTTAGCTTAGAACATGCAGTAATTTTGACGAAAAATCATGACCATCAAATTTAACTGCTAATAAAATATTTATTTCTTAAATTATTTTTTATCCTGCGGTTTCTGTCACTTCAGAGGAATCAAGAAGTATATCAATGACGTTAAAATTGCATAATGTGCAATTTATTTTTATTTATCACGTTTTTCTTAACTTAAAAAATTTTGCTAAATTTTCCTAAAAATAATTTATTTTTTCAAAAACAAAAGAGTGATACATGTTAGTTATTTAGGGGTCTCAGGGGTGTTAATTTTCTCTAGAGGCCTGAAAATATAAACGATTTTAAAACAGGTATTATTCTTCTAAATTTAAATTAAATAATTCGAATCTTTACACATTATTTATAAAAGAATGGGGCTTCAGAAAAGTATAAAATGTTTAAAATATAATAATAATTTAAAAATCATATAGGCATATGAAAATTCTACAATAAATATTAAGTATTTTTTGCGTTGCGCTCGCTATTTTCTAAAATACTAGCCTCTGATGTATAAAACTTTATAGAGTTACACAATGCCTCATATTCTTTAAACCCTACCTAATTTTAGTATTATATATCTGTTGTATTTCAAAATATTTCTAAAATACTGCAATTTTTAAAATATTTTTTAAAAATGTATTTTTTTATTTATTAAAATATGTATGTTATTATTCTATTTATATAAAAGTAGCTACAGTGTAATAAGAATACATTTATCTTTATAAATCAACTTATAGCTAGTAATTAAAGCAACTATTTTAGAAAATAGTATGCGCGACGTAAAAAACTTAATAAATATTTCTTATAGAAAAGTTTCTTATTTTCATATGCTTATAATTTTTTAAATTATGATTATATTTTAAACATTTTATACTTTTCTGAAGCCCCATTCCTTAATAGATAATGTGTGAAAGATTCGAATTATTTAATTTAAATTTAAAAGAATTATACCTGTTTGAAAATTGTTTATATTTTCAGACTTCAATAGAAATTTAACACATCCCTGAGACCTCTTAATACTTACGACTTTTTAAGCCTATTTATGTTCTTTAAAACAATAAAATTATTCAGAAAATCAATTTTTGAAAAATTTATCTCCAAACCCAGTCGGATACCTTAAAAGTACTCCATTCTACATTATTTTCATGGAAACTGTTTATTCAGATCTTGAAAAGAGCATGGTGTATTAAAGCAAATTTCTTTACAGCTACCTCCGGTTCTTGCCCTAAGCATAGGGAATTTTTGTGTGATAGAAATTACAACTCTTACAGCAAATGTATTCCAACATCATGGAAATGTGACGGAATAAAAGATTGTACATACGGAACTGATGAAAGGGAATGCAGTAAGTATTCTTTGAGATCGATACATATTATAGTTGGTATACGCAATCATACATACAGTATTTTATTTTCTACAACCAAAAAAATTGAACTAAATGACAGACATGCCTGTGTGTTTTTAAAATCTCTTTTATTTTATATATAGAAGAGAGGAGAATATTATATATGGAATACTATTTATATTTCTAAAAATAACATTACTTATTTTTGATAATCATCCCCCAAATCATCTTGAGTACATTCTATGACTATTTGTCAAAAAATACTTTTTATTTTGCTGTTATAAAAAGTTTACTTTGAAAAAAAGTTACAAATGGTCGTTATAATGGAATAGTCGATTAATATGGAATATGTGGTTTAAACCAGTGGTGCGCAAACTTTTTTCGACTGCGGCCCCTTTTGTAGAGAGAAAAATTTTGGCGACCCCTAGAGATAAATGTTCACAAATACGATGTAAATAGGCGCATTTCTTTCCTTTTATCGAATAAAAATCATCATTTCTGACACATATTAAAATTATTTATAATTTAAAGAAAATATTTTTTGTATAGCATAAAAATCAGTAAATTGCCTTTTAATGAGATGTATGTGGCTGCAAGTTTCTGATTATCTCATCGATGTTCGGATGTATGTTGCTTGTTACGACCCGCATGTGCAGAGGGCGCTAGTAGTCCTCCTTGTTTACATTTTCGTCAGTATGCTGGTAATGCATCCTCGGAGCGGACGTACCTACCGTCCTCAATAAACAAACATTTTTAAAGTATACAGTCCACGCCTTTTGCTTGAGCAGTCAAGTTATACATAACTCAAAGTCTGCTCATAATCCGTTATAGACATTTCTAGAATAACCACACCATTTGTGGTTAAAATCAGAGCTATCGACCTCACCCAGTTTTGTGGTCGGTGTCGAGCCCGAGCCAAAAATCAAAATGGCTCCAAAAGAACTAGCAGAACTCACCGTGTTTAACAGAAGGAAAGCACATCTGTTCGGTCAGATCACACGCATTAGAAACTCCTTGGAAAATGTGGATTCACCATTGAATCAAGTTGAAATAAGAACTAAACTCGCATCGCTTTCCGAAGTGAAAGCAAAAATAGACAAACTTCGGACCGAAAGCTACAGGGTTCTTTCGGATGAAGAGCTCATGGATTTCGAGGCCAGTTTGGACACGATGGAAGTGGACGCAGATAATTTAGAGGTGAGTCTCAATACCTTACTTGAATCTTCTAATGTGAATACCTCTGAATTATCTGTGAAAATGATTTTTGCTAATTACAATGTGAAACTGCCATCCATTAATTTACCGGAATTTTCGGGACAATATATTGATTGGTTGCAATTTAAATCCCAATTTGTATCATTAATTCATGATAACACCTTTTTATCAGACTCGCAAAAACTATATTATTTACAATCTGCCCTGAAAGGCCATGCAAAACAATTGCAAACAGTAAACGATTCTTACTCATCTTTATTTGAAGCTTTAGAAGGTAGATACGAAAATAAAAGATTAATTGTAAATAGTCATATTGCTGAACTTTTAAAATCCTAACAAAATAAAATTTGAATCTGCTTTTCATCTCAGAAGTTTAATAGATTCAATTCAGAGTCATCTTAGAGCCTTAAAACAACTAGAATTAGAACCTAACGCTTTGTGTGAATCAATGTTAATTTTTGTTATAACTCAACGTCTAGATGATGAATCGCGTAAACAATATGAAATGGAATTACATTCTAATGATTTGCCTAAGTGGAATATTTTTTTAGACTTTTTAATAAAAAGGAGCCAAGCCTTAGAAAACGTACAAAGAAATTCTTCGTTGAAAAACAAGAACGAATATTCTCCAAAATTCAAATCATTTGTCGTGAAAAGCAATGAAAAACCTGTCCGTTATGTCCTTCAGAGACACACCCAATTTTTAAGTGTAAAATGTTTCACGAGATGTCTGTTCAAGAAAGAAGCAACAAAGTGAGATCCTTAAACCTATGCTTTAATTGTCTAGGCCATCACCTTATTAAGAACTGTTTAAAACTGAACAGGAAATGTAGGGTTTGTAATGCGAACCACAATTCTCTTCTTTGCAAAACAAGTGTGCCCCGACGGATAAACAGAAACCTCCCCTCTCCACAGAGTTCATCAGGGGTCATTTATGACCCGAGTCCAGCTACCAATGTAATAAATCCTCAAACCGCGACGTGTCTTTACAATGAGAGTGGGGAGAAATCTATTTTGCTTTCGACCGCGAAGGTCAAAGTTCAGAGTGCAACAGGGGGTTGGTTTGTAATGAACGCGATCCTCGATTCAGGGAGCCAGAAATGCCTTTGTAGCTTGGAAGCGTCAAATTTCCTCGGGTTGGAAAAATACTCTATGAATTCAACTATTGTAGGCTTGAATGGAGCTTGCATTTCAGTGAGGAAAAGAATTTCCGCTGAAATTTCGAACGGAAGTTCATTTAAAAGAAAACTTAACTTTCTCATAGTCCCTAAAATTACTGGTTGCGTTCCTACACAGCCATTGGATTTAACAAAAATAAAATTGCCTCAAAATATAAGATATGCAGATGCGGAATTTAATATTCCCAAACGAATTGATATTCTCCTGGGAGGTGAAATATTTTATGAATTATTAAAAGGTAAACAAATAAAATTACATGACAATTCAATAATATTGCAGGACTCCGTATTTGGTTACATTGTAACAGGTTCCATTCAAAACGAACCATCGAACTATATATATTATTTTTGCAATTTCATCCAAGATCAGGTTGATAGAAATTTAACAAAATGTTGGGATTTAGAAGCAATAGGAATTAAAGCAGAGTCTAGTTGTGACCCAGACGACCAAGCCATGCAACATTTTAAATCTTCAGTACGTTTCAATAGTGGTCGTTATGAAGTTGGGTTTCCTTGGAAGGGCCATACACAAGAGTTAAATGACAATTTTTCCGTAGCAGAAAACGTAAAATCCTTAACAAGAAGATTCATTCGTGATCCAACTCTGTACATACAATATTCCGAAATTTTGAAAGAATATGAATCTCAAGGAATAATTGAAAGGGTTCTAGAAACTGAAAAACCAACTGATAGAGCAGTATTCTATTTACCGCACAAAGCGGTCTTTCGCCAAGAAAGCCTAACTACAAAAATGCATTGTTTTCGATGCAAGTTCTCATGAAGATGGACAACCATCTCTTAATGACTGTATATGGTCAGGTGGGAATTTAAACCCAAACAAATTCCACCTGATAATTTCTTTTCGCTTGAACACGATTGCTATCACCGCAGATTTAGAACGTGCATTCTTGCAAATCTCATTACGTGACGAGGACAGAGATGCAGTTAGATTTTTGTTTCCAGACATAAGATCAAATCAAACAGATCCCTACAAGTTTCAAGTGTATAGATTTAAGCGTGTGATGTTTGGAGTCAACGTAAGCCCCTTCTTGCTCTCCGCAACAATTAAGCATCACATCGAGAATTACCGTGAGCAATATCCAGCAGCAACTGAAATGCTTGACACTTGTCTCTATGTTGATGACGTAATCAGTGGTGCTGATGACATCTCCTAAGCCTTAAAAGTATCAAAGGATGCTGAAACAATCATGAAGAATGCCAGCATGAAATTACGCAAATGGAATTCAAATGATCAAACATTGATGAGAACTTGGGAAAAGGAAGGCCTTGAGACACATCCTCGTCACCCGGACGACAGTTCTAAAATCCCTTCGCCAAAGGTTTTAGGGATACCATGGGATGTTGTCCACGACTATTTTACAATTGATGTTAAAGGACTTCTGCAATTGGACACGTCAAAACCCATCACAAAAAGAATTGTGCTTCAATCAGCTGGGAAAATATACGTTCCAGTTGGGTTCTTGTCACCCTACACAATTAGGCTCAAATGCCTATTACAAGAACTTTAGCTACGGAAGTTATCCTGGGATGACGAGCTACCGCCAGATATTCATGCAGTATGGTCACAATGGTGGTTAGAACTTCCATTTTTATCAGAGTTGAAGATTCCGCGAAAGATCCTCGATTCCAGTGGAGATTCAAGTGAATTCCAAATCCATACCTTTTCTGATGCCAGTCAAAAAGCATATGGAGCAGCCGCCTTCTTGAGAGTCAAGCACAAGGACAGAGTCAGCGTTGATCTTGTAACATCCAAGAGCCGTGGTGCACCTCTGAAAAGATTATCCCTGCCTAGATTGGAACTGATGGGCGCTCTGCTTGCTGCACGCTTAGCGAAGGAAGTCAAGAAAATCCTAGATCAGAAGTGTTCAACCAGAGCCCTTTTCTGGAAGGACTCTCAGGTCACCTTACATTGGATCAAAGGTCCAAGCCATAGATGGAAACCCTTTGTTGCGAACAGGGTTCGTGAAATCCAATCCCTCACCGATCCTAACTCCTGGTTCCACTGTTCCGGCAAGGACAACCCAGCAGATCTACTTACGAGAGGAATCAGCGTAGACGCTCTTACAACCAACTCCAAGTGGTGGAATGGATCCTCGTTTCTACGTCAAATTGACTTCCAGACCAAAGGACTAGATGAAGCGATCCCAGTAAGGGTGTATTTAACGGAAATGAGAAAGAACTCAAATCCAAAAGAGGACATTTCCTTGACATTGACAGTGACTAAAAATTTTTCCTGGCACCGATGGTAAGGTGCGAGTTGTGAACCTGCGTATGCCAAACGGAAATATATTAAAAAGGACAATCAGAAATCTTTGTATATTACCTGTATGAATTTTGTTATTAGTAATTATTGTATGTGTATAAATTAACTTCAATCGTATTTAAGTATCATAAAATGTATTGTGTATTTTTCATTTAAGTACTGTACATATTGTGTATTTTTCATTTAAGTACTGTAAATATTGTGTATTTCATTTAAGTACTGTAAATATTGTGTATTTGCATTTAATATTGTGCATGCCTTTTTGCTTTGTAAATATTGTGTATTTTGTATGTAAGTATCGTCAATCGCATTATGTATTTGTATTGAAATTTCATTTCAATGGCGGGGACTCTGTTACGACCCGCATGTGCAGAGGGCGCTAGTAGTTCTCCTTGTTTACATTTTCGTCAGTATGCTTGTAATGCATCCTCGGAGCGGACGTACCTACCGTCCTCAATAAACAAACATTTTTAAAGTATACAGTCCACGCCTTTTGCTTGAGCAGTCAAGTTATACATAACTCAAAGTCTGCTCATAATCTCCGTTCTAGACATTTCTAGAATAACCACACCATTTGTGGTTAAAATCAGAGCTATCGACCTCACCCATTGCTAATTGCAATTCGCATATCATCTTCAGGGTTCAAACGAGAGCGGTACTTAGTTTTTATTGAAACTAGTTTGCTAAATCCAGTTTCACATAAATATACGTTAATGCAAATTGTATCAGTAATCTGATGGCATTCATACATAGAACGGGATATTGCATTTCCACGGATAGCCAAGATTTTTGGCAAGTCTGAGTCTTAAATTGATTTCAAAGAGTATAATCACTAATCTATCAATTGCTCTTTCTCACTAATTTGAAGAGTTGAACTGCATATGCCGTAGGAAAATGGATCACGAAACCAACCAAGATGGTTTTCAGGAAAATCCTCGAAAAATTTTCTTTTAACTTTTCAATGTGATTGGAAATGATGTTTTTAAATGTAAAAATATATCTATATTATTTTCCTTGATAAAATCGTTAAAGCAAGGAAACATGTCGGTGTTGTTTTTATTCAATTCAGTTTGCCAGAGACTTATTTTTAAGCTTATTTTTAAAATCTTGAATTTTACTGGCTGAAGTTATGATAGTGTTGAATTCTCACCCTGCAAGCTCAAATTTAAATCATTAAGTTTTTCGAAAATATCAACTAAATAGCTCAGCTTTCATAGCCACACTTCATTGAGATAATAACTTGTGCCCCAATCTATGCTTCGTTTCGCTTAAAAATATGTACACTTCATTTCTCAAATCAAATATCCGTCGTAGTATTTTTCCACGTGAGAGCCATCTGATTTCGGTGGGCAACAGTAATCTCTCATACGTTGAGCCCATCTTATTGCAAAGTAAAGGGTGTTTTTTTAGAGGTATAGAACTTTAAATTGCAATAAAACAACGATGTATTATTCGATTGACATGAATTTATTTTATTCGAAAGATAATCTTGTGGCATTACATTTTAAATATGATTTCTAGCATATGACTGCTACGGCTGGCTCGGATGTAGTCCAATCTGGACGTTCAATTTTCGATGATTTTTTCCAACATTTGTGGCCGTATATCGGCAATAACACGGAGAATGTTGTCTTCCAAATGGTCAAGCATTTGTGGCTTATCCGCATAGACCAATGACTTTACATAGCCCCACAGAAAATAGTCTAGAGGTGTTAAATCACAAGATCTTGGAGGCCAATTCACAGGTCTAAAACGTGAAATTAGGCGTTCACCAAACGTGTCTTTCAATAAATCGATTGTGGCACGAGCTGTGTGACATGTTGTGCCGTCTTGTTGGAACCACAGCTCCTGGACATCACGATTGTTCAATTCAGGAATGAAAAAGTTAGTAATCATGGCTCTATACCGATCACCATTGACTGTAACGTTGTGGCCTTCATCGTTTTTGAAGAAGTACGGACCAATGATTCCACCAGCCCATAAGGCGCACCAAACAGTCCGTTTTTCTGGATGTAACGGTGTTTCGACATACACTTGTGGATTAGCTTCACTCCAAATGCAAAAGTTTTGTTTGTTGACGTAGCCATTCAACCAGAAGTGCACTTCATTGCTAAACAAAATTCGCTTATGAAAATCGGGAACAACGGCAATCTCGTTTTGGGCCCATTCGACGAATCTACGCCTTGCTTGATGATCGTTTTGATGAATTGCCAAACCCAACTGAGAATAAATCACTTGACAGCTGTTAAATCGGTCGCCATCTTGGAAAGTAATGCCAATTTAAACTTCTATACCTGGAAAAAACACTCTATTAAAAAAAGACGGTTGTTAATACTGTTGTATTTAATGTACACTCATGTCCATAAATTAAGGATAATTCAGAATCACACAGAAATTGAACTCTAAATAAAAATTTCACCTGTAGAATTATCACACACATCTTGAAAAAGAATATGCAAATTACAGGAAACCACTAGATGGCGCGGATAATACGTCACAATGACGAGAGTGTAAGAGAGGGGTATATAAGGTATGGTGGCAAAGAAGTAAAATTGTTCACAAGCGCTTTAAAAGCCTTTCAGTGCAATAACCGTATAGTTATGGCACAAAGGAAGCATTTGGAGGATTCTTTACGTGGTAGAAATATTGGACGACTGGAATGTGGACGTACCCAGCTGGAAGCTTCCGAGGAGCTTGGAATCGCCCAGAGTGTCATTTCCATGCTTTGGCAACGATTCCAAGATGATGGTAATATGAGTAGGTGTTACAGCACAGGTCGCCCCCGAGTTACAACGCCGAATGAGGACCGGTATTTGGCAGTTACTGACAAAAGAAACAGACGGAGCACAGCATCAGACCTGTCTCGTCAGCTCTCTTCAGCTACCGGTACGACAGTTTCAAGGCAGACCGTGTACAGACGCTTAGAGCACATTGGTCTATATGCTCGTAGGCCATTCAGATGTGTTCCCCTTACCGCAACTCACTGTCGCCTGCGATTAACCTGGAGTAGGGAGTGCATTGTGGACACCACAACAGTGGTCTTGTGTGATGTTTTCTGACGAGTCCAGGTTTAGTTTGCAGTTTGATTCTCACCGGACTTTAATAGGGAGAGCGCCAGGTACCCGTTACCACCATTGAACGACACCGTTACGGTAGTGCAGGATGGCTCGCGCGTTTGGGGAGGAATAATTCTTTGTTCTAGAACTGACCTGCATGTTCAGAGTGTAATGATGACAGGTTACATCTATCGGGATGTCATTCTGGAACAACATGTACGTTTGTTTCGGGGCGCCATGTGTGCTGAATTTCTGTTTAGGGATGACAACGCCCGTCCTCACCGTGCAAACATTGTAGACGAATACCTTCAATCGGAGGATATCACCCGTATGGATTGGCCAGCATACTCACCGGACCTGAATCCAATAGAGCATGTGTGGGATATGCTTGGCCGACGAATTGCAGCCCGTCAACTCCCTCCCACCAGTCTACCGGAACTTCGGAGGGCATTGCTTGATGAGTGGTGTAATATTCCCCAAGATCAGATTGATAATTTGATACTTAGTATGCCTAGGCGTTCTAAGGCATGTATTACATCATCCGGGAGACATACTCCGTATTAACCATCATACTAACCATGTTATACCGTTTTGTGTAAATAAGTTCATTTTTGAAATTTGCTCCAGGGAGTAAACATCGCAATTTTTATTAATTATGTCAAACGTATAGCATCTTTTTTTGCTCTTTACCTCTTGTTTGATAAATAGACTTTACAAATAAGTCAGATTTGTTTTGCTTCTGTCTCTTTCTTTGCCTGAACTTCATTATCCTTAATTTATGGACATGAGTGTAGTTAATTGAACTAATAGCATCTTCTAATATCTTGTGCAACTCTTCATCCATATCTTTTGCAACAAGAGCTTGCCAATTAATCATACAGTGATTAAATATTGTATGAGGCACCACTTTCTGGATTAAGCCTCTGAGCACTTTGTTCGAACTTGTTAATGCTGCAGCACCATCAGTACAAACCGCAACACAGTTTGCCCAGGTAAGGGACTTTGCTTCGAAATATTCATTTATTACTTCGAATATTTTTTCTTCAGTTGTTTTCCCTTCCAAACTTTTGCAACATAAAAACACACACACACGTTTCTGTTATACCTTCATTAAAAATAAATCTAACGTAAATAATGTGGAATCGTCATCCAATTGAATTTCTCAACGAAACAAAACACGCAGTCTTCGCGCGCAGGCACAGCTGATCCAATGTGAAACAAAAACTTTGACCATTGAGAAAAAACGGAGAAAGAGACTGAGGTGCGCGAGAAGGCGTTCCCGTCGTCACATCATGGAAATCTAATTGTAGAATAGCTACCTTTTTTTTAATTAATTTTTGTTAAGTTTAAATAAATCTGAAGAAAGACAAATGTCTTGGACCCCTTGTTGTCTCCCACAAATTATGGGGGTTCGGTCGGGATTTTGATCAAAGTTTGGAACGCGTGAACAAAAGAAGTGTCCGTGGAGGAGACGCGCCGCCATTTTTTGGAAACTTCGCTCAACCTGTGTAGAGGTTGAATTTTTCATTCGAACCCAGCGTGAATATTCCGGCTGTGTAGAGGCCGGAACTATTGATTTATTACCTACGAAGAGGTGTAATTATAACAATTTCAAGAACTATTTTTCGTCTAACAATATAACCTGCGAAGAGGTTGTGGGATCTGTGTTCATCTGCGTAGAAGAAAATCAATGTATTTCTTCAATTATTGGATACATCGTACGTGCGAGCAACAAGGGAGCTAGAAAAAAAAGGTAGGATCTTTCCATATTTTTTCTAAAATGTATAAAAACGCTCTTAAAGAGGATCTCATAAGAGTTGTTGAGGATCTAGATGGTACTGTGGAGAGTACGGACACCATAGCTAAACTAAAGACTAAAATTGAGAAGAGTAGTGCATTTGAAAGTGATGCAGATTTCGTTAAAACTTTAATTAAAAACTGTATAGATGAGAGGGTATCGCGAAACGAAAGAGAGGCAACTTTAGAAAAACAGAAAATTGAGCTCGCAAAACTACAGTTAGCACAGTTAGAAAAAGAAGTCGAACTTCAAACGGCTAAAAATAAAGCATTAAGTTTAAATCCTGCAGCTAAAGTCGAAGAGAAACAATTCGAAACAAACATAGAAAATATGATCAAAAGCATTAAAACTTTATCTCTTCCTGTTCCCACCAGATCTGAAAATTTTAATCTGTTCTTCCAATCATTAGAACGCGCATTTTTAACCAAGAAAATAAATGACGAATATAAATCTGAAATTTTAATAAATCTTCTGGGCGAAAGAGCTCATAATGTCTTATTGTATATTAAAAAGGAGGAATTAAATGACTATGAAAAACTAAAATCTATAGTACTCAGAGAATTCCAAGTAACCCCTCGCGAGTGTTGAAACTCATTTAAAAATGCTGTAAAATCATCAGGCGAGACATACATCCAATTTGCTGCAAGATTGACGGCAAACTTCCAATATTATTGTTCGTTAAGAAAAGTTAAAATTCCTTTGAATCTCTATGTAATCTTTTAATTTCTGATGAATTATTTGAAATTTTAAATAAGGAAACCGCAACTCATTTTGGCATTCGAGAAGCGGAAGATTGGTTTAGGCCTATTGATTTAGCTAAAGAGTGCGATATTTATATTTCATCTAGAAGCGGATCACGTAAGGAAACTCCTATTGCTTGTGGATATACCGAAGACCCCTTTAAAAATAGACCACGAAACTATAAACCAAAGATTAAAGATAGCTATCCCCAGAATCTTGAAAGACAAAATAAAAATTGCTACATATGCGGTGATTCATCTCATTACGCAAGAGATTGTGAGAAGCGTTTTAAGCCTAAAGAATCTAACGGCCACATCCATAATAGAAAAAACGCGAATAGTTTGAAAGTCAAGAGCGAAAAACAAAAAAGCGATGAGTTCGCATAACAGCTCCAATACGTAAACATTTTTGTAGAAAATCAGCCCGTAACAGCCTTGATTGATTCAGGTTGCCAGATCCCAGTTCTAAATTCCTCACTAATTAGATTGAACAAACCCTCCGAAGGAAGAATAACATTAAGCTCATGTTTTAACGAAAAGCGTATGGTAGAAGTTGCAGCAATAAATATTTCTCTTACTCAGCACTCTCCCAGTTTAAGTGTTCGAATGGCAATATCACCGACCTTGACCGAAGAATTTATTATACATCCCAGTGATTAAAATAAAGAAAATAAGCCACGCAAAGAGCGATGTTTTATTGAATGAAAGTGAATCCTCTTTAGGTGCTTATTCTATTTTTACTGTTGCAAATGTGATAGAAAACTCTAGTTATGATTTGTCACATGTTAAAAACTTTAATATTAGAAATGATTTGAGTTCTCTAATTAAGAATTATAAACCTAATAAAATTAAGAGTACTAAGTTAAAAAAATGAGTATTATATTGAAAGATGATATTCCTGTGTGTCAGAGAGCCAGACGTTTATCTTGTTCTGAGAAATTACAGGTAAACGATCAAATTGATGATTGGTTACAACAGGGTATTATAAGAGAAAGTTGTTCTGATTATTGTTCACCTATAGTATTGTGTAAGAAAAAGGATGGTAATTTAAGAATCTGCATTGATTACCACAAAATTAATTCTAAAACTGACAAAGATCGGTATCCTTTACCCTTAATAGAAGAAGTTCTAGATCAGTTGGGCAGTCGGGAAATTTCTTCTCAACTATTGACTTAAAAAACGGATTCTTTCACGTTGAGATGGAAGAAAGCACAGTAAAAATTTACTTCATTCGTCACACATAATGGGCAGTATGAGTTTAATAAAGTTCCATTTGGTATTTGTAATAGTCCGAGTGTTTTTCAAAGATTTATCAATCACGTTTTCAGAGACCTTCTTAAAGAGGAAATTGTCATAAGCTACATGGATGATATTATTATCCCTTCTTCGGATGAACTTGACGGGTTAAACCGTTTAACCAGGGTGTTAAAAACTGCATCGGAATATGGATTAGAATTAAATTTTTAAAAAATGTAACTTCCTCAAGTCAAAGATTGAATTTTTAGGACACATAATTGAAAAGGGTACAATTCAACCTTCTTTGGACAAAACCAAAGCAGTTCAGAATTTTCCAGAACCTAAAAACGTAAAACAGGTCCAAAGTTTCCTTGGACTGTCGGGTTACTTTCGGAAGTTTATCCAAAATTATTCCATAATAGCCAAACCTCTCAGTGATTTACTACGGGATAATGCTGTGTTTCATTTCGGACCCGAACAGCAATTAGCATTTCAAACTTTACGGCAAAAACTTTCTGAAAATCCGGTGCTTCATATTTTCAAACAAGGTGCAAACCTTGAATTGCATACTGATGCTAGTAAATTTGGTTATGGTGCGATTCTGTTACAACAATCAGACGACAATAAACTTCACCCCGTACACTATTTTAGCAAGAAAACCACTCCCCAGGAGGAAAAATATTCAAGTTATGAACTTGAAGTTTTGGCTGTAATCGAATCTCTTAAGAAATTTAGGAACCATCTCGTTGGCAACAAATTTAAAATTGTAACTGATTGTTCGGCATTCCAAAAACTATGAGTAAAAAACAATTAACTCCTAAAATTGCTAGATGGACCTTATTTTTAGAAGACTTTAATTATGAAATTATTCATCGTCCAGGCAAACAAATGGGACATGTAGATTGTTTAAGCCGTTATCCTGTAATGACCATAACATATGATGAAATAACCACTAAACTTGCAAATTGTCAGCGAAATGACGAGTACATTAATTCATTGAAAACCCTTTTAGAAATTAAGCAAATTAATGATAATGATGTTTTGGTAGTACCTCAACAGATGCAAACAGAAATTGTTAAAAATATTCATTCTAAAGGACATCTTGGTATCAATAAAACTGAAAGCATGGTAAAACAAAGTTTTCATTTTCCTAATGTTAGAAAATGTGTTGAAAATGTTATTAATAATTGTATTGAATGCATTCTTGTAAACAAAAAACGAGGGAAAGGTGAAGGGTTGTTAAATCCTATTCCTAAGGAAAATATCCCTCTTAGCACTTACCATATTGACTTTTTAGGTCCTTTGTCATCTACAAATAAAAACTATAACCACATTCTTTCAATAATAGATGCATTCACTAAATTCGTATGGTTATATCCCGTAAAGTCCACTTCTTCCCGTGATGCTCTAGAAAAACTTAAGCAACAAGAGATTACATTTGGCTATCCTCACCGTATCATAACAGATAAAGGTACTGCATTTACTTCAAAAGAATTTCGAGAGTACTGTGAGAATGAGAACATCCAACATCTAAGCATAACAACTGGAATACCCCGAGGGAACGGACAGATTGAACGGATTCATAGTTCTCTGATCCCAATTTTGTCCAAGCTATCCATTGACGACGCATAAAAATGGTACAAGTTTGTTCCAGCCGTTCAGAGAACACTCAATTCAACGATTTCACGAAGCACTCAGATGACGCCGTTTCAACTCTGACCGGAGTAAAGATGAGGTCCAAACAAGATCTTGAAATTCTAAAACTATTGGAAGAGGAAATCGTGGAGACATTCACTGAAAATCGTGAAAAAATTTGGGAGGAAGCCAAGCGAAACATTCTGAAGATGCAAGAGGAAAACTGTCGAAATTTTAATAAGAAACGGAAAAAGGCGTACCAGTATGAGATCGGAGATATCGTCGCCATCCAACGGACACAGTTTGGAACTGGCTTGAAACTGAGGCCTAAGTTCTTTGGTCCCTATGAAGTCGTAAAAGTAAAACCTAAAGATCGATATGATGTCAGAAAAATCGGACTGCATGAAAGACCCAATACTACATCCACAGCAGCAGACCACATGAAGATGTGGGGAGAAACTGTCTAGTTCAGCAAAATTATGCTATGTTAAATCTTTGTGTATTTGTTGTAGAGTCCTTGTCTGTTCCGTCTTTTTTGTATGTTTCAGGTTCTCCTCTGGTCTCCATGAAAAAAAAAAGGAAATAAGTACCGCTGCGGACAGCGTACGGTCAGGTTGGCCGTTGTGGAATCGGTTGTGGAGTCGTCATCCAATTGAATCTCTCAACGAAACAAAGCACGCAGTCTTCGCGCGCAGGCACAGCTGATCCAATGTGAAACAAAAACTTTGACTATTGAGAAAAAAACGGAGAAAGAGACTGAGGTGCGCGAGCAGGCGTTCCCTCGTCACATCATGGAAATCTAATTGTAGAATAGCTACCTTTTTTTAATTAATTTTTGTTAAGTTTAAATAAATCTGAAGAAAGACAAATGTCTTGGACCCCTTGTTGTTTCCCACAATAATTAGTTTGACATTTTAGTAATATTGGTAGTCTCGTCCAGTTGTAAATCAAATACAGATGAATTTTGTATGCGTTTTATGACTTCTGACTCGATATTTCGTGACATTTCGGAAATCCGCCGAGACAAGGTATCTCTTGATAATGGTATTGTTTTTAGTTCATTTCCATATTTATCGCCATGCATAATTGATGTCATCTTAGTTTCTGCACGAAGGATAAGGGATTCTCCAATTGTATGGGGTTTCATTGTTTTTCCTATTAGATAAGAAATTTCTAAAGAAGCTCGTAATGCTTTCTGAGGTATTGTTGTAAATTTCTTTAGATTTGCACTTTGAATTTTCAGATTTTCAGCTCATCTTTGAAAAAAATCAGCATGTTTATTTTGAAGTTCTTTATGTTTAGTTTCCAGATGCCTTTTTAATTTAGCTGGTTTCATGCTCTCATTTGCTAATTTTTCGTTGGAAATGACACATATCGGGCGTTCTTCATCATCAACAACACAAAATTTAAGACCATACTTAATAAATTCTTCATTGTATTTTCTTATTTTTTTAGATGGGGCACATTTAGTTCAGACTTTTGAGACTCCTCATCAGTATTTGTTCGTTTGTTAGCTGAAAATGTACCTCGTGTACGTATTACCCATTTATTCATTATGTGAATATAGGGTTTTAATTTTTTTAACTGAAACAAATAATAAAAAAAAAATATCATTTTTTTCCGAGAAATTCAATAAAATTAACAGAGATCTTTCTCTAATGATAACGCATACCCGATAACAAAGAGCAGCAAAGCCCGATAAAAATATAGAAAATCATAATTACACAACGTCACGTGATAAAACTCGAGAAGAAACTAAAACAATTGCAGGCCAACTGTTACATGGAAACGCGCAGTAAAACATTCAGCGATAATTTTTGGTCGTTTGGTTGGCCTTGGCTTGGTACGCATGTCTACAAGATGACTCCCACAGCCCTTGATTACCACTCCATCTCGTACGGTGCGCATGCTCAGTGCGCACCGTTCGATACAGTACGTATAACATCAATACGTCGGCCAAATAGGCACTTTTCAGTAAAACTGGCGAATTACCGCGAAGAGGGTGTCATCCACCGGAGTGAAAAACTTGCGTCTTCACAGTTTGCATACATTACGCATTCCGGTCAAAGAAAGCGAACAGCAGGAAATTGCAATTAAATAGTAAGTGACTGCGTTTCACTCTTTATATGTACACTGTATGGTATGCAGCATGCAGGCATAATGCATTTCATAAAAATTTGGTAACCCCTAAAAAACTTCTGGTGACCCCCACAGGGGTCGTGACGCCTAGTTTGCGCACCTCTTGTTTAAACCATTGGAAAACTAATTAGACTTCATAAAACGAGGTTATATTTAACTATGAAAACCATATTTGAAATATTACTTGCGTTCTTTCTGTTTTGAGTCTATATTTATGAAATGCACAAGCATAATCTTTTTCTAATCCGGTACAGTCAAGGTTAGCATTGAAGCGTTGAATCCAATTTTTTTTTTTTTACCTCGTTGATTGGAGATTTTTCCATTACGGAAGATACAATCAGTGTCATTGTTGTTTGACATGAAGTCCATCACAAATGATACGTCAGAGTGGAACGATTCAGCACTACTAGCACAAGTTATTAGTAGATTTAAGTCTATAAGGTCAATCTAAGTTTAATTTCTTAACAAAAGGATTCCTTTTGTTATTTTGAAGCTTCTAGTTCCTTCTTGTCCTTTTCTTTCAGTTTATCCTCTAACACTTTTTTTTACTTGGGGAGTATGGTATTATCGAAGAAGATCCACCTTTCTGTATTAGGAAATACTAGGTAATAGAGAATAATCGCCCTAATGGTTAATTAGTTCTTAAATTGAAAACCAAAACTTTGCATCTAATAAGCGATCACAGTATAACAAACTGTAATTACACTGAAGTGCCGCTGATTTAGGGATACCTACTTGGTTATGAGTTTGGCCTTCTGTGGCATTGATAACGGCTGTCACATGACGGGGCATAGATTCAAAAAGTTTCTGGAGACGTTTCTATGGGAATGACTTGTCAAGTATTAGCTAAAGCTGTACATAATTCAGTACGTTTCGTTGGTGCTGTGTGATGGCCTTTCACCCCTTGTTCCCAAACATTCCAAAGATGCTCAATAGGATTTAAGTTTGGGCTTCTAGATAACCACTTTATAACAGAAAAGTCCGAGGAATGCTCATCCAACCAGCCAGTATATAACCGGGACTTGTGAGAGGTACAGTTATCTTGCTGGAAAACTCTATTACCTTGTGGATAACAGAAAAGCATGAACGGATGGAGGTGATCACTCAGTAACTCTACGTAACGAATTGTATTTAGGGAGGACGCACCAAAGATGCCAAACAGTGCCCCCCAAAAAAAAAAAAAACACACCGGACCATAATTGAGCCACAATGCCCTTGTACAGTTCCAACCTGGAATACAGGATCCATGGCTTCATGAGCCTGACGCTATATTCTTAACTTCCGGTTAGCGTTAATTAGTCGAAATCGAGACTTATCACTCCACATGCAACTATGTTCCAGTCTTCTACACTCCCCAGTCTCTATGATCTCTTGTCCAGGCAAGACGTGCAGCTCGATTGCGAGCATTGAGCAATGGTTCTCTCGTAGGTCGATGGCTCCCGAAACCCATAAGGTGAAGCGAGCGTTGCACAGTCCGCTTACTAAATATATGACTGGCACCTTCTGGAGGTAATTAGGTGTTAGTTTGAGCTCGTGTTTGGTTTAACTGACTAAGTACGATAAGCCTGAGCCATCTCTCACCACGCACTATCAAGGCTTATTGTCCTTTGCAGTTTGCCCGATCGCTAGTTTTTTGTACACCATCCATGTATTCTTGGTATACTCTTAACAGTGTCGACCTTGAAAATCTTAGCTGTCTCACGATTTCGGAGATTGAATGGCCCATGCGTCGCGCACCAATGATTTGTCTGGATTGAAGGCGTCTAAATCATGCAGTTTACCCATACTGGCAATTCCAACAACTAATTCAGAACAACCACATTAAGTCTATATATGCAGTTACTACAGCTCTCTCACTTGTGCAAAAATGATGCGCAGTGCTACACAATTTCCATAGCCCTTGCTATCCCTAATTCAGTGGCACTTCAATGTATTTCGGTACGTATTATGCTTAACGTCAATTTTCAAGTACCATGTGTCTTAGTATGTCAAAATGTTTGAAAGCTTGCCTGCAAAAACTTTTGAAAATCGCAAACCACACTTTGTTTTATAACGAGTAATTCGACAACAAGCGGTCAACTCTTATTGCAATGCATCATGTGTAGTTCATGGTTTCCCCTCACGTGAGCAGCTACAAAGCTAAACACTCGGTATTCTATATTCCCCAACTATTCAATAATACCCTTCTCTCTTCTAAATTTTATTAAAAACGCTTTTCCTGAAAACTTCAGAAAATAATTCGTGAAATAAAAATGATTAATTAGAAGCTTATAGGTATACAAAGTTTAAGGTTGTGATAATCCCCCTTGGGGAGATTATCTCCTTGGGTATCAGCGTGAGCTATACATATAGAGGTGTAGGATTAACGGAAGAACTAGACCTATACATTATCTTAATATAGGTTTGTTAAGATATTAAACTTAATCCTTTAATAAATTAAATTATAATAATATATGTGAGAGAATCTACGGTGACAAAACACACACAATATATATATATATATATATATATATATATATACCGATATATAACCGAATTAACTCTCGAACCACTATCAATAACTGACTCGGCTAAACACGATTCCAGTATTATTACACAAAAAATAGTCAAATAGTCAATATTAAATAGTCAATCCTACCTTGTTGTAATTTCAGTAACGTTCATAACGATTCTAGATGAGGTCTTGCTATAACTCGAGTGCAATGGTATGCACCTTGATCAATGGATCTCTATCACGTATAATTACTATTCTTCGCCACGTAACGTTATCTAAAACTTCTTCAATCTAGAACCACGAACTGTTTTACATTCCTCTAATTGCCATTACGCTTACTCGTAACTTATGATATTTAAAAGCTTCCTAGTTTGCATCTTTCATTCACACTTCACTTCTTGGATTTGGTTGGAAAAGAGTTGTTCTTAATTCTGGCCCCAAAGAACCCAAAGGACATGCTAAAGAAAAGACGCGTGAACCCGTCACAAGGTTCCCATTTAACATGAAAATACTTACAAATGGAGAGAGCCACAGCTGTGCAATTGAGATCACTGTATAATGAAGCGACTACACCCACCCTAATGCAAGTAACAACAGCAATTTAATAAATAAATAACATTAATTAATAAAATTAATCATTAATAACAAATACTTAATTAAATTTTACGTACTATATACTTAGAATTATAATCAATCGGGAAAAATATCAAAGGCTTTGGGGAGGGGTTCGGACCTCAGGGACCCCCCCTTGTGTGCGCCACTGCTTCTTAATCTTTTAGTCACCAAATCTGGAAATAGCATATGTAATTAGTCTCCAAATCTGAAAATGGTTTATGCAATTAGTCGCCAAATCTGGAAACGATATAATGAATTAGCCGCCAAAGCCCAAAATCCTTAATTATGATGATCCTAATCAGGACAATGAAACAACATCATGAAATTATTGTATTGTCATCGGTCCTTGATAAGTCTGCAAAATTTCTAATTAATATGACCTTTTAAAGAGGGTAAAAATCGAGTTCAAAGATTTCCATTACATACAAGAGAAAGGTATAGAAGCGTGTTAAAGATGGACTGAATTCCTTAATGAAGTCTTTGTAAGACTAGGAGTTAAAAAGAATTAAACTGAAGTATATTCAGTACCTTTTGCATCAAAATTTGATTTTATGTATTCTTTACTGAATTAAATTACAGATATATGTATATATATATATATATATATACATTTGTGAATTCTTCATAAATTTACAAGACGGTCGGGAAGAAGCAATATTCGTGTATGAACAAAGTGTATATATTAAACGTGTATGATTTAATTATTGTAGTTTACTGTCTAAATATATACAACTTGATTGTGTACTTCTGAGGTTTCAAATTTTACTTACACACACATAATAACTTCAGTAATTAAGAAAATTCTATTACTCATAGAAGGATCCTAAAGTCTATGTTAACCTTTATTTACAGGCGAAGATAAGAAAACTTTGAGGCCAGGATTCATTTATAAAAGTATGGTTTCGGCCCAAAATTGGACACGTTTACTGAGAAAAAAAGAATATTCCATACGAAAATGGGGCTCTGATGTAGAAAGAGTAGCTGTGGCCCTGTATCTGTCCAATAACACTATTTTCACTAGTAATGATACAATGCGAGATGAGATCGCTTACGAACTGAGTCTAAGTCTGTTGTCTAGACTGGCATTGTAAGTAACCAAACTCATTTGTACTGATAAGTATTTTCTAGGAAATATTAATCATTCCTGATTCAATATTATTTGTTTCTATTACAAGAAATTGTTATCCTCCATTTCACTATTCAGCTACAGGATGCTATTTAAATATTTTATAATTCAATTATATGCGTACATTAGATAGAATTCTATATTTTTAATCAAGTCTGGGTTACACCTTGAGAATACACAATTTCTTTAAAGGAGATTTAAAATTCATATAACTTGAGCATAATACAAAAAAAAAATTGAACAGCGCTTCACTCAAACTGTGGGGCACGCTCCCCTAGGGGGAGGGAGGACAGCCCTACAAAGGGGGTGCAAGCCTATTGAAAAGTTGAAGACAAAAGATTATTTAAGAAAAAATATTAATTTACTGAAAGTAAACAAACGAAATATATTCTGACATAATAAAAAATAAAATACACATTTACACTAATATAATACACTTAAAAATATGTCACTACTTCGCAATATATTTTATAATTAATTTTACAATACTAAGTTAAGAACAAGTTAATTACCAGTGATTCCACGGGCCTGCCATATATAAAATCACATACAAAAAATAACACTACTCTTGAAAACTTATATATATGGTTCATAAAATTAATCTCTTAAATGCCGATTCAAAATTACTTGATTTCCCTCCTCAGTGCCACCATTTTCCACGTAGGCTCACGTATGCGATGTATTGGGGGGGGATGAAAAGGAAAAAATGAATAAAACCTTTTCTGAAATAAGTAAATCCTTCGCAAGCACTGTTAAAGTCCTTTTATTGCATTCCAAAGCTTTCGGAATAATTTTATGGATAGCAGTGCACAGAATAGATAGTTTTTCTGAAAGACGCATATATACGTCCGGGACAATTAATGCACTGGCTGAGCGAGACGTTTATATTCGCCGATGGAACTTAAGAGGTTAAAGTCGTATTGTAGGTTTAGCGTAAAAGCATATTATTATTGAATTCAACATATTGCTATTGTATGGAGGGGGACGTAATAAAAATTATGATTGAACATAGGATCGCAAATATTGAAAGTTTAAGAAACACTTAATTAACATATGTAAATTTCTAGCTTGTTATAGATACATATAGCTATATATACAACATATATATATATATATATACATATAACTATATATTTTGTATGCCTAAACTGTTACTTTTCCAGGAAAAGAGTTGAAGATATATCTAGTACAGAATTAGCTTCATATGTAAATGCTTTCTTAGTTAGTTGTATAGACCCTCGGAAATTTTATGTCTTGGACTTGGTGAGTGAACTGCGCAAGCGCACAGATGCTCAAAACTACACCAATCCTTCCGTAATGTTGGCCCTGTGCAACGCTGGAGAGAAAATAACTGCACAAGATGTTGAAAAACTCACTGATGTATTCTGGACAGCTCACAGACAATTTTGGACTGGTGAGGACCTAAATTATAATGATTTTCTCAGAAAATACTATGTCTATATTATTCTGTTTACCGGCTGGGTGGCGCAGTTGGTTAGGCCCTGGCCTTGTACTGCCAAACTTGCGGGTTCGACCCGGGTACAAGTCGGTGAATTTCAATAATGCAGAAAATCTACAGCGTCCATGTCGCGTCATTACTCGTCCATGTTAAAGATCCCTATAGTGATCCCTTAAGTGATCTCGATAAAATTAAATTCCCAGTACAATTTCAAATAGACAGAACTCGTGTGCCTCTCATTTGGAGGGAACTGGTCATCAAAATCTTATTGTGGCAATCGGTATCTACCTATATGGTGCCGCACTAAAAACTGATACCAGCTCCCGGAAAGTCTACTAGGTCTGAAAACGTTAAATACCAATGCGCAACCCTATATGAAACTTTAAAAAAATATTATTTTGTTCATATAATCTGTTTTAATATTTTTAAAATCATAGAAATACATAATTATTTTTTAAACTTACACTATTTAGAGCCATCGGGAATTTGATCTAACAACCGCAAGGGCACAAAACTTAATAGGGAGACTAATAACGACATATAAAGTAAAATTTTGTTAAAAAGATTAGCTTCAAAAATCACCGATAGGGGTATTTATGTTCCTTACCAAATCAAGAATCAGTATAAGACACGAGTTTGAATGGAAAATCCAAATTTATATGCTTTCACATGCCCCAACTGCTCGTGTAATTTGCTCGATAAAATCATGTAGACAGTTCCAAAGAATATTCTCTGCTGAATTGAGATAGCTCAAGTGAATGTGTAGTTTACATTACCAGAACAAACATTATTTGTAAAGCTGTATTATCTTAATCATCCACAGCTATTAGGTTGGGGAAAAAGAAATCCATTATTTTTTCGGTAGATGGCTGTAGTGTCGATATCTGGTGAAGTATCGATGAAACAATTTCAAATTTATGCTCATTGTCAAGGTGACATTTTACACTAACAAAACTATCTTGCTGTTTTTTTGTTTGGTCCATTCAATTGTGAGTTACAGGGTGTTAAAAGTGGAAGTCAACAAAGAGGAACTTCGGTACACTTTACAGTTTTTTTTTATTATACAGCCAAAAATGCAAGCCAGGTGGCTGAAATTCTGAATGGTGTTTATGGTGCCGATACTGTAACAGCTAATTAAGTACTATTTTGGTTTCGTTGATTCCGATGAGGCATTTTTGATGTTAAAGTTGCCCCGCATCCGTCATCGAAAATGTTGATAAAAAATCACAGAAATAATGGAAGTTGACCCGCATTTAGTTCTCGTAGCATCGCTCAGAAGCTAAAGATGGATTATAAAACAATTTTAAGCCATTTGAGCAAAGCAGGATTCAAAAAAGAAGCTCAATGTTTGGTGCCGCACCAAAAAACATGATGGATCGAATTTCCATCTGTGAAACCCCGTCTAAACAGAACGAAATCGACCCATTTCAAACTGATGGTGAATGGGGATGAGAAATGGGCCACATATGACAATATTGAGCGAAAACGATCGTGGTCAAAGAGCGGTGAAGCAGCTCAAACGGTGGCCAAACCCAGATTAACATCCAAGAAGGTTCTACTGGGTATTTGGTGGGACTGGAAAGAAATAATTTATTATGAGTTGCTTCCGTAGTGCCAAACACTAAATTCAGATATCTACTGTCAACAACTGGACCGTTTGAAGCTAGTGACTGACTAGAAACGGCCAGAATTGGCCAACAGAAGAGGTGTTGTGTTCTATCAAGACAAAGGCAGACCACACACTTCTGTAGTGACTCTCCAGAAACTCTGGGAGTGAAGTTGGGGAGTTTTAATGCATCCACCATATAGTCCGGACCTGGCACCAAACGATTACCACCGTCTTGCATTTCAAAACTTCCAGAGTGATAAGAAATTGGGAAGAAGAGAAGATTGTGAAAATCGATTACTAGTGTTTTTCGCCAATAAATGCCAAGACTTCAATGAGAGAGGCAATATAAAGCTACTTTTAAAATGGCAACAAATTATACAACAAAACGGTATATATTTGACCCAAATTGGACAATCCGAAACATGTTAAATAAAGTTTAGAATTTCATGCAAAAATAATGGATTTTTTTCCCCAACCTAATACACTGCTGGACAATTGCTAAAGACGGATAACACTATCATCCATAGCAACCACAAAATGAAAGGAAGCAAAATGTGGAAAATTAGAATAAGTGCGGGATATTAGTAAGAAGAAGTATGCGTATGCAAATTTTTTTCAACGTCTGTTCATCACGTGATAGCGTTCATAAGAGCTTTAAAGGTTTTGACGCGTGTGGACAGTTGTTGTTTCAAGTCAAAGTTTTACTGGAAAGATTTAATAGACGAACTTAAAATTTTGGCATGTCTTCCCGACATCACATAGATGATTTTATGCGTGGCCGAATTATTGGAAAGATCGAAGAAGGGCGAAAAATAACAGATGTTGCCACGGAGTTCGACATCGCTCACAGCGTTGTTTCACGGCTGTGGAAGTCATTTAAAACTACTGGAATGTGTAGTAGACGGCACGGGGGAGGTCGTGTTAGAAATACGACGTCTGCAGAAGACAGATATATCGTCCTATAAGCAAAAAGGAACAGGCGCACCACAGCTCAGCAGGTGGCAAATCAGTTTCTTGCTGCCTCAGGAAAGCAGATCTCCCGAAAAACTGTTGCCAGACGTTTGAGGGGAGGAGGACTATACGCACGCAGACCTGTTGTGTGTGTCCCATTGACCAGACAGCACCGTACTGCCCGTTTGCAATGGTATCGTGAGCATCACAATTGGACTGAACAGGACTGGGCATGCGTACTATTCTCAGATGAGAGGAGGATCAGTCTGTCATCGGATTGTAGACGCCAACTGATCAGGCGTGAGAATGGTACTGCTTATCGTCCAGAAAATATCCAGGAAAAGGACCGATATCCGACATGCAGTATCATGGTGTGGGCCGGAATCATGATCAATGGCCGCATGCGCCTACATGTGGTTGCGAATGGAACTATGACGGGCCAACGATACATTGATGAAGTTCTACTTCCTCATGTTCTTCTTTTCCGTGGTGCTGTCGGTGATAAATTTGTTTTTATGGACGAAAACGCGACATGTCATCGAACACTCGCTGTTCAGGATTGTCTAGACAGCAAGGGTATTCAACGTCTCGTATGGCCAGTGCGTTCTCCAGATCTAAACCCCATTGAAAATATGTGGGATGTTTTGGGGAGGCAAGTTGCTGGTCGAAACTATTCTCCGACAAACAAGAACACCCTCATCTGTGCACTCACAGATTAATGGGATAAATTGCCTCAACAGCTGCTGGATAATGTTGTACAAAGTATGGTACGACGTGTGGAATGTTGCATCACACTCCACGGTGGACATATTCCGTACTGATACCTTTCTTTAAGGTGCCTGCTGACTTTTAGATGCATTGTTCTATTTCTCCGTACGCAGATCAAATGAACATTTTTTTCTTTCAGATGTTTAACAGCTTTTGTACTTTCCAGAACAATAAATATTATTTATTCTAATGTCTGAACAGTGTGGCAACTATATTTTATCCTACTAGGCCTCATGTCTCGCTTAATGTTATGCTACATAGCAATTTGTGATCCGTCCTTAGCAATTGTCCAGCAGTGTATTATCTTAGAATCCCAATAAAATATTCTGTTGTATTGAAATGCTCAATAATTTGAATAATGTATTTAAATATAAATGTTGTAATTAATAGCTATCGGTGTAACAAAATAATAATTTAATTTCTTCATTCTCACGCTACTCGTTAATTTTCCTAAATTGTCACAATACCCAAACTACGTTCACATATTTGTATTCGTCTAATTTTTAGATGTTCAAGCTCTATCAGTTCTAGCTCTGGCATGTGCAGCCAAACAGCCGCACGAGGTTTTCGATTTACAAGAAATCAGTGAGCTCACAATGGAGCTAAAGAAAAGACAGTACCGAAACGGAACGGTTGAAAATCTCAAGACAACAGCTCTTGTGATGCAGGTATGATAACAGCAATACAATTATTAGTTTTAAACTCTGCTGTGTTCCTTAGGAACTATCTCAAGGATTAAAGTAAAAACCCTACCGTGTGTATTTTCCAAATATAAACGGAAAGTGCATTTTTTCTTCGATAATTTAACCAAAATTCTAAACCTATATGCAAGCTTGTAATGGATCCTATTCGTGATCTCTTACTTATCCTTTTGGGAAAAAATACTTCTTTAACTGTTGTTTGAGTTTAAAACCGCTTTCCGTTGAGAGAACTTATTCGCTGCATTAGAAGTGCTAGCTTATAGCATGCTAGCTGCATTAGAAGAAATCAGTGAAACAGTATGGGGTGGTGGTATCTATGTAAGCCAGTAACAGCCTCCTGCTACGGTGATCATCGTGGTATAGTGGTTAAGTTACTCGGTTTACGAATACGAAGGTACCAGTTTGTAAACTTCATTGGTTACCCTGACTGAACTTTGAAACAACGCAACCTTCACGGAGCAAAAGTGGCGCCATCTATCCGCAGCAAGTGCAACCCAAAGCCATCAGACACGCATGACGCAGCCCACCATAGCCATCAAATCCATATAACGCAACACTCAAGCCCTCAAACATAAAATTACTGACACGCTTGCCATAGTTATGGTATCTTTCGTTCACCTATTCGCCGACTCACTAGCAGGGGAGTGTGAGGCGTTGGTATCTATATGAGCTGGTAATAGCCTCCATACTAAGATGTTCATCTTAGTATAGTGGCTATGTTACGTGCTTACGAAAACGAAGGTACTAGGTTCTAGCCTTCAAGTACATGGATCGTTTAAAATCGTTGAACTAAAAGAAATTATTTTGAAATCCTCAGAATTTATAAAAGATAAGAAATCAGACTTGGACTTCCCTGCGACCACAATTGTGCAACGTAAAAATGAAAATGAGTTGCACAGGGGGTTACGCTTGCAAAAAAAAAAAATTGTGTAAATTAAATTTCTTTTGTTGTTGAAAGTGTTTCTTCCTTAGGTTAACTCTTTAAAGATGTATAAATAATGGTCAGCCCTGTTCCAAGTAGAAACGAAACATGGAATCTATTTTTGGATTCAGTAGAAAGAGTATCTAAGCACAAAAATGTGCCAAAAAATTTAAATCCGAAATTTTAATGAAGTTAATCGGGGAAAATTTTGCTAATAACAATTAAGCGATTACGAGAAAATAAAAGCATTAAATATAAAAGAGTACGACCCCTCTCCTTTTGTTTGCTCAGATAATTTTAAGAAAAGTATACGGGTTCTCAGGGAATACTTTTTCCTAGCCTTACATGGTATACGACGTTATATAAATTATGTAAACGTTACTTGAGTATTATCGCACCGGTACTGGAGACATTATATGAAACGAAGTTCATGGTTACCGATTCAGCGGGTACGACACATGGGAAATCAGGTTTTCCAACTTCGGGAGTTATCTTGAACGTTGGCATTGTTGCGATGGTACGTAAGCACCATATAAACATATATATTATAAAAAATAATCTACATAGGTAATTTACATATAAATATTTTTAAATAATCAGACTAATTGATATTTAAATCGTGTATACTCATATATAAATATATAAAAATGCATAGTTATTTAAACATTGCCTTTTACAGAAAATGTATGAAATAAACAAATCCTCCGATAAATGGGCACAAAAAAGTCAACTACTTAACGTCCGCATGCGAAAACGTCGCAAAAGAAAACGCAATACATGCGAACAATTGGATATTCTTTCCCAGAATAAATCAGAAATCATCACTTCTATCGTGTGGTCATAAGCACACAAACAATTTTTTTAAATTATTTTTTTTAATCTTCATATTACCGAACATTTTTTTTCGCAGAGGGGATTTCGATTAATAATTTTTTCTCTTCTTATAACAGTGGTCCACCCTAATATACGGTGTGCTTTCTCCTCCAAACAAATCTTAATTAAATAAGAGGGGGGAAGATAATATATGTTTAAGAACAAGAATTTGAAATTATTTCGTATTTATCGGTGTAAATTTACAATCTTTTTTTAAAAAAGTATTACATTATAAAGGTATAACTTTTACAACGCTGCTTTCTACTCTAGGCTCTGTTTGCTTCTGAACACGAAGCTGATGAGGACAATTTTGATGAAGAAAAAGCTCTCAAACAAATACTTCTTGCTCAAAAAGAAGACGGTTCTTTTGGTAACTTAGTGAACACTTATTACGTTCTTCCAGTGCTGAATTATAAAAGTCTGGTGAACATAAGTTCATCTCATTGTGATGCTCCAGTGATAGACGGTAAGCTTGAAAAAATTTCATCTGCTAATATTTTTTACTGATACTCAGTTTGCACATATATATTTAAGCATAAACACACTTAAAAACTTACTTCCTCCTAATTATTGTGAAATATTTCATTTGGCTTATGTAATATGTATAAAAAACTTTTGAAATTGATGCAGATCTAGATGTGTTTATATTGTAGAGGAAACTGTTTATATTGTAGAACTCTTACCTTGGTTTCTTGGCAACTGATTTAACTTAAAATGGAAAATATTTTTGGCATATTTAAAAAGTATAGTTCAATGAACTTAAATACTACTTATTTATTAATTGTTAATTAATTATTAATTATTAATTTGTGTAGGTATTAACATTCTAATAGTATTATAATTCGGTACTTAAGTATTATCGCAACAATTTCCAACTCAATGAATAACTCGACCCACAATTTCCTATGCGTCGTATGCGCTGAATTGGCAATATGGGCTTCGTTTCATATAACGTCGCCAATAGGTTGCAATGATATGTAAGCACCTATAATTCTTATTTGCCAAATATTATTTTTCAGCAGACGATTTATTTTGTAATTTATTTCTTGGCTAATATAAAATGTTTTCTGGCAATTGAATAGAATTTCAGTTAGTTATTGTGTAGTACGTAAAATATTGATTTGGAAGGTATTCTGAAGTGATATTTGTCTCATATTTGCCTCTAACTCCACTAAACTGACATTCTCTTTAACAATTCTACAATATGATGCAAAATTTATACAAGACGTATTAACTAAATTATTCATTTATTTAATTAGATAAATTTATGGAAATCTCATCTTAGAAAGCATAATATTTGTAAGTAACAATTTGCAGTGATTAATCAACTTATTCAGAAAAATATTAAGTTATTCAAACTACCCCTAAATAATTTATAGACATTTTCCGTAGTCGTATTCAAAATCGTATTCAATCGGTTGGGGATTATATTCTCTTAGACGTTGTGCAACAAAAAAAAATCTATCTCATCAATTTATAAAAACGCTGATAAATACTAAGACAAAAAGTTCAATAAAAGGAAAATACTTTAGAGTAAGTACCAAGAAAAAATTGTTGTTCTACAGTGAAATTTTGGCAATACATTTGTTTAGGTAACATATTTAATTGCATAAAGTTGCAAGATCACAGGTCAAAGTAAACGCCATTTACTTTTGCCATTTTACCTCCCAGTTTAGCCTTTTCAAATGTGAAAATAAAGGGGCAATAATAACCTGTGTAATACCCAGAAATTTATATTCAAGCATGCAAATCTACATGCATTCTGCCGTAAAAATCCCAGCTGTCAATTTGTGGAGTGGGAATTCGTAAACATGGAATTCCCACTCGGTCGGTCCACTTGGTTGGTAAACATAAGGGCGTTTAATTCTGATAGTAGATGGCTCTTGAGTTGTTATCTAATGGGGTCCTATTCATGATCGATTAGAGAAAGGTCTGGTAACCTAGCAAGCCAAGGCAACATGTCGACACTTTGTAGAGTATGTTGCATCACAACGGCGATATGAGAGCAAGCTTTTGAGAAAAAATACATTGAATGCTATTGATAAGTAGCAGCTCCTCAGGTTGAATCCCCATACTGACGTAAAAGTTTACAGTCAGGGTGCGTGAAATAACTTCGAGAGTGCTCCTGCTACCTTAGAAAATTGTTTCCCGACCTTTATATATATATATATATATATATATATATATATATATATATATATATATATATGTGGGAGACAACAAGGGGTCCAATACGTTTCTCTTTCTTATGGTTTATTTAACATTAAACAAAAATTAATTAAAAAGGTAGTTGTTTTTACAGATAAGATTGACGATGATATTCAGAAGGTAACGCCTGCTCGCGCACCTCTCGCGTTCTCCTTTTTTCTCTCTCTCTAATGTCCAAGAGTTTTTGTTTCTCTTCCACTAGTTCAAGTTTCAGTTTTAATTCACTGCGCCTGCGCGCGAAGACTGCTTGGTTTTGGCTGCATGCCATAACGGCCATTCTGACTGTACGCTGTCCGCAGCGGTATTTCCATGGAGACCAGAGGAGAATCTGAAACATACAAAAAAAAAAACGGAACAGACAAGGACTATACGACAAATATATAGAGATTAAACATATCATAATTTTTCTGAACTAGACAGTTTCTCCATCATGTGAAGGCATCTCTTCGACATCCGGAAGGTTCCACAGGAAAACATTGTTTCACAGGCATAAGAACGTCTTTTTTAACAAGTTGATCTTTGGTTGAACGCATCGATATTTTCCTCTGTAGAGTTCTGGACGTCTGTTCAAAACGATTTCTCTTTTTCCTTCGTTTCCACTGCCAAGGCTCAAAAATTTTTCGGAGCAACACAAACTGTCGATGTTCATTCTTCATAGGTAAAGGGTTAGGTGAGCGGGAGATAAATTTCACGGAACTCGTTTTCATGGCACCATTGGCTTTCTTACACAATACTATATCAGAACATTTTTCTCTTACAATACTCAATTTTAACTTAGTAATCTTAATTTTATTACATTTATAATCCTTAATTAGAGAACTCGAATCATTTCTAGTATTAAAGTTTTTAACATGTGATAAATCATAACTAGAGTTTTCTATCACATTTGAAACAGAAACATTTGAAAAAGAAACACCACAATCTGCACTCAAAGAGGATTCACTTTCACTTAATAAAACATCGCTCTTTGCATGGCCTAGTTTCTTTATTTCAGAATATACACTGGGATGTATAATAAATTCTTCGGTCAAGGTCGGTGATATTGCCGTTCTCACACTTAAGCTAGAGATTGTTGATTAAGAGAAATATTTATGGGTTTAACTTCTACCATACGCTGTTCGCCAAAAACATGAACTTAATGTTATGATCTCTTCGGAAGGTGTTTGCACTCTAATTAGTGAGGAATTTAAAACTGGGATCTGGCAACCTGAATCAATCAATGCTGTTACGGGCTGATTTTCCACAAAAATGTTTACGTATTGAAGATTTGCGCATTCATCGCTATTTTGTTTTTCGCTCTCGATTTTCAAAGTATTCACGTTTATTTTATTATGGATGTGATCATTAGATTCTTTAGGTTTAAAACGCTTCTCACAGTCTCTTGCGCAATGAGATGAATCACCGCATATATAGCAATTTTTATTTTCTCTTTCATGATATTGGGGATAGTTCTCTTTAATCTTTGTTTTAAAGTTTTGTGATTTATTTTTAAAGGGGTCTTGGGTATATCCATAAGTAATAGGAATTTCTTTATGTGATCCGCTTCTAGATGAAATATAAATATCACACTCTTTAGCTAAATCAATAGGCCTAAACCAATATTCTGCTTCTCGAATGCCAATATGAGTTGCAGTTTCCTTATTTAAAGTTTCAAATAATTTATCAGAAATTATAAGATCACATAGAGATTCAAAGGAATTAACTTTTCTTAACGAACAATAATATTGGAAGTTTGCCGTCAATCTTGCAGCAAATTGGATGTATGTCTCGCCTGATGATTTTACAGCATTTTTAAATGAGTTTAAACACTCGCGAGGGGTTAATTCGAATTCTCTGAGTACTATAGATTTTAGTTTTTCATAGTCATTTAATTCCTCTTCTTTAATATACAGTAAGACGTTATGAGCTCTTTCGCCCAGAAGATTTATTAAAATTTCAGATTTATATTCGTCATTTATTTTCTTGGTTAAAAATGCGCGTTCTAATGATTGGAAGAACAGATTAAAATTTTCAGATCTGGTGGGAACAGGAAGAGATAAAGTTTTTATACTTTTTATCATATTTTCTATGTTAGTTTCGAACTGTTTTTCTTCGACTTTAGCTGCAGGATTTAAACTTAATGCTTTATTTTTAGCCAATTGAAGTTCGATTTCTTTTTCTAATTTTGCTAACTGAAGTTTCGCGAGCTCAATTTTTTGTTCTGAAGTTACCTCTCTTTCGTTTTGCGATACTCTCTCCTCTATACAGTTTTGAATTAAAGTTTTAACGAAATCTGGATCACTTTCAAATGTACTACTGTTCTCAATTTTAGTCTTTAGTTTAACTATAGTGTCAGTACTTTCCACAGTACCGTCTAGATTCTCAACAACTCTTATGAGATCCTCTTTAAGAGCGTTTTTATACATTTTATAAAAATTTAGAAAGATCCTACCTTTTTTTTTCTCTGGCTCCCTTGTTGCTCGCACGTACGATGTATCCAATAAAAACGTTGATTCCACTGATTTCACCTCTTCGCAGGTTATATCGTTAGATGAAAAATAGTTCTTGAAATTGTTCGAATTGTCACCTCTTCGCAGGTGTTTGTGAGTGGTTCCAACCTCTACACAGGCGGAATTTTCGTCGATGGGTTTTCCAACCTCTACACAGGCGGAATATTTGTCGATGGTTCGTTGAAAAATACACCTCTACACAGGTTATTTTGTTATTTGTTCCGACCTCTACACAGGCGGAATGAAGTTGAAAAATTCAACCTCTCCACAGGTTGAACGAAGTTTCCGAAAAATGGCGGAGCGTCTCCTTCACGGACGCTGTTGTTCATTGTCCAGACTTTGGTTCAAAATCGAAATTTTATCGATCCCGGCCGAGCCCCCATAATTTGTGGGAGACAACAAGGGGTCCAATACGTTTCTCTTTCTTATGGTTTATTTAACATTAAACAATAATTAATTAAAAAGGTAGTTGTTTTTACAGATAAGATTGACGATGATATTCAGAAGGTAACGCCTGCTCGCGCACCTCTCGCGTTCTCCTTTTTTCTCTCTCTCTAATGTCCAAGAGTTTTTGTTTCTCTTCCACTAGTTCAAGTTTCAGTTTTAATTCACTGCGCCTGCGCGCGAAGACTGCTTGGTTTTGGCTGCATGCCATATATATATATATATATATATATATATATATATATATATATATAAATCCAGGTGCAAGTCCATTGAGTCTGGGCCATAAATTAGTTGATTGCAGGCGCTCATCTAGTCTCATTTTAACCAACATACAGTCATCCCTGGCACCAAGGCAGAATCGGCTTTCATCAAGGAACACAACAGATATCCACTCCATCCTCCAGTGAGCCCTAACTTGGCACTACTGACGATGCAAACCGAAGTGGTTCTGAGTCAGTGGAATGCAGGCTACAGGACAACTAGATCGGAGCTGTCCTTAAAATAACCGATTCGTAACAGTTCGGTATGTCACTGTGCTGCCAATTGTAACTCGAATTTCTGCTACAAGTGCAGAACCTATTCTTCGAGCACGATGGTCTTCCCCCTCAGTAATGCCACGTGGTCAAAGGGAACTCAGTTTTTTAGATGCAGTGTCTTCCCTGATATACTGCGGTCAACAATCATGTCCAGTTTACACATTCCTTCCAAGTTCTTCTTCAATATAGCGGAAAGAACATACAACTTCTCTTAGACCTATCCCACGACCTTATTTAAAATAAGATTGTGGATAAGGGCTTCTTCATTGTCTTAAAGCAGTGCTTCTTAAACTTCCAATATTGGCGACCCAATTTTTAATCAGTATTTTCATCACCCACCCCCTTACAATTACCACGCATTGAATGTTACAATAATGTACGTTGAGAGAGAGAGAGAGACCTTTAAGTTACAATACAAACCTAATTATAAACTGCACAAATTATCAATGCAAATATTAAGTTTTGTATGTTACTTTTATAAATAATAAATATTGTTACGAATTTTGTGTAAATAGTGTAAATAATTTGTATTTGAGTGTTTAATGCATTTATATTACTCTGTTATATTTATTTCATGTTAAAATTGTACTATTCACAAGCAATGCCGCCCCTTACGTTATAATGGTGATTCAATTAGAACTTGGCGAAATCTTGGCGATAGAGCTAAGTTGGCGATCAATTTGGCGACTATTTTGGCGAGTTCGGAACCCTCTGGAATCTTCTAGAAAGTAGTAGATCTCTCCACTAGTGTCGCGTTCAATGACACGAGCGGTTATATTTCTGGAAGTTTCTATCGCGCCTATAAAAAGGATGCTCGCCGATAAGGAGGGAGAGTCTTGATTAAGCCAGAGAGTAGTGAGGATTATTTTGACTAGCTCGGCTGTGCTTGTGAATAATCTTTACGTACGTGTATTTTTAAACACTGTTCTTGTGTTTGATTGCTGTCGAAGGTGGGAAGACCTTCGGATATTTACCCTGTGAATATTGCTGCTGAACCCTGTACTTAAAGGATTGGATTTTCGCTAATAAATTCGCATCGCTCTTAAAGAACTGATTATTTTTTCTTTGTTATTGTTTTTGCATAAAATCCTCGAACCCTCGGATCTACGTAACAATATTTTAAGTAACTTTTTCGTTTCGCCGGCTTAATCGATGAAGTCGCCAAAAAATGATACAACTGATGCCAAATGAAATATAATATTTCCACTGGTAACCTTTTACCAACCCATTTTCAAAAGAAGTAGTGGTATTTAGTAATCAGTTCATAGTATATCAAAAATTTATGAAAAACCAATACGAACTTTTCATATGTATGTTGTGGGTTGTCGCCAATAACACCAACTTGGCGAAATTTGCACCTTTCGAAAAGGAAAAGTATCCTTTTGAGTTACAGGAAAAGTATTTTGTTACTTTTCATAGTTCAGAATGTGATTTATTTTGCATCCTTTCAGTTCATTAATAATTTTTAAATAATCCTTTATCTTCGACTTTAAGATTTGATTGCCCCCCCCCCCATCACGAGAGGTTATCACGTCTCCCTAAGGGGGGAGGGGGGCACCCCACAGTTTGAGAAAAGGTGTCTTAAGGAAATTATCAAATAACGTCTACTGACTGCTTTAAATCACAACGATAAAAAATGCTCACAAAATTTACAGCAAGCATTTAAAGCGAACCTGATTCTCATGTTGATAGTAGCGCTACTATCGCCACACTTATGCTCCAAGAGAGAAATTCGAACCGATGACATCTTTCAAATGCATAAATACGCCTACCAAATTTCATTTATCTCACACGACTCTTTCTTGGTATTAAGATTTTATTTTCTTTCATCAGTGCATTTAAGCACCATTTTCATGACTTTTTATAACTTTTATCTTAAGTTGCCAAATCTCTTATTGTTTTTATTTCACTTCTCAAGCAAACGTAAGATTTTAAAACGAGAAATCGCAGTTTCTAGAAATTTCCAGAATTACTATTAATAAAATAGTTTCTATTTAACTTTTTCAGTGGAACGAGCATGCATAAAAACTGCTTAACTACTCGCATTATGGAAAAAGTAATATACGAGTAAAGTTATAATACGTAGTATGATCCGAAAATTCGGGGACAAGTAGTAGAAAACCTTACCCTGAATGATTCACAACATCGAAGCACATCCACCTTCAAAATAGTCCCCTTGAGCGACTACACTTCTGCAAGCGTTCGTTTTACTTCTGGAAGCCCTTTTTCGCAACCTCCCGTAAGGTCTCCTGCGATGTCACTTTCACCTCATCTAATGACACAATACGGCGTCCCTGTAAATTTTTTCTTCAATGATAGGAACAAGGAAAAGTCACACAGGGTTAAATCTGGTGAATAGGAGGGATATGAAAGCACTTTAGTGCGAGTTTTGGCGAGTAACTCTTTTACCAATTGGGATCGATGTCCCAGTGCGTTGTCATGCTGAAGATACCAGTCGTCATTTTGCCTGAACTCAGGCCGCTTACGGCGAATGGATTCCCTCAAACGACGTCTTCGAGAAGGGTGTATTTTCATCGATTTCTATAAATGTTTGACGACGATCTTTTTGAATACATTCAGACACCAACGCAGCATTTTCTGCGTTCCTTAAAGTCAGTCATCCACCGTGTTCAGCGTCTTCGATGGATTCTCGGCCCTCTTTAAAATGTCGATGCCATTCGTAAACCTTGGATCTCGCTCTATGGTAATTTCACCATACACCTTACTAGGATTTCAAAAGTCTCCTTTGATGTTTTTCCAAAGCATTGACAGAATTTAATGTTCAACGCTTGCTACGATCATCAGTGGTTCAGTTAATCAGTGGTAGAATGCTTTTATATCAATCAAAGCTCATATCATCACAATCATTAGACTCAATAAATTCAATAAATCATCGAAGAAAAGTGTAAGATTAAATAATAAGTTTAAAGGAATATGGAGTGCATCTGTACTCGGTCACGTACAGAAGATCTCTGGTGTAAACAAAGCATGATTTTTACAAGCAGCGCCCTCTATACTGAGGGGGTGTTCTACCAACGCTGTTCAAGGAAAGCCACGGATTCGCAGAACAAAACTAACTAGTTTCGGAAGATAACAGCTGCACGTGTGGTTCGGTCACATGACATAAACTAAACCAGCCTGGCTAGGTAAGGGAGGGTTGGGAGAATACATTTCAATGGGTTTAAATTTAGGTTCTTACTTTCGTCGTCAGCAACGGCCGCAGTCCCCGAACTTTTGGATTGTACTACGTATAAAAGAGTATCAGCCTATTTACCATATATTTTCTTCCAGAGAAAGAAGCTCTGAAAGACCTCATGAACCAAGTCGGAGAAAAAAGGAATATCCAGTACTCTTTATGGATTGGTAACAACAGGACAATTGAAAGAACTATCACTCTAAATGTTCCAGCCAATATTTCCTTCTACAGAGTTATGGAATTTGCTGCAGGTGTAGACAACAAGTACAGGTATAATTCTTTTTCGAGATAAACATTCACAACAGCCATCTTTAAATATAATGAATTGTTTTCTGCGTTCTTAGGTTTTTTAATAATACTTTTTTGTTGCTTTAAAAATTTCTTTTTGTCATAACTAGTCCATAATTTTATATTTTTAAGTTTCTGAAAAATGGGAACTTTTGTAAACTGCCCTTTGGTAATTAATTGTAATAGTAGTTAATATCTCTGAAAATTGTATCCTTTAGAAAAGCGATACTAAACGTGCGCCCACATGTGGCTCGAAGAGCATTTCTAATTGGTCCGGTTATTATCCATTGCACTAAAAAGTTTAATTATTTAAGTCATGTATTACAAATGCAGCGGGAAATTCTATCAAGCAATAAAATATCTCAATTTTGCTGTCGATGTCATACTGGTATGAATAGCAAACTTTTTTTCTATTTGTAACTGTAATGGTTAGTAATAATTAATAGTGAAGTAGCGAACTAAACTGGAGTACTGACTATTTTATGGGGGAAACTTAGTTTTAATTAAAAAGAAATTATATTGACTTCAGTTTGGAATTCAGTCATAACTCTGCTGCCATTCTACACTTGCTAAATAAATATTTGAAATAAAATAAGAGAGGCTTTATCAAAAGAAAAAAAAATCAAATTATCAAGTGCCATAGCAGTTTTGTTTTTATGACAATAGAATGTAAACAAGGGGCTTGGGCATGGAGGAAAGTAAATCGAAAATACTCCATAACTCAGTAGAAAATGCATAAAACGGAAAATTTGCGTATTATCATGTGTTATTAACATAGTATTAAAAGCCAAAAATGGCATTTTAATGGTTTGATCGATTTTCCACATTTTAAATTTTTTCCATTAATCCTCTTGTTGCAGCCCGTGTGAAATATTTTTCATATGTGTGTGACCCGGAGGAAAAAAGGTACAGTACCCTGATCTAGAATCTAGAAGTTGTTTATTTTAGTTGTCTGAGACCAAGAAATTTAAAAAGTTATTGGGACATTTCCTCTCTAACTGTCTGATTAGTGCAAAGTAATTATAAAAGTAAGTTAGTCCTGAAACTTTACACACACACATAATCTTAAAAATTTGGAATTTTCCGATCTATATCCTGTACTACACAATTAAGAAATAGACGAAGCCGAAGGTAAGGATAAGAGCATGGAAACTTTTTGTTTAATTTTCTTCCTTTCGAGAATTCTAGTATATTTGAAAAAAAAAATGTTTATAAAAAAATGGAGAAAATTTGGGACTATATTGTCAAAGACAGAAACTATTAATATATTACAAGTAAGTTTCTGATAAGACTCGATATATTTAATACTGCCGGAATTTTTATACATAATGTGATAAGAATTAAAACTAACGCTGAATTTGTACTTAATGTGATATCATTTGAAATAGGAATGTTAAAAAAGGTTATCAAACGAAAGCTTAGCAACTTTTTGTTAAATTTCACAAACATATAAATAAAAAACAATAAATAATAGACTGCAAAATGTGTTTTAGCGTCAAAATACATTCAATATTTTGTTCATTCCCAGAAGAGCAATCTTTTCTTTAATTCTTTCACTCATAATTTGTTTCTAGCGGTAAGAACAGAAAAAAGTTTGTAAATCATAAAACACAAAAATTATAGTTTTAAAAAACTAAAAAACACGCTTTTAAGATTAATCGAACGAAAAAGTAAAAAAATAACTCTTAATCTAAGAATAAAATGAATTCCGAGAAAATTAAGGTCATTGGAGGTAAAAGCGTAGGGTGCTCTATATCAATTGCTATTATTTCTTACTAGTTATGTTCCGAAATGCTGCATTAAGTGTAAAAATGTAGTAAAGGGTGTTTTTTTGAGAGATATAGAACTTTAAATTGCAATAAAACAACGATGTATTATTCGATTGACATGAATTTTTTTTATTCTAAAGATAATATTGTGGCATTACATTTTAAATATGATTTCTGGCATATGACTGCCACGGCTGGCTCGGATGTAGTCCAATCTGGACGTTCAATTTTCGATGACTTTTTCCAACATTTGTGGTCGTATATCGGCAATAACACGGCGAATGTTGTCTTCCAAATGGTCAAGCGTTTGTGGCTTATCCGCATAGACCAATGACTTTACATAGCCCCACAGAAAATAGTCTAGCGGTGTTAAATCACAAGATCTTTGAGGCCAATTCACAGGTCCAAAACGTGAAATTAGGCGGTCACCAAACGTGTCTTTCAATAAATCGATTGTGGCACGAGCTGTGTGACATGTTGCGCCGTCTTGTTGGAACCACAGCTCCTGGACATCACGATTGTTCAATTCAGGAATGAAAAAGTTAGTAATCATGGCTCTATACCGATCACCATTGACTGTAACGTTGTGGCCTTCACCGTTTTTGAAGAAGTACGGACCAATGATTCCACCAGCCCATAAAGCGCACCAAACAGTCAGTTTTTCTGGATGTAACGGTGTTTCGGCATGCACTTGTGGATTAGCTTCACTCCAAATGCGGCAGTTTTGTTTGTTGACGTAGCCATTCAACCAGAAGTGCGCTTTATCGCTAAACAAAATTCGCTTATGAAAATCGGGAACAACGGCAATCTCGTTTTGGGCCCATTCGACGAATCTACTCCTTGCTTGATGATCGTTTTGATGAATTGCCAAACCAAACTGAGAATAAATCACTTGACAGCTGTTAAATCGGTCGCCATCTTGGAAAGTAATGCCAACTTAAACTTCTATACCTGAAAAAAAAACACTCTTTACAAAGCACACCCACACTTTTATCACAATGATATTCATTTTCTCGTAAATCATTTTATTCTTATATTAAGAATTATATTTTTACTTTTTACTTCGTTTAACCATAAAAGCTTGTTTTTTAGTTTTTATAAATTATAATTTATTTTTCATTTTTTAGTTCGATCTACTATAAAAGCATGTATTTTTTATTTTTTAAACTCTTATTTATTCATGCATGTTTTTTTGTTTTGTTTTTGTTATTTTTTTTTTATTCGCGGCCGAAAAAGTTTGCCCATCTCTGAGTTAGAACAAATTACTTTTTTCCCATGCACCAGGCTTTTTTTTTATTATTTCCATTTTCAGAAAAACTGGACAATTGTTTATAATATGGTAAGAAATTGCTAACGCATGTTTTAGTTTTTAGGGTTGTAACTTAATCTTTTAGTCTCCGAATCTGGAAATGGTATAATGAATTAGTCTTCAAATCTAGAAATCGATATTCCTGATGATCCTGATCAGGAAAATGGAACAAAATTATGAAATTATTCTATTGTCATCGGTTCTTCATACGTGCACAAAATTTCGAACTAACCTGACAGTTTAAAGTGTGTAAAAATCGGTTCCAAGATTCCGTTACATACAAGTGAAGCTTGTAAAAGCGTGTTAAAAATGAAATGGCAATGTTTAATAAGTTGAGATAAATCCAGAATTTAAGAAAGTTTTTAATAAAAGGCAATACTTCCATTTTACTTCTTGTAACCTCAAACACGTGCACTTTTCCATTAAAAGAATTCGTTTGTATAATGACTTAGCCCAGAATGTTTCGCACTTTTTTTTAGCAAAGACTTAAAAAATATATATATACCTTAAATTCTCTAAAATTAACAAACATTTATTTCACAGAGTCGATTTCGATTAATTTAATTTGTGCCACCCTCCGAAGCCCACGATTACCACTAAAGACCCGCCGTGTAGGGCAGCGATGCACGTTAAATCTGTCGAGAGCTGAAACACTTCCCGTTGGTGTGGTAGTTAGGAGAGGTAGTGCTAGCTCAGGTGTCATCCACGTCACTTGACCATGGTTCAAAATTATGTGGTCCGTCGCCAAATGCCGCCCTCGTGCATCTGAACAGTACGACGTTAATATTCAATCAATCAAACCGAAGCACACGATTTATTGGCAACGGACGTCGTAATTTTGAATCACGGTCACGTGAAGAGGACTACATTTGAGATGGCACTCCCTATTCGAGCTTCCACACCACACCAAAGGGAGTATTTTGAGCCTCAACAGACTTCACGTGCCTGAAGCCCTCTACACGGTGGGTCTTCAGTGACACTAGGTTTCAAACCCGTTTCTCAACAACGTTATTCACGCATGTGGGAGTCAAGTAGTTCTCTTTTTTCGTGCTCATTCATCGGTGGATTTGCTTGTTTCATCCCTTTTCTGTAAAGGGCAATGTTCAAAAAATTACAAATTCCTTTATATATATGTATGATTTTAATGTCAATTAGTCTAATTATTAAAAAAAATATTTTCATGTAAATTACTTATGTAGATTCTATTTATAAAATACACTCGGACCTTTATATAAAGAAGTCGCTAAGTCCCTGAAAACAGTTCTTAATATGGAAAATTCGTTATATAGAGGTTTATTTTTAGTATACTTTATAAACCACATAAAGCAAATTTTAAATTCATAAACACTATATATTAAAAAGTAATTATTTACACCTTTTTTAATTAATACATGTTTATTTTATGTATCTTTTCCATCAAAAAAGAAAGAAAGAAAGAAAAACTGCAAGGAAAACAAGAATACACTTAATGAATTTAATGAATTTGAAGGACATTTTGTAATTTAAAGCATACAAGTAATATTAAACATACATTATTTTACAACTAAAATACAGGACAATACCACTGAGTGTGAAAGGGGATATCGAAGATGTTTCTAGTGAACTGGACAATGGGGTAAAGGTTGCACTTCTTGGATGAAACGTCCAGAACTCTACTGCTCTCAGCGTGTTAGGATCTAAAAAAAACTAGTTCAAGATTTTTGACCCCAGTAAAATGTGTTAAAGAGATAATAACCTGAAATGTTCAGAAATACTTTAAAAATAGGGAGAAAATAAATTGAATCATAAAAGAAAAAGTTCGTTTTATAGAAAATGCTCTTCGCTGTAGAGAGGTTATTTTACAAAGAAAATCAGGAAATGTTCGCAATAAAGAGATTCGACTGTATATATGTTTATATGGTACTAACGTACTTTTGCAACAATGCCAACTTTCAAAATAACTCACCAAGTTGTCAACCCTGATTTCCTATGTGTCGTACGCGCTGAATTGGCAACCATGTGCTTCCTTTCATATAATGTTTCCAATACCGTTGCGATATAATTTATATAATGCCGTATACTATTGATGCGACGCTAATGATAGCTTATTTAATTTCTCTGTCCTAAACCCAGATTCTTAATTTAACATCGCATCATGACTTAAGTTAAAATTAGTTAAGTTCTATTGACAAATAAACATTTACACTAAATTAACAGTCCGATCGTATAGTGGTAACAATTAATTTTATTGAATAACATATTTAAGTAACTATAAATTTATTTCACAACAAGATTAAAATTTAACTTAGCTTGAGAGAGATGAAGTGTGGCAAGAGGATGGACATGGTTGACGCCTGGAGTCCCGCGGAGGATTCGGATCTCAAGGTCTGGGATCTGCTCAGTCTGTGTCTCTGTGTGTAAATCGGGGTGCGTCCCGTTTTTATTCTACGACTCTTTACATCAAAATTCTAGAGCGGACTATTTGCCTTGTCCACTTAATTACCTCTGATTGGTCCAGAACCAGCGCAGAGTTACCGCACAAGGTTCATTGCCTTTTGGAAGCGCGGGAAAATCTGATGACGCACCCCGCAATTTATGAGTCCAATTATCCCCCAGGCGTGGGAATGTTTGGAACTCCCTTGCTGAGGAATTCAACCCCTCAGTGATGGGAAAAGAAAACGAATTCCACCAAACTGACTTCGAAATTTTGAAGTTCTGTTGAATATTCCTGATTAATCCGCGCCTCCCATCACTCCTCCCCTCTCTCAAATACACAGCACACAAAAAATTTTTACAATAACGTATCAACAGAATTGTCCCATCAGGAGAACGGGAACCGATAAATTCCTTCCAATTCTTGGACGATGTCATCCTCTGGAGTCTTTCACTGTAACTGTATCATAGGGATAAGGGGAGGTAAACACATCAATTCTCTCCAATCCTTGGACGATGTCATGCACTGGAGTCCTTCAACTATACGATAGCTCGGTCATCTTGTGACCCCGACAGGTGGTGAACAAGTGGCTGATGCATGCTGTAAGAGAAAAAATTGTCTCCCAGGGAAACCATATTAGCCATGAAACCAAAACCAGTGTAGAAAGAAAAAAAAAAACTTGACCCCATCTGAATTCCGCCGCAGACTCCAAGCACCAACCTCCCACTCTCATAACTTAAAATAAAAAATGTAAAAAAAAATTATAAGCAATTTCCAAAATTTAAGTCCCAATTCCGTTAGCGGTGAGAGGGAAAAACAAATTAACTACTAACAACTACAATTAAATTCATGTACGAAAAAAAAATTGCCGAGAATGGGTCACCAAACAATTCACAAGGACAACATACATAAAATGACAAATAGAAATAATTAAATAATCACAAAGAATCGTGTGCCACTAAATAATAAAAAATTAAGACGAGTAACACATAATAAATTCAAAAATTGCATATCTAACAGTTGCGCTACTCACAATAACCACACATATGAGCATTGAACTAAATACTTTGTGATAAGAAATAAGTACAATTGAAAACATATGTAATCAATACAAACGTGGCACCCAGAAACAGACACCTCATAATCGTTTAACATCGAAATCCTGACACGACTAATGTGAAGTGCATGTCCCAGACCACCAAAAAAATTTTGAAGTTCTGTTGAATATTCCTGAATAATCCGCGCCTCCCAACACTATGTAAGGCTATGAAAACTTATGCCCTGAGAGCACACACACAGTTTACTTTTATTAAAATTCTCTAAGCAAACAAAAAGAGAGGGTTCGTGCTTTTTCACAAATTATACTTTAATTTTCTCATAATCACTTACGCTCGTATTCACCGCTAACCTAACCCAGCGATGAAACCTGGAGTTAAGTAACCGGCAGTCAACCCCAGGTTAGAACTTCAATTCACAGCTCTTTTTCTACCTCCAGTTACTTGACTCTGGGTATCTTAACCTGGGTTTACTTGTCGATTCCCATTGGTCGAAATAAACCCCGTGACTTCCGGCTGGAGCTACAATTTTTATATTCGCCTCGTGCCAGCTTGTTTTTAACCTCGCGTATTCGCTAACTGTTTAAAATGAATGCCAACAGAATTTATTTTACGCAGTACGAAAAAGAGTTGGTGCGCACTTACATATAACAGAATGTAGGGAAACAAATGCTGTTAGTAGTACAAAAAAAAAAAAAAAAAATGAAGCGTGTATGGAAATAACGCGGCAATTCAATGACACTGACGGAGTGGTGAATCCGCGAACACCACAACAGATTCGTCAGTGTTATTTAAATTTAAAAAAGAAAAATGATAAAGAAAAGTATATATATATATAGTGTTTTGCGGCAAGAAAACGCAAACGTAAACACTCGAAAAATCGCTTACTGCGCATGGGCGGTTAAAACTAATCCAGCTGGGACCCTGGGTCAGGATTTTTTAACTTGAACTGGAGTTAAGTTATTAACTTGCGATGGTGAATAGCGTTTTCGGCGAAACCCAGGTTTCCTTCCTCTAACCGGCGGTCAGGTTGTGACAAACCTATACGGAACTTTATCACTAACCTTCTGAGTCGTCTTTTTTAGGGAAAAAAATTTAATTCCTCTACCTATTTCCAATCAGCTCCAAAAAGAGGACAGGATTCCTTGTTATATATGCAGATTAGATAAAGTATTTAAGTCAAACGGAATAGTAAAGTAAAAAGCAGTAGGAGAGAGAGATTGAAGCAGGAAGGTATAACGGTGAAGTTAGAGATGTATTATTGAAGATTTCTAGGTGGATAAATCTCAGAAAGAGTTGAGCTGCAGTGTGGTAAATATTGATTTATAATTAAAGTCTCATTAAAGTTTTGTATTAGGAGTGAGATTAAAGTTAAATGTTCAATAGGAACATCATTGAATATAATTCTGGGATATCTTATCGCAGTAATCTCTGCGTGATCGATATTCTAATTGTTAATTAATTGGATCATTAAATATTTAAGTTTATTTAAAGGAAAGTCCCTTTTAAACCTCATAACTATTTAGATATATTTGTTAATAAAAGTCTTTGATTCTCTTTGAAAAAGATAACCAAATAAAAAAAGTTATTTATAAAAATGGCTACTGGCTCTTATCTGACTCCAAATTATTCTCGTTCTCAAAGTGAGATCCAAGGGGATCTTCACAAGGTTAGCGGCGAATATGGGCGTTAGTTGTCCTCACTAATATAAACCATAATATTGGCAACTTTCTCGAAAATTAACTTCATTAAAATTTCGGATTTTAATTCTTTTGGCGCATTTTTGTGCTTAAATGCTCTTTCTACTGAATCAAAAAATAGATTCCATGTTTCGTTTTTCTTATCTTCGATCTCCACAAAAAAATCTTTTTTTTCCCAATTATTTTCTACACACGTTCCCTCGCTCGAGTTGAGAGGAAGTCGGCTGCGTGACAGTAATATGTAAATAAAGAAAATAAAAGTTCACGAGAAAGATTATGTATGAAATTTTTACTTAAAAAAAACACGCGTCTATGTTTTTAATGCAAATCAAAACGAGCGTTGCCGACTGGAGCCGAATAAATCCTATTGAGCGTAACGCATAATTTAGATTACCTCTTCAGCAAAATGCGCCTAAAGAAGTTATCACTTCAAAATATTTTGGATTATATATACTTTACCTGGATATATATATATCATACTGGATACATGTATTATTTCCACAGAAAAATGAGAAGCAGAAGGTTTCAACGAAAGTACAAAAAAGTGCTTAATTGCATGACAGTAGTAATATAGTTATTTTCAGGTTTGAGTACAACATGAGGAACGGGAAGCCCTACGTATTTTCCATATCGGATACACAAGACGATCCTGAAAATGGAATGATGTGGCATTTGTTTGAAGCAGTATCTGATTCGGAAGGAGATCTAAAACCAATTACGAAAAGTAAGCGATTCCTTTTCTTCTTTACAAACTCCTACATTTCAAATGCATTAATACGCCTAAGAATATTTTCTTTTTGTTCAAAAGATAAATCGGAGGTTTTGCGGACTGTGTTTTCCGATTCCTACTATCAGTTTTCACACAATCTCCCTATATATATCTTGTTCAAATTTTCAATGGTTGATAAAATACATCTTGAAGCATTCAAATGGGCTGAGATTTTATATACACGATTATTTTGGATGACACAATACGGTAATTTTATTATAATTAATGAAAAGTAATTGATTAAAACTAATTATTCAAAGAATTGCAGATACAGCCACGTTGCTTTCATTTTTAGCGACTTGGGTCAAAACATTTTTCTTTCTCACGTTTTAAAGCATTCAGTTAAACTGAAACTTACACTGGTGTGCAAAAATTAAGGACGAAGTCGAAAAATTAGCATATCAGCTGAACGAAGAGGCAGAGCGGACAGAAAGACCAATCGAAAACGAAAATTAGATTTAACGGGTGCCAGCGAAATAAATCGCTTATACCCAAATTCGCAGAGAAAAAGGATCAAAGAAAACAATATATGAAAACACTCCCCCGCAGGGGGAGGCTGGAGGAAGAAAACGGCCGAACGAGAACGAAACTGAAGTACGTCACGAGGGCGAGGAATGGAAGAGTGCAGGAAGGGGGGGCTTAACAGCCCCAAAACGCGTTCGAGGAGCACCCAAAACGCAGTGAGAATGGAAAATGCTGCTGGATTTTTTTTTTTTGCAGCTGGGGTGAAAAATGGAAGGAGTCTGCAAGGGAAACTTACAGACGGTACAGTAGTTGAAATTGAAGCAGGAGCCAGCTTTTACACTGATCCCAGTTCTGATGTAAGGCAAATGCATATGAATGTTGTTAAGTGTAGCAATTAAGTGTTTTTTGTTGTAAATACGGCGGTTTCAAGGGCAGATTCCATTTGGTAGTTTTGTAAGCAAAATTTAGTTTAGAGTGTGGATACGTGAATAGTGTTTGTGCTTTAATTACTGGGTTGTCGTGATTTTGGATAGAAGTAAAAACATTTCTAGAAGTTCTAGTTATGTAATTATCGATCGGCTCCATGTGTAAGTCGTGATGAATGACACTATTTCTAACGTACCAAGATGCGTTAGTAATAATCCTAAGAATTTTATTTTGGATGATTTGAATGCGTTTTGTGTGGGTCGGGGCCGCGGCCCCCCAAATGGGGAACCCATACGTTATTGTTGGACGCAGAATTTGCTTGTAAAGGATAACTTTATTTTTCAGGGAGAGAGGAGAGCTTCTCCCAATAAGGGAGATAGCTAACGCTATTCTACCCCAGAATTTGTCTGAAAGATAGTCAATATGATTCTTGTAAGTTAGTCGACTATCGATATGTAAGCCCAAGTAACGTACGACCGGGACCCACTGAATGTTGTCAGCAAAAAGTGTGAGTTCAGCTTCGGGGTCAATGACGCCCCATTTTCTGAAAACAATGGCCTGTGTTTTTTCTACATTTATTGCTATTCTCCAATCTGTCAACCAATTCTCTAGTTTGTCGAGGAAGCGTTGCATAGTTTTAATTGTGTACTTGAGTTAGACACCCTGAGTGAGCGCCGCCGAGTCATCTGCGAATAGACATGTACTGACAGTGTGATCTGGAAAGTCATATGTGAATATGTTGTAAAGATACGGGGATAGAACCGAACCCTGCGGGGTTCCACTTTGACAAAAACCCGTTTCAGAGAATGTGTTATTTACACGAACCCGGAAGGTTCTGTTGCGTAAATAATTTTAATTAAATAAGCAGGGAATTTGAGTTTGATCATTTTGTAAGTGAGGCCATCATGCCACATTTTGTCGAATGCCCTTTTGAGATCCAAAAAGACACCTACAGTGTATAGTTTGCTAGCGAAGCCTTCATTTATAATATTAGTGACACGTATCAATTGGTGTAGCGTAGAATGGCCCTCCCGGAACCCGCATTGTTCCGGGGGAATGCAATCTATGGCTTTGCAGAGTTTTAATCCTGTTTAAAATAATTCTTTCGAAAATCTTAGCAGTGGTATTTAATAAAGATATTGGCCTATAATTTTGACTAAATTAAAGACCAATCAGGAGATTAAGTAAGGTGATGTACGGTAGCACATGCGCAGATATGCAGGTAGACGTAATGGGGAGTGTCTGAGTAGTATAAAGCATGTTGTCGGTGTAAGATCAGTATTTCTGGCAAAGAGATTGCACGCCGTATAGCAGTTAAAATCCCACCGAGTTGCTGCCTCAGCGAGAAATGGCGAATAATCAATCTGTTAGACGACATCTGGATGCTTTTACCCGAGGTCGAATCATTGGGAAGTTGGAGGAAGGCCGCAGTGTGACAAGTGTGGCTGCAGAGTTCGGAATTGCTCACAGCATCGTTTCACGACTTTGGAGACAATTTCAAACTACAGGAACAGCTATCCGGGGTTCAGTAGTGGTCGTCCACGAGGAACCACACCCGCAGATGACCGGTACATTGTCTTACAGGCCAGAAGAAACAGGCGGCAGACAGCGGGAGAAATCGCTAGACACACGACACAGGCGACTGGACGACCGATATCGCGTTTTACCGTGGCCAGAAGACTGCACGGTGGTGGTCTGTTTGCACGACGCCCTGTACGGTGTGTACCTTTAACGCCTGCCCATCGGAGAAGGCGTTCTCTGTGGTGCCGGGAACACCGGAATTGGAGAGACAATGAATGGGGACGAGTACTCTTTACAGATGAGAGCAGATTCAATTTGAGTAGCGATTCTCATCGCATACTCATCTGGAGAGAGCGGGGAAGCCGCAATCATCCCTCGAACATCATTGAAAGGGACAGGTATGGAGGTCGCGGTGTTCTCGTTTGGGAAGGCATCATGCTTGGTAGCCGTACAGACCTTCACATGTTCGACGCAGGTTCAGTCAACGGGACCCGTTATTGTAACGAGATTCTTCTTCCATATGTGCGTCTTTTTAGAGGCGCTATGGGTCTGCAGTTCCTTTTCATGGACGACAATGCACCATGTCATCGCACAGTAGCTGCCGAACAGCTCTTAGAGAGTGAGGATATTGAACGTATGGATTGGCCGGCATGATCTCCGGATCTCAATCCCATCGAGCATGTATGGGATTTTCTAGGCAGACGCTTGGCAGCTCGTACCTTACCACCAGGAACGATTCGGGAGCTTCGATTGGCGCTGCAAGACGAATGGGCAGCAATGCCTCAACAACTAATTGACACCCTCATTCTCAGCATGGGCAGACGCTGTGAAACCTGCCTAGCAGTCAGGGGAGATCATATCCCCTACTAAAGACCGGATGTTTCTTGCTGGACACCCATCATAGGGATGTTTCGGCCTTCAGTCGCATTGCGCTCCATGCTACTTTTTCAATCAAGCTTCTTTTTATCCCTCCGGTTTCTCTTTTAGTAAGCGTTGCTTACATTACACATGTCCTTACGGTATTAAATGTGTTGATTTGGAAAGCTTTTGTACAAAGTTATATTGAAAAAACCGTCTTGTCCTTAATTTTTGCACACCAGTGTAAATGTACAGAGTTGTTTTTGGCAGACAATACAATATGTTAATAATTGTAATTATATTTGATAAAAAAGTAACTAAAACAAAAAATTTTGTTTGTTGGCCCAAGTACGAAAATTGACTTTTTTTAATATATATATATATTACTTATTATATCTTATAAACCGCAAAAAAACTGTATTTTTATTCTTTTCGCGAGACAATTAAGTGGGGTTACTTTTCAAATGATTCACTGACAGATCGTAATGAATTGTCAAATTCAGTTCTTAGCCATAAAATTAGTTTATTTTATTTATTTGAATGTGTAATTTTTTTTCTCCATTTTATGTTTTTGCAATTCTGTATGTTTTGTTCAGGAATACGGTTCTGAAAAGATTTTTCCCTCGCATTAAATTTCTTCTGTACCTTTTCCATTTCGCCGGCGCTAATCTCGTCAAGAAGGCTTTATCGGCAACACACAATATCTATACACACACAAACATAAAAGTTAGTTTTTAACGGTTTTCATCTATTTTTATGTAGACTTTTCTGATAACAAAAGACCACGACCTCTTTTGTGAATTTGGTGGAGAAAGGTTATCAGCGGGAATATTCCATTTAGCAGTGGCGTAACGTTGACGAATGTGCCTACCCTTTGTAAAATTCAACATGGGGGCCCCAAACCTGACTTTGCAGGGTGGCCCAAAAGTTCTCCGTTACGCCACTGCCATTTAGCGTATCGTATCCATTTTTGGCGACTTTATCGCTTGAGCTGGTGAAACAAGGAAAGTACAATTCGTTTTCGATTGTTTATAAGTCAAGTACAGACAAAAATGTGTGGTGTAATGAAATTAGTCAACTGTTTTGTCAATCAAAATATTAATTAATAAAAAGTTAAATTGTTATAATTTTCTTCATATATTTCTGTTATTTTGGCAAATTTCCATTTTTTAGGTCCAGCCGATGTTTTCCCAAGCAACAAGCAGCACCTTGTGTTTTGGTATAAATGCGTAACATGGACTATGTGATCAAAGGAAAAAAATCATGTATTAACAGCTCTCCTGCATTTTTCTTTACCTAATATTGATAACAAAACAAGTTTTAATCATGCATTGATTATAACCTCTGGTAATTATTCATATAGATTAGTTCTTATTATTAAATGATTGAGATGTAACCAGAATTTCTCAATAAATGAATGTATTTTTGAATTTAATTAGTTAATTGTATTTGTATTAAGTAATGTTTAAATGCAAATGAATTGTTACAAATTACCATTAATTGTACCTGTTTAATTAAGTAATGTTTAATGAACCAATACCATCAACCAGTGTTTTAAAAACATTGGTAAATGGTACTGGTGTATGCATAACAATTAATATAAAATAATTTCAAAATTCATACACATGCAGTTAAATTTAAGATATACTATCGCAACAATGTCAACGCTCAAGATAACTTAACAAGTTAGCAACCCTGATTTCACATATTGTACACATTGAATTGGCAACAATGTGCTTCCCTTCATATGTCACCAATACAGTTGTGATAATAAGTATTAAAATATCTAACAATGCTAATTACAAATTTTCACTTTACTGAAATGTAGTATACCACTGGCTGATTGTCAAATCAAAAGATGTCACCAGATGCAGCCAATAGGAACTGTTCCAATACATGAAACACAGTATAATGGAAAAACACTTATGATAATTTTTTGGATAGGCGATTTCTTTAGATAAGGGGAAATTGGTCGACGGTATAATACTAAGTACCGAAACAGATAATTTGAGCATTACAAAATAAGAATCAAAACTACTTTTAAGTAAATATACTCTTTAATTTTCAAACTGAATGTTTCTTAATTGAATTAATAAATTATAAAAACCACATCCAAAATAAACCGTAAAATCCGACGTATGGCATCCACCCATACTTTCAAGATGCACTTTTTAAATTTTTAGGTATATTCGCTGTAAAACTTGAGCCCTCATTTTTTCAAGAACAAGAAATGTGCAGGTACAAAGAACATATCTTTTTAAGTCATTTATTCGAAATATTATCCCAGGATTTTGAAAAAACTGTGTACTTTTAGAATAGAAACCCTTTATTTTCTTTCAAATAAACAGTGTTGCGATTATGTAGAAGTCTAATTTTTCTTCTCTCATCTCTTGATTATTTTTGAGGCTATCATTTTTATATATATACCTGGTGTATAACGTGCATTCCTAAATTTCGTTATCATCTTTTGTGTTAAAAGTACATGTTATATGCCGGATTTTACGATAATCATTTTTATAATTTCTTCTTAAATTTTAAAGATACTTATTTCAGCAAGAATCTGACTAATAATTAAATTTAATGTGAAGAAATGTCCTGCAAGATTGAACATTAAAAAAAAACAAAGCAATATCAACATTAAAGCATTTTATTCAATTGTCATGTCATGCAAGAGAACAATTCTCACTATATACTCTATAGTATTACTCTCAAAATCTGTTATGTATGTACTAAGTGGTTTTAACTATTTTGGACGAAACAGCAGGGCATGAATGCTTTATTTTTTTAGAGAGGAAAAAAAATATTGCACATTAAAAACATAGCTATAATTTTCAGAAACAATCACAATTGGCAAGAAAAATGTTGAAACTTATAACGTTACTACAAACATTTTTAATTGTGAAAAGCAAATATAAAAATTCCATTTTAAATAAAATGTAAGTTGAAAATTAGGAGATCAATATTAACACATACTAGTAAAATTTCATACAAGAATAAATAATAAAGGAGATCAAAATTAACTTAATTCATATTTAAGTTTTAAATATAAATCTAAAGAATAAACATGAACTAAAAACTAATTTCATAACATGGCACTCAACACTGCATCATTAATAAAAATGAATTAAGACTTAACAAAAATGATATGACATCTTTTAAAAAAAATAAACTTTCATTACAAAGGGGAGGAAAGATATAAATGCATTTTGTAAAAATATTTTGGTTTTCTAAAAAATACTTCACAAACTGAGACCTTACTTAAGCACTTAAGTTTGCTTTTGAACACAGCAATCACATTGCTATTGCTATACTTACATCTAGAGTGCGAAATAAAATTTGCCAAGACGAATATCAATGTAAATTTCACAAATATAATACAGATTCACCGTTTCATTTGAAAATATAGTCATTTTACTAAAAAAGAAGGCAACATGCATGCATGCATCAAGAGTAATCAGCACAATTTTTACCATAAAGGTAATAATCTGAACTCAAGATATAGCAACAATTTAAATTGTGATTCAGCATCTATTTCTCCGTGATTAAAAAAATAATATAAAAGGAATGTAAAATTATTTAGATGCACATGGCACAACTGAAAGGAATAAAAAAAATTGAAGATGATTTATATGAAATAAATATTTTTTACAGATTTAAAGAGTTGTTATATATTAATATTTATTTAAAACAATATCAGATGAGGCTATTATTACTAGGCTACTATATTAGCCTGAATCAAGTTTAATTTTTATTTAAATCTGAAGTAATTACACAATTAAAGCAAGAGCTTATACAACCAGGGGAAGAGGGGGAGGGGGGCACTCAAAAGAATAGCAATGAACAATGTGATATGGTAAATACAAGAGTTTAAAACACATAATAAAAGCATGCTCATTAAATGGAAAATGTTAAGTGTAAAAGCACTATAGTATCAAGTTCTATGTCTGAAGAAAAGTATGATCATTACAAAATGATTAATATGAAAACTTATCAATTTCAAAATCATGAACATTCTTTTTTAAAAAATACCCATTGCTATAGGTTAAAAATATGCTCTGATCTATCCCTGATAAATAGTGGATGAAAAACTGCACACTTTTCAATATAGCACCACAATATTAAAAATATCCAATAAAGACACCAGTAGAAGAACTTGCAGTACGACTAGTAACTTATTGTTTATTTTGCAGATTGAATCAATTTAGCACCCAATTATAAAATAAAAATCCTCAAACATTAAAAAAAAAATCGAAAGACACATTAAAAAAGGGTTTAAAAAGAATCAATAATAAATCACACACAACTTGCATGATTATACAATTTGAAATATAAGCTTTTACAAAGCGCTTAAAAGAAAAGAAATTAACTACCTAATTATAATTTCATTTACTGCTATTAAAATATTGCGAACTTCATTTGAAAATTCATCATGATATTTTATACATATTATGTAATCAAAATACAACATTTTAAAATAATTACACGAAAAAGACCAAATTTAATCACAGTTTAGCTTATTCGATTTCACATTTTCAATACTTTAAATAGCAAAGTTATCAGATTTAAGATTACAAATTCTGTATACGCTTCAAAAATACAAACAAAATTAACTTCAAACCAGGCATTTTAGACAATATCATGGCTTTACATTTACAAAACACAAGAGCCAGTTATATGTTTGATATGAATAATGTACAAGTTTATCACTGGTGAAGATGTGAATATACTAACAAGGCATATATATTTAACAAGTGCTCCTTTCAAATCTTTCACAATACACTTCAACAAGAATTTACAACAGTTTCTTTTAAAAAACTATACATGTGCACTTATTTATTTGAATATAATATATTTAAAATATCTAATAATTCTTATGTATGCATTTCAATCACTCGATCTGACCTGCTCTCCATTTTTGTACAAAAGATAGAGCCTTGCTAAAATATAACAGTCTCTGTACAGCAAAGGTTTTATTTAACTTTTTAAAAAACTATACCATAGTATTTTAGAGGAAGCAGAAGTTCTCTGTTGAGAGATAATGCATCACTGTTACACAGAAGAAGCATTTCTCATTGGGATCCATATCCCTGATACTCATCGGGTGACCTGTTTCCATATTTTGCTTTCCTGAGGGCAGCAAGTTTTTCTCTTGCCTCTTCCAGTTCTCGTTCCTTCCTAAGAATTTCTTCTCGAGCTACAATTTCCTGGGCAATGCCACCTACCATTCGTTTATTGATGACTAGGGATCGCTCTTCATCATGTTCAATGGCTTGTTGGGCAGCACGCACCAAATTGTCTGTTGCACGTTTTACTGCATTTCCAGCTTGCTGTAAAGAGAAATGAAAATTTTTAACAAAAATAAAATCACCAATAATGTGGAATGAAGTGAAATGCTTTTATAAAATTGTCCAAAGATTTCTTAAAAATCTGACATTTTATAAAGTAATTTTTAACTTGACACATCAAATGGAGGAATATTTTAAATAGTTCTAAATAAAATATTGCTGTTAAGCAGTTTTAAAAACTATTAAGATAAAAATAAGATAATCTAGCATTCATTTGCCTACCATTTCTAATTTCAATTACAGAATACACTGAAATTGAAATACTAGAGAACAAAGAGATTAAAATTTAAAACACAAACTCATATATTCATTTTTTGGAATTCAAATAAAATTATATACATTCCCTAATAAGGAATATCAAGGTTGATCCAGCCTTTCAACCCTTCAGTAGATCAATAAATGAGTATTAAGCCTGCTTCGAAAATAAAGGTATAATTTTCGTATCAGACTGACCCCCGGACCGGAACATTTACCCATGGACTTCAGTGCCCAAGGTCACGAAAACTGAGATGGGCACAGTGTGCCTTGGCCCACCACAGGCTGTTGCACCACCAAGTTGAGTTTAATGAATTTTAAGATAATTTGGAAAACTTCTCATAAAATGATATTTTTCATGGTTATCTTAAAAGTATTAAGGTAACTTAGGCAACAAATATTTTATCTACCAAATTGTCTTATTCCTAAAGATATTTAAAATAATCACAATGAAATCAAAATCAAAATAGTTATTTGAGACACAGATTTAAAATATAAAACTGAACATCTTAACAAATTGTTGACCAGCAACTTCAGACATAAATTATATGCAACTTTAAATGTTTTTTAGTATGATGAACTAACTGTATTGCAATCAATCGCTTGAGCATAATAATACACAATAGGTTTTGAAAATATTTCATGCGTCTTAAGTTTCATTAATTGAAATGGATAATATAAGAGCAAATTCAAAATAACATGTCATCAGTCAATGCTTTGGTATGAAAACAAAAGTTAATTGTGAGTGGTCAACAACATGTTAAGATAAAATATCTAAAGATAATTCAAAGTACGCAACTTCATAAAATATTGGAAACAATCTGTTTACCTGTAAACGATGCATAGATTGAGAATCGGGGTCAGCTTTTACTTTGCAAGCAACTAATAGTTGAGCAGTGGAGCTAGCTACTTGTTTGGCAGAGGAAATAAGTTTTTCTTCAGATGCATGTCCTTGTACTAAGGAATTGGCAGCTTCAACAAGACTGTGTGTTGCAGCTGCTACCAGTTTGGCCTACAAAACAGAAAAAATACTTTAATACATTTTAATATTATATATAACATAAAAGCATGTAACTAATAAGTAGGAATGCTTACACCAGAAGTCTTATAAACTATGGTGCAGAAACCCACCAAGGTGGTTTGCCACAGTTTATTTTGACTACTACATTATAAACCTTACAATATAAATAAATCATATAAACTTGCCAAGTAACACAGTAATCGACACAAAAATAAACTGAACATTCTAACTGTAATTAATGATACCAGATTTATCCTAAAAATTTGTAACTGATATATGTATATAGGCAATTAACATAATGAAAATATATATTATAATTAAATGCAACTGGGAGTGACTAGAAGACCCAAGCAAATTTGTTCATCTGATCAAACTGTGGGAGCGGAACATTATAAAATTCCAGCAAGAGATTTAAATATTTTCCTTTAAAACTCTGTTTACACTGCAAATCGATTATTTTCTCGACGTTCTGGAGCAATGGTTTCTATGCCATTGTTAAAAGGATTTTGAAAAATCTTTATATCATTAGCAATAGGATTGATATCCAGAAAAAAAACATTTAATTTACTTTTATAGCACCTAATACTTCAGTTACAAAATCTACAAGAAATGGAATCTCAGCTTACTTCTTCAAACAAATTTTCAAAACTGATAACGATTCAGTATATATGATCTAATAAAATTAATAACTAACATGATTGGCTTTAAAATTTATGACATTCAAGAATTTTACACATAAAGATTATTAATGTACAAGTAGATACAATGCACAATAATTAATTTGAACCACTAACATTTCCCCCTGTTCTTTGATACAGCACCCCTTTTAATTTTTCTACACAATTTTTGCCATTGGCAGTATAGTGATATACATCAAGTCTTTCCATTGAAGACTGGCTTTCTGAACAGCATGAATGCAAAAAGGCTCTTCATACACTTCATAATTTTTATGTATCCCTTGAGCAAAAACACCTGAGCAGTATCTAAAACATCTGTTGATCCCACCAGAACCAAAGAGACATAGTCATTACTAATATAAATAATCAATATTAAAAGTTTTGTGATACTATAAGTTCATACAGACTTCTTCGATTTAAATGAATGTAAATTTATTCACATAATTGAAGTTATGCATGTGGATATTTAGAAAAAATTTTATATATATGTATGTATATATATATTATTTAAAGCTTATGTGTGAATGGCAATTTAGGAATATTTCTAAATGAATTTTTCATAAATACAAGATCCTTAGATGAATCCAGCATGAAAATTTAGGGAAAACCTGATCAAAGGGAGATGTAATAAAAACTTATTTATTATTAGCTACTGGTTTAACAAGAACAATCAAAGGATGGGGGAATTTTTATTATAAATATATTGATTTTTATAATAACAAAACTATCTTAGATATAACCATTTTTTTTCCTCTAATTTTTCCCTTGTATACCTGAGAGAAAAAAAAAGAAAAAGAAATTGCAAGCCTGTCAATAAAATGTCAGATTGAGCACTGAGAGTTATTAAAATTAATCTAGATGCGACATCATTTTAATTTATTATTAACATAGGGAAAAAAACAAACTTTGCAAAATAGATATTGTTTTCAGTCTAAAGATTTATAATACTTACAGCAGATATTAAGCCTTCTGACCATTGACCATCATCTGTAGTACATACTGTATGAGAACCAACCTAAGGATGAAAAGAAACAAAATTTGAGAAAAAGTGAAACAATTTGCCTTCCCATATGCCAGGTATAAGTTTTTAAATAGTTTAATTTCAACAGTTTTTAAAAATTTAACTCAATAGACTTTAAATATTAACTTAGGAATCATAAAAGCTACTTACTTTTCCAGCAGCCACAAGTTCACGTTGAGCTGCAGATGCAGCCTTGACCAATGCTGAAGTAGCAGCAGCTATGGATTTTGCAGCTTCTAAAATCATTTCATCGAAATTCAGTGATTCATCAGTTTCCTGAAAAGATCCTTATCTTTAAAATATTGATAAATCGCAAAATTATGAAATACTATTAATCGAAAATGATACTGCTCATTTTCTATTAATAGAAGAATTAAGAAACTAAAAGTGTAAAGCAATTATGTTTACATTTAATTTTTCTGTATATACAAATGAGAAAAAAGATTTGAAATAATCCTTGTTTAAGAAATGATTAATTACAATACAATGTTGATATACAATTAATAACAATGAATATGCAAAAATGGATAATTATAATATATTTTTCAATCAAACTTTTTGATATTGTTTCAAATTTTGATTAGAATAACTTTTCTGACCATCCCCTTACTTATCATGAAGATTTTTTTTATTATGTGCTTGAGAATGATAATATGTTTTACATTCCTTTTTTGAGAAATTTGATTTTACCAGCAATGCAGACATTACAAGCAAAATTACTTACAATTTATATTGTCCAAAACTAAGCAAATTGTAATTCAAGCTGAAAAAAAGGTCTACTAAATACTAAATTTTCAGATTTGTATTGATTCCAGAATTTCTGGATTACCCAACTTAAAATAAGTAACAGCATCAGTTTATGGATCTCATTTCCATCTATCTAATTACCCTACTTTTTGATGAATCATGTATAAATGACATCTCATAGACATGGCCAATAATTGGAGATCAACAAGCCTAAAAAAATTCAACACAAATTGCATTTTCATAATTAAGGACTCTCAAAACATGGCTAAGTTCTTGTACATAAAATAGATGACACAAAAGTGTCCATTTTCAAAGATAAGAAAGCATGTTAACTGGATCAAACAGCAATAAGTTTTAGCATTCTTCAGAGATGAGTCCTGATTTAATTTGGAGAAAGATTCGGTTTGTGTGCTGATTCAAAGAGAAGGCCAATCTTACCAATCTAGCATAAATGAAAGCACGACTTTGGGGAAGATAGAATCATGTGATTTGTGTGTTAAGATCAATGACAATTACCTACCTGCATGCCATGTATAACCTGTATGTGCTCCAGACAAGTACTCTCCTATAAAATATTGGAATACATGGTTCTTATGCCATGACATACTATATAGTGGCAGTGGCACTTTAAGAATAAATGCATCCTAATTAATGCCTTATCTACCTGAGCTAGACTTGTTGGTGAATATTTGGAAGATATAAGTTTGAAGCAAACGGAATAACCAGCTGCATCTTAAGGTTTTACATAATAGAACATCTTTGAAATTACCTCCAACAGTGTGTGTGTGTGTGATTTGCCTTAAATTCTCCATCAAGACTGGAGCAAGTATGGCCTTTGCTTCTCAATACTGCATCCAAAAACTTAAATTGAAGTATAGAAAGTTGATGCTGTGCCAACCCATTCATTAAAGGCAAACATATGCCCTACTTTAAGCCTATTTAATTCCCCCAGAAAAATACTGAAAATTTTAAAAACATTTCACAGTATAATAATGTAAAATTCCATAAATAAGTCTTTAAATAATGGCTTTTTCCAAAATTCACATTTGTATACTTATTTTTGAAATTTGAATAAAATATTAGCTATATCTTAGTTTCTAAAGGTCTATGTAATGTAAAGTTTTCTACAGGGTGGCCAAGATAAGAGGCCAGGAGTCATACTGAACATGCTATTTGAATTGAGTGCTCAAAAGTTCAGCATGGAACTATTGAATACTCAGGATGTTGCAATGCATAACTCTGTGTGTGCATATTTAATACTTTTAAATAAAAAATATTTTTAATTTACTTTTCTGTAAGTATTTGTACTTCTGCATTCAAACAAAGCCTCTTCTGTTTATGAAGTCTTTCCCACAATTAAAATAATAAAGGCATATATACACAACAGCATTGAATCAACATTGAAATTTATTAGATTCACTATTTTTCAGGGGTGTTTTTTGTTTTAACTTTAAAATATATACCATTGAAAAATGTACAGAAAGGCTTATAGTCATCCTTCAAATTTTAAGAGCTTTTTTAAAAACTATTCAATGCAAAAATTTACAAGGAATATTCATATAAAATCAATAACTGAAAAAAAAGAAAAGAATTTGCTTTTGTTATAGTTATTTTAAAGTGAAGAAGGATGTTAAGACTTATTATATTTTTTAAAATTTCTAACAGGTTGCGGATTGGAGGTTTATAATAATTTGTCTAAAGGTAACTTCATGAAAATTTACTGCAAAAAGGATACAATAAAAATTTACTTAACCTCTGCTAAAATCAAAAGCAGAAAATATGAGTCCAATTGATTAGCTCCAGATGATTTTTCCAAGTCCATTAGTATATGTCTGATTCTTGGTTGAAAAATACGACACAACCAAGAATATCAAACATATCTAACGGTCAAGGATTTTGTTCACTTGAGAAAAAAGCTGCCTGAATAGTCTTCTTGAAAATTACACAGAAATAATGGAATAATTTGTCAAAAGAAATGCAAAAGTTATTACTTACATGATGTTTGCTGATGCGTGGTTTTAAGTTGGCAAGTTTCTTGGCAGCAGCATCAATAGAATTGGCAGCACCCAAAAGCTCATTCTCAGCAATGATCATAGGATCATCAGGATCTTCCCAATCTGCTCCTGAATGGCAGAGGAAAGAAATTAAGGTTTAAAACTAATAAGATAATTTACACTAACAAAATTTAAGTTTAGATGAGCAACTATCAGCACAAACTTAGCTTTATATAAAAATCCAAGTAAATTATATGTTTTCCCTTCAAATTTTAAGATCTATTCAAGATAAAAAAAATTATGTAGTAGACAAAAAAATTTCAAAAAAAACCTTTTAGACTTTCAGCACAAGACACTACTTCTTGAACGGATAGAGCTATTGTTCTTGAAATAGTTCCAAGTTGTTGCTTATTTTCCATTGTTGGCTTTTGAACCACCTATAGATATAAGTTTAATATTAACTGAGCCCCCAATAAATAGAACTCAAAAATATGCAATTTATTCAATATTATTGATACTTGGAAAACCATAATATCAGTAGAAATCATTGTTCCAAAAGTGCACTTACAATTTTTAAAACTATTTTTCATTTAAACATTAATAAATTTTAATTTCATATAATGTTACTACAGTCAAAATATTCAGAAAAAACTAAGTCTTTGATATAAAATTCATTTTATATGAGATTTTTGTTTCAAAATAATTAATAAATTTTGAATTTAGAAATTTTTTTTATCCCTTTATTATAATAAGGATTCAAAGAATTAATTAACCTGATGAACCATTTGCAGCAGTTCACGGAAGTGCACAGCACAATTGTGACCAGATGCTAAAGTCTCATGCTTAAGTTTTGAGGTTTCAGAGGTATATGCTGCAGCCTAAAATGAAAGAAACTTACCATAAATATGACACAGTTAACAGACATAAATAAATTGCAGAAAATATCTTATTATATATCTTATTATATATATATATATATATATAATCAGCATTTATATATATATATATATATAATCAGCATTTATAATTTATACTCAGGCAATCATCTAGTTTAATATAACTCTTAATTTGAAATTATATCTCATTCAAAATAACTTTTAACCAGCTCAATTTCATTAACTTTTCAAAATGGCCAATACACCAATCAAATAATCAGCTTGACTACACAGATTTATTAACAGTATTCTATATAGTAATGATTTATTAAACTATTCCTGGCTAGATTTAATGTATTTTCTAATTATTAAGGAGAAAGAAGCAAAATTGTTAATTATATATGTAAACAAGTAACTGCAATATCATTTTATCAATGTTTACTTTGCTCTGAATAAATTTTAAAATCTTTTTTACATTTGTTTCTCCACTATAATTATATAAGTTTAAATCAGTACTTTATTTAATCAAATATTTTTAGAACTATACATTTTATATAATCAAATAATTAAGTGACAAAATTATCACATAGAGTTCACAAATGGTAAGTGTGAAAGATGCCCAAATACAGAAATTTATTTCTCAAGGGTATAATATTGTTACAGCAGTTATTAAACATAATGAGTATAAGAAAATTTATAAATATCAAGATTTTCTTCAATATTTGTCAGATAGGACTTAAAATAGTTGTATTTTGTAAATAGTGTGAAGAACAAGAAAAACTACAACAGCTGCAAAAGTACCTGCACAGTAATAGGAATGACGGATAATATTTTTGATATTTCTCAAGTATTTGAGCCTAAACCTCTAAAAGTTTATTTTAATTTAAGTGAATAATGAGATCAAACATGACTGATTAGAAATTTAAATATTAGAATATAATTATTTTTTTCATTTGCTTGCAATACTTAGGGTGGGATTATTTAACATTAATCAATTTAAAATTTAAAGAATAGTTTCCAAAACCAAATGCTTTACCTTAGCAACCATTAGCAAATCAAAAATAGCTTTTCTTCCCATGTTGGCAGCAACAATGATATCTTCTTGTTTACAGCTTTTTCCTGAAGCAACAGCTTTCGCTGTCGCCAATGTAACTGGCTTAGTGGCTCTCACCAAATCTTCAGCAGTTGCAGAGCGCATAGGTGGATCTGGAGAATCATAAGCCTATAAAAAATGTAAAGGATTTTGATTATTTTATATACATATCTGCTAATAATTTAGAGCACTTACTTATAAAATGATCTAGATAATTTGAGTTGTTAAAGCTTCCTGTATATTGGAGGATATAAATTTAGAGAAACTAATGATTTAAAAGATTCACAATGTACTTTACTAAATTATAAGGTATTTACAAGCAGTCTTATAGATATAGACCTATTATTCATTAGTCAATTTCTGTTACAACATATAAAGTTGATTTTCCCATTGAGTTCATTGGTTTGAATTTAAAAAAAAATGACCATCAAAATAAACATAATTTATTATAGGTAGTACCTAGGTTTTAATTAGGAAAATTTAGAAATTTTTAAAAATAAAGGAAGACAAGATTTATTCTTATGTAAAAAAATTTAAATGTCAAGATATATGGTTAAAAATCGGGAACACATAGTAAAAAATGTAATAAATATAGTGAATACAAAATAAAAACAACTTGAACTTAAAAAAAAATATGTATTAACAGTAACACTTAACTAATGAAATTGAAAAGAAAAAAAGTATAAATTGTATCAAAAAATTAATTTTAAAAAAAATCTATAAAAGAATATTTTTCCATTCTACTAAATAGAATCAATTTAAAACTAAAAAGTTGTATTTTAAAGAAAAATGCTTACCCTTATTTCTTGAGCAATGGCTTCAATGGTTGATTCTAAAGCTCTAGTGCCACGAGAATGTTCATCCTCCACCGATTTTACAGTTTTCAAAAGGGATGTTACATTTGTCACCATAACCTAAATTTAAACATTTAAAAGGAAATTATTCATCATTAAATCATGGATGTTCATATTAAAAAAATATATAGAAAGTATCATCTAAATCGGACTATTTACCAATTTGTTGTACATTAAAAAAATTTATAGATTTTACAGTTATTACACTTTTATTTATTCATAAAACTACTATATGAAATTTAAGAAAATTCCTCGATCAGAACTTGCCTCATATTGTCTAACTCGAATCTTCAGCATTAAGTAATGATACAAAAACGCACACACTAAATTATAATGTTAACAATTAATTTTAATTAACCACATTTCTAAAATCATATCTAACTTTACTACACTTACATGTCTTAGCTTTCATTTTAAACATAATTGCGATTCAATGCATTAAATTTAAAGCCATTAAACAAAAATTTCTGATAACTTTCTATTACTTAAAATCAGAACAAATAAATTGTGAACATTAAAATTTTAACTTTATTCTATCTGAAATATAATGTGTTTATTAATATAGTTACATTTTATTATCTTTCAACCATCTTTTAAAATTAAGTTTTTTTTTTGAATATATATATATAATATATATATATATATATATATACACAACATAATTTTCATTTAAACAGTGTTGACAGATTTTCAGGTTGCTTCTTTCTTCTTTATACATTTGTTAATACTTAGATAAATCATGTTAAAAAAGTAATATAAAGCTATTTACCCTCCCTTATATTATATATATGTACTTCTTTCTTTTACGAATAATTGCATTTTTTGATCCAACATAAATCCTGATTATCAAATTAAGCTATGTCTGAAATGGTTCTAATTGGAATTTTTTTTTATAAGTGAAATTTAAATAAGAATTTTCAAGTAAAATAAACATTTTTAATACATAAACGACTATAAATAACTATCACTTTTTTCTCCTTAAGTGACATTTTACCACTATAAATGTTAAAAACAAGGTGGCATTTTTTAAGGCAAAATTAACAGTAAAACACAACAAACTAATCTATAAAAAAAAAACTTAAACCTATACCTAGATTTATTTATCTGTCAAAAAGTATCTTTCTATGTATTTTACAAGTACACTAAGAATGAAATGTAACAATTCTAAAATAATTAACAAATCCCAAGCATGCACATATTGAAATGGGTATTGCAGTGTTCTTATAACAGATTTTTAAGTGAATGATTCAAATAAATAAAATTCATACTATTTTTTTTTTTTTTACTTTTAAAAATCTGGATTTATTTCCAATAAAAACTTTTATTCCAGCTCTCCTTTTAACAACAGAATTAAAGCAAAGGTAAGAAATATTTTACTTCAATAGCACTTATGAAAGTAATTTTGCATACCACATTTTAAAAATAAGGTAACAAGCCCCTGAAAGAAAACTTTTGTTCATGAACTCCCCAGGATGTACTATGCAGTACAGGACTAGTACATATTACTTCTCCTCATAGCTGGATAAACATTGGCTTCATATGGTACCCATCAAGAACATATCACTAGTAATCTACTTGCTCATGCACAATACTGTTTGCACTGCCAATGGAGATGTTGATTTATTGTGCAAATTTGCTCCAACACAACAATCAAACTTGAATCGAAATTTTACTATGGCACACATAATCTCTGTAGATGTGTTTATTGTACGGATTGCTGTTCAATTGCACATTTGTTCATCTTTATACAAGCCACACCTATGTTTTATGACATCACACTTGCATTGTATACTTTCACCATTTACCAATGAATTTCAATTCTTTAAATGTAGAAATCTTCACAGTTCTTTACTACAAAAGTTGATTGGATTTTTATCAACAAAACTATATTCTAACATACTTTAGTGCACTACACAACAACTAGTTACATTTACTAGCAGCATTTAAATATTGTGTTCACCTCAACCCCACTTAGAGAATTTCTTTCATTTTCATAAGTAACTTGAACAAACCTGTCAGAACTCTTCTTGACTTATATTTTGAAACATTTTTATTTAACAGCTATATTTTTTATGAATTTGTGATTTTTTTTTTTTTTGAATTCTTAAAAAAAATTAAGTAATTTCAAAATACATTTTGTTTAGGTTGGTGTTTTGATCATCAAATCAAAATTGATCTGTTACTGATCAATTTAAAATGTATCAGGTTTTTGGGTTAGGATAGGCTTAAAAATAAAAAAAACTAGGCCTACTTAAAATTTTAAATAAAAAAAGAAACAGATGCAAAAGACAAATAAGTAGAATAAATCAAAATGTGGGAGGAAAAAAAAGAGACATATTTCATAATAAATTCAGCAGTTTATTGAAGTACTAAAATGATATGAATAATAATATTTATTGCACACAAATATAATCCACAGTCTACAAAGATATAACATTTTTTTAAAGTTAAATAGTAAAAACACTATATTTAATCACAGTCAAGATTTAATACTGCAAACCCTCCTAAATTGATATGTATTACCAACAATATTTACAGTTTATCACTAAATACAACTGACCAGAAAACTGTATAAGCAAATTTTTACATTCATATAGAAAATATGCTTTATTTTAAGAATTCAGAATAAAAAGAAGGCTTTACTAAAAACTTATTAAATAAAACTGTGTGGTTTTTGTTTGTTTCATTCCAATGCACAAATACTTTGTAATTAAAATTTTTTTTAATCTTTTAAAATTTGAATTCAATACAAAAATTATTGGATAGTTTCCTATAGAAAAGTTTTATTTGATAGATATTCTTGGTCCTCTTTCAAAATTGTGCCAGCAAATAGGCAAAGGGGAAAAAAAGAAACACAGAAATTCTTAGAAGAGAATATAAAATCTTTTTTTGTTTTAAAATCTATTGTTTAACTTAGAAAATACGAAACAGCATGTATTAAAAGATATGCAGGATCTTTATACACAAAACTTTGATGAATCATGAATAATTTTTTTAAGTATTTTTACAGTGTTCAACATAATTTATCTAAATTGCAAAAGTATTAAAATTTGGTCCATTTATAATACATCTAAAAGCTGTAATTTTCATAAACGCAGGTCAGACCATTTTAAAAAAAAAAAATAGTAACAGCAAAACCTAGTTACAAACAAGGAAAATATGCAACACAAGTTTCTCATTGTTTCTATGTCCAAAATACAATAAAAGGTATAAACTGTATCCATGAAGCTTTGCATAAATTGCACGTGGAGAAAACATTTTCTAGATTAAAGACAAAATTAATAACGACTAATGGACAAGCAATGGAGTTGTGTCAATATCATCCACTGCTTCAGACTGTTCAGAAAGCAAACGAATAAGTTCATCTTCTTGATCCGATTGAAGCCACTCATCAGAAGTGCAACTTTCTCGGACAACCTGTATTGAGACAGAGAACAAAGATGTCACCCAACACTGATGCTGTTTATACCTTTAAATATTGATATTTAGTGGGTGTTAGGTGCATGCATCCAAAGCACTGCATATTCCAACAAGGGCCACTGTAGAGAGGATAGTTCTAATACCATGCGTTGTTGAATCAGTGAAGCAACATCAGTGTTCTCTGCTCCAACTTAAACATGCAGGAAAAAGCTTGGGCAAAATACATGCTGATGGTTTAAAAAAAATAACAGATGTGAATGTGGAATAAGAAAGAAGAATATGATGCCATTTCTAAGGATTGAAAGGATAAAGTTTTTGTTTTAGAATCTTAAGAAAAAGAACAATTCTTATGGAAACATAACATGCTCTGTTATTGAAATCTAATTAAGTTAGCATATGACTTTATCTGAAACTTTCTAATGCAAGATTAAACAGTGCTTAAAGGGAAAAAAGAATGCAAAACAAATTTTTAAGATCAATGTAACTTTAATTATATAATTAAAAAATTCTTCCTATGCAATATTTTCCAAAATATAGAATATTAAAAAAAAATCAGCATCATAACTAAAACTAACAATAGAATATTTCAAGCAGCAAAACTTAAAATACAAATTTTATTAGGAAATTATATATTTATTAGAAATTATATATTTAATTGCAAACTCATAAAGTAAAATGCTCATTACAACTGAATATTTGTGTTTTAAATAACTTATTTTTAAAGTTACACTAAAACAAACAAATAGCACACAAATTTTTTTAAAAAATCTGTGCTAATACATTAAAAAAATTATAAATTCATTAGTATGAAAGCATGCAATGCTGGAAAAGTATTTTACATATCAAAATGGATTAATCTTAGAAGAATAAACTGAAAGTTGTACATACCCACACAGCCAACAATTGCATAGTAAATTTTCAATAATCAGAACATTTAAACTTTTATAAGTAACACACAGTAGAAGTATTAAACTTATTTTCTTCTTTAACCATTAATTTAATTAATTTTAATAAAAATTAACAGTTCAATGATTCTTACTTTGGCAGAGTCTCGAAGATGTATCATCGCAGGATCATGAATACTTTTGCCAGATGCTGCTTTTGTGGCTTGCACAAGGTCTCCCAGAGCTGTAGCTACATCCTTCACAGCATTAATTAACAGAACCTGTAAAGACATTGGAAAATTGAAAACTCCTAGAATTAAGTATAAATTTTTCTTATGTAACTTTATCCAAGGTACGAGAAATAAAGTACAGAATTTGGTAATCTAGAAATTTACAAATTAAACCAATTAAAGTATAATTTTAAAATATGAGACAATAGAAATTAATGAAAAAGAAACAAAGAAAAGCAATTAGAATATTCTATAAGTAATAAACATATCTTAATTGCTCTCTTAATTTACTTATAAATGACTACAGATGCCTTTTACAAAAAATCTAATTATGACTTCTTTCAATGAAATTTTATTGAATCTTAAAATTACTTTGTAATGTTCAAAATATATACCTGTGCATCTGAGTTATTAGCACCAAGAGAAGCAGCTCCCAATTTTACAACTTCAGCCAACTGTATGATAGTCGTGACTGCATTTTGGGCAGCTACAGCAAGTTGTTCTTGGCTAGAAGCAGCTCCAGCCACAAGAGTTTTGGTGTCCTCCACCAAAGCTTTAGCAGTCTTCAGGATATTTTCTCTGCAAATAAAAATAGAATTAATAAGATTTTTGTAGAATTTTTCTATTCAGGGAAGTTCATACTTTTGTGAATTAATGTACCTAAAAAATATATTAAGAAAGATTTACTAACCTATGATCAGAGAATGTTTCTTTTTCATTTTCAGCATGCAATGTACCAGCAGTAGCAAACATTATGGTAGTGTCTAAATCTCCAATTATTCCACTTACAGTGCTGGCAGCATTTATGCAAGCCTGAGTACCTCTTGATCCAGCTTGTAAGGCAGCAAGGACAAATGACACCTATTAAGGAAAATAATTTTCATTTAATAGTACATGTATTTCATTCATACACAAAATTCCTTTTTAATATACATACCAAATAACTACTTATAAAATATCTCAAATCTAATCTTGCAGAAAAAGCTCATTCGCAAATAATTCATACAGTATTGTGAAGACAAACTTTTCAAAAATTATTTTGCACTAGTTAAATTTTTTTCAGTTTAGATTTCAATGATAAAACGTTTTTATATTAGGCATTACATCAATAACCTATCTTAAATAGATTATAATCATCGAACAATAATATCTCCATTTAAAAATTTATTTTTCAAAATGCTTAGTTTGATCAAAAATATGCATGTAAAAATTACATAAGCGTAAAACATACTATGAAATAAATATCAAAATTTGTAATAGAAGATAGATGAAACAAAAAAATACCTTTTCTGTCACAGTTCGAGCATTATCAGAAACATCTCGTTGGCTGTAGGTATCGGTTGGATTACTCTGACAAGAGCCAGCAGCTTTCGTTAGATCAATACAAGCCGAACCTAAGTCTTGAACACTGCTCTTAATTCTATTGGCAACCTAAAATGGTAAAAGTTAATGGTTTAATACAATATGTACCTAAATAATAATTTATGTGAAATCTACATTTATTATTAAAACATACAAATTTCAGCTTTTATAAGTTTTCCTAAATGGAAAAAGTATTTTGTATTGATTTTTATGTAGACCATTATCATCAGCATTGTCACGACAGCCCTTTATGAGCCCGAGTCTTCCTCGAAAGTTTTTTTTCATTCTGCCCTTCTCCCAACAATTGATCTTTTTTTTCTACTTTTAGAATGGCAAATTCCTCATCCTCAGTCTTTTCATCTCCTTTTGAGCTTTCCCTATGATCTTTTATTAGAGAGTTGCATTAAAATATTTAATGCTTTTCATTCTGGGCTCACTTTTATATATGCCCTACCCATCTCATTCTACTTAGTTTTATAGACTTGATAATATCGCTATTAAAAATCTTACATAGTTCAAAATTATATTCTTTTTTCCTCTGACTGTTACTATCGAGAACAGCACCAAACATGGTTCACAGGACCTTCCTTTCAAAAGTTGTCAAGATCTTTTTTTTTTTGTTTTTATGTAGATAAGGAGTTTATTTTAAGCATACAAAAAATTAAATCAAGTAAACAAAATATATTTTGACAGAATTACAATTCCTCACTTAATATATATATATATATATAATATATATATATATATATATATATATATATATATATATATATATATATATATAATCTGTCTATGTGCATATTACTGCATTGAAAGATTTCAAAATTTACATACACTTGCCAATTTATTTCAATTATATATCAATGAACATATAACATTTCATTTTCAATTTCAGTAAATCTTTTCAATGTTGTTTAAATAGCAATATAAAAGAATCTTAAAAGAATTATCTTTTAAAAAAATGTTCATTAATAAGAAAAAAGTTTCATTTTTTTTTTTTTTTGAAAATTAGTTGTTAATGTCATTTCTGAGCACTGATTTTTATAATTTTTAATACAAAAGTGTCTGAAATTCATTATATAAACAAACCTACATCCAGATTAGATGTCGAAGCTACAGCACCACGAGTATCTCCAGCAACATTTGCAAAAAGGTGAGCCAATTTGGCTGCCAGAGGTCCAAGCTGTGCAGCATCTGTGGTTGATTTTACAATCTAAAATGAAGGAAGAAAAATAAGAAAGGTGTAGATAATTATAACAAACCTCCCACAGAATAAAAAATGACAGAAAATACTTTTAAAATAACTTATATATGATATTCATACAAAAAAATCCAAACATTAAAATATTTTTTATATTAAAATTTTAGTAAGTGAAAAATAAGTTTATCTGTAAATTATACTCCACATACATATTGTAAAATTTACAATCAACTTAGCTTGCACATTAACATAAATATTTTTAGCTTACAATTCCATTTTCACATTACATATGTAATTAACAATTTCATTCCTTCCTCAACATGATCTACATTTTTCTTTATTTTGAAGAAATTTACTTCTGAGCATAAATTTCCGATTCACTATTAAAGAGTTTTCAGTGGCATAAGTAAAAATAACTAAATTTCGTAAAATTTACCATATCTTGGGCAATTTTGGCAATTTCTTTTGAGCTAGTTACCATTCTTGTCTGGTAATCAACAAAGGAGCTTTCAGAAACATCATTTCCAGTATGTTCATCGACCTGAAACATTTAAAAATTCAAGTTCTTTTGCTTTAACAGGACACAAAAAATATTTAAAAAATTACATAGAGCTCACCTTTACAATAGATTTATTAATTGTATCTACAAGCCCAGTGACAACACCAGCTTCAGTTGCAGCAGCTTCCAATGTTTGTAACAAGTCATGCAAAGCATCTTTCATTCCATCAGCTGATTCATCCAATTCACAGTAGATATGTGTTGCCTATATAAAAAACAGCATAAGTTACTTAAGAGTTTAAAAGGGGGAGAAAATTAATTTCTTAAATTAAAAGCATCAGAGAGGAAGAATATTTAAACTATTATTGAAATAAACAGTGAGTTCTGTGTGCAATCTGCTAGATCTTAAGGCATATATTTCCTCATATACTTCACAGTTTGATTCTTAAATTAAAATTTATCTTCTAAATTGAAGATAAATTGCTTCTGCTCAAGTGATGACAAGAAGCTAAAAAATTAAGGACCAAGTGGGTTTTTTTGTATTTAATATGTTATGTTTATATTAATATCCATTTAGCTAAAGGCAATGTACAGTAAATCCCCTCTCATAACCTGGTATATGCATTTTATTTTTTAAACACAATTTACAGTTTTTATGAACACTACTTTAAACACAGCTTAATTGGTACTATGTGTGCACCAAGTAACATGTTGATGAAATGAAAATTAATTTTGAAAAGATTTATTATCCTGAAGCCTTCCATCTCCTCTCCTCAAACTTAAGTTAAGTAAAATTATATAATATAAAAGTTTCAGGCAAGTTTAATGTACATCACAACTAGAAAGAAATTGAGAGAGATGAACTCCTTTAAAAAATGGAGTTTCCCCAAAATTTGAGAGACACATTAACAATTAGCATTACCAGCCAAAAGTTACATTAATTATTGGAGCTGGAACATAAAATAAAATCACAACATCTGTCATTCTTTTAACATTTTACATGAACCTTTTTAGTATGCTATACACACATGATCCCACACAATTTTTCAGCTATGTTATGTGAATCCATCTTGTATGAACCTGTGTTATGGAGGAAGGTATTACATTTTGAATTTCTCACTTGAAAAGAATTTACCATCTATACAACATGCACTTTTAGAAAATATTCGTTGCTCACTGTTATATATCAAATTTGAAATCCATGCCAGTTTTTGCAAGTTCTGCATAACTATAAATAACATTTCCTTATGAAGTTAAGAGTAATTGGTGAAGATCCTACTTACTTTGGGATTTCCTCCAGCTTCTTTAGAAGCATAAATCAATTGTAATGCAGATTCTGCCACAGTTTTTGTTTGATCCAGTAAAGCCATTTGTTGCTTTGAATTGAGAGTTTTTGAAGCACTTCCGATTGCACTTTGGACTAGAGGTTCGAAGAAAGATGTCATTTGTGTTACCTGAAATCATTTTGAATTCTATGATTAAAGACTTAACAAACAAAATGATATTGAACTAAAAAAAGTTTATTAATATGTATATTTATACTAAGAATAAATTAGTAGAGGTGCTAAATATGTCTAAGATAAGGTGAATAAGATTTTATTACAATAGGAAATCAGTAAATTCGTTTTTAAGGGATTATAATTCTATAAAGATTTTTATTAAATTTAGATGAATCATACCTCGTATAGCATCATTGGTAAGCTATAAGAATAAACTTTTGCTATAGTATACATACTAAAAAAAAGCTAATTTATCCCATCATTTTTACTATGAATTTATTACTAAGAATATACTGAATACTTATTAAGATTTAATAATACAAATGACTTACAAAATTTCTCAATTAATTATAATTTTAAGACATATTTAATTACTCATTCCTAAAATAATCTAGATATTTCGCATTAATACAAAAACATTATTAGCATCTGATTTAAAACTACAGACTGAAAATCTACTTAATCTAATTCATTTTCAAATATATGTTTAAAACACACATCAACAATATCAAATATAAGATTTTATTAAAGTTAATATAAAGAATATTTACACCAAGATAAGAGCTCTAGTACTATTATTAATAAATGAAACATTAACAGTATTTTAATTTAAACATGATTGCATAGTTACAGCTCTAAAATATTACTCTTAATCATTATTTACAGTTTGTACATTTTCCAAACATGCATTAATATTTATTACAAAGTTTGAATTAAAGAAAAGATCAATTTACTTCCTTCAAATGGTTATTATATTACAGATATATAATTAGATGCTTAAAAGTAATTCGTAACAAAGTACTAAAATTTAAAGAACACAACTTACTAAGTGGCCAAGTTTTTCAGCTTCACCTTTGGCAGAATTTCTCACTCCATCTATACGATCCATAATTTCAGAAGCTGAGGTTTCCATCTGTTCTTGATATCCCTTATAAATGAATGAAAAAAAAAAAAAAACTTATTTCAAAATTTGTTTATGATACATTTACAATTAATGAATAAAGTTCATATACAAAATAATTTAAATTTTAATAATTGAAATGAATGATCATCAAAAAGTTAAATATTCCATTTAATAAAGAACTGCAACTATAAAATATTACCATAGGTATTTCATTAAAATTTTTGGCTTTAGGTAACAAATTCTGGGTCTGTTAAACTGTTGTGCATACAAAACAATTTCTCATTAAAGTACCTATATCAACATTCTATATAAAATTTTAACTCAAGTAAAATAAAAGAAAGCTTTTTTAAAAAATTTTTTGAATACATAACAATTATCCCTGCACATATATCTTTATAAATAAAAATCTTTTAGTTCAGATTTCTTAAATACATCTCAGCATATTTTTTAAATATTCACTTTGCACCAATTAAAAAGTTCTGGTAGAAAATATTAAACTGACAGAAAACATACCTTCAAACTATAATCAGTTCGTGGCTCTAAGTTTTGACTTATGATACTAAGGGAAGCACGATCGAGCTCTCTAATACAAGTACTTAGTTTCTCAATGGCAGCATCACATTCTTTTTGACCAGGAGCTTTATCTCTGGAACATAGAAAATGCAAAAATTAGTTCTGCAAACTATAATTAGTAGATACACCTTTTTACAAATGCCATCATGATGCTGATAAACTCAAATTTTACATTAATTTTTTCAAACCCCTTTAAAAAGGCCTTAAACATATTCTCCCCCATTAAAATAGAGCAATATAAATAAAACAAAATAAAAACACTACACATTAGGAAATGCTTCAAACTTTTTTACAATAAACATAACTTCATAATATAACAAGTAAAAATGTTTCGAAGAGAACAAACAAATGCTTTTTGTAATAAATATTTTTAAGGCTTATTTAATAAATGAGTAATTCTGTAAATTTATTATTTAAACCATCTTATTTAAATTTCTGAAATGGAAATATGAAGCAGTTTATGTTTTTACCATTACATGCACAAACAATATATATATATATACATATCATGTTTTTTATTAAGACAAGGTAAATATATCTTCAAAATAAACATTAATATACATTAATTTCAAATATTAAATTTAAAAAAAACAGAATTTATAACAAGCTTCTAAAATTGCTTATTTAATAAACATAATAAAATAACAATAATCTTGTTAACACACTCACTTAATTGAAGCTACAAGCTTCTTGATGGAGTCAGATACATTTTTGCTGTTATTTGCCAAAGTTTGCCATGTAGGAGGATCTTTTGGATTGACAACTAATGATTTGGCAGACATAATCATGTTACAAGAACCATCTATAATGCTTTTTCCAGCTGAAGTTATAGGTTCTTGTGAAACTTTAGCCTACAAGTTAAGGATTAGAAATGAATATAGTAATAATTGAGATTTAATTTAACCAACAACAAATAAATATTAAAACAGTTAAAGAAATATTTAATACCTTTGCGCTTATTTTAGCAGGTACACTGGCAAATTCAGCAGAACTTGCAAACGTGGTAAGGTTTTCTACAGCCTCAACTAATGGTTTTATTGCAGAAGATGTATTTTGTCTGTTCTTATCTGTTGGTTCTTGATCTAAGGCCTAAGAAAAAATATATCAAAATAGTAAATCTACTGCATACATTGAATAATATCTTAGTAAGAAAATTGAAATAATGAATTTACAAAGTTATGCCAGTAGAATAATTTTCTTGACCCCCCCCCCCCCCTCCAAAAAAAAATTTCATACAAATAAAACAAAAGTTACAATAAATATTCAATGATAGAGGAGGAGGAAAATACACAGAAGTTCTAAATTATATTTGAAAAAATGTCTGACAAAAATAATAATAAAAGATTCAAGATCTTTAAAAATTTAGCAAGATTTAAACTTAATTTGGAAGCTTACTTTTATTTCTTTCACAAGATTAGCAGTAGCATTTGCTACATCTTTTGCAGATTGAACAAAGTGACGCTTAGCCACTGGATTGGATGTTTTAGATGAGGCTATTCTGCATGAATTGCAAAGTGCAGAAGTATGTTGAGCAATAACAGTAGCAGCAGCCAATACCTATAAATCAGAAATGTATTGAATAGATTCAAGGAATTAGAAAGCCTTGAGCAAACTTAAAAAAATATTAAATATAATTAAATGTTTTAATGGTTATAAATAGATAAAAAAAGTGTTTAGCTAAATGATTTCTTAATAAATGGATTTTGTTAAAAATTTGTCTAATTACAGAGCAAACTCCAATGTGAAGCACAATACAAATTTAAAAAGAAAGATAAGAAATTGAACATATATAACTGAAAAATAAAGTATTTCTCTGATTTACTTACTTGTTGCTTTTTGCTGGCAGAACTAGTCAGTTGTTGGCAAGCTGTTTGAATTGCTTGGTTAGCACGAGCAAATTGGTTAACATCAACTAGTCCTTGTCGACCTGCCACACTGGAGGGATCCGACACACCAACTAAATAGGCAGCCTGTAATAACAATATTCCTCAGTGATATAAAAGTTTATGTACTTTACAACTGTTTGTTTAATTACTCATATTGAAATAAAATTTGAACCTGAGCAGCTGCTTCAACAAGACCACACACAGCATTAGAGGCATCATTCACAGATGATCCAAAATTTTCCTGGTCATTCACTTTGGCATAATTGGCAATTCCAGTCATACCAACTCCTAAATTCTGAAAGGGGAAAAAATTTGATACTAATAAAAATACAAAACAAAAAATTACATTTCAACAAAAATATAACCTTAGTAATGTAGTTATACAATATTTTGTTTATGGCTACTATAACTTCGCACTTTATTTCGAAGTACATTTAAGCTTTAGTGTGCCCCCATTAAAATCTTCTTTTAAAATTTTATTAAAATGCTTAAATATTTATGCGGAAAAAAGGAAAACAAACTATAATATAAATAATGATGCAATAAAAACTAAGAGTTGCAAATTCAAGTGCCAATATTTTGTCCTAGCCCCTTTAGTGCCAAAAAAAAGTTAGGCCATTTGCTCTCCAGTGCCAACATTTTACATAGGCATGACTATATGGTCTATTGGGAGGAAAAGAAAAGGCACAAATAAGCAAATTTTTGTTTGAAATAAGTAAATTCTTCATTAACACTGTCAGGGTCATTTTCTTAAATTCCAAAGCTTTCAGAATAGTTTTACTAATAGCAGGCAAAGAAAGGTATCGTATTTCAGAAAAAACGTGTATATATGTCTGGGGCACTCAAAGTAATGGTTAAGCAGAACACATATATACACCAGCATCTGTTTAGGGGTTAAAATAAATTACGAAAAAATTTTCACTAATGAATAGTGTACCTTACCTTAGATTTCTCAGTCACACCATCTAAGCATTCATAGTAACTCAAGTCACTGATTGGCTCCACAGGGTTGTCCAATAATGGTCGCAAACTCTAAAACATACAAAATTTTGCTTTAACATCAATAAAATAGTAAACAGAGATTTAACTTTTAATGTTTTAAGTCAGTTTTATAGTTAAATACATCATAGCAACAGCTATAGCATAATACTTACTTGGATATTTCTAATAGCATTATCACATTCCTTTTGACCCGGTGTTGCAGAAGTACAGACATTTATAAGATTATTAATACTTTCAGTCACTGATCTATAATATAAATGTTTCAAAAATTTCTATTACAAAATATATATATATATATATATATATATATATATATATTACACCAAAACTAGCATAAAAATACAACTTTTCCCTATTAATGTAAAAGAATAACTAGTATTTACATATTTAACCAGAAAGTAATTTCATGGAAAAAATTTGAGTTCTGTTTAATTTAAACATAACAGAAAAATTTGCAAAACATGTCCATATAAACAAATAACCAAAGAAATAACAAAATAAACAGATAGAATGTTTTTAAAGAGAAGTTAATGTTTTAAGAAATTAACTACAAATTTCAAATGAACTTTCAGGATTGCTAAAGATTATCTTAACATTTATAATATATAAAGATAGAAGAATCTGAAAGATACTATCCCAAAAAAGGATGAAAAGATATGGAAAACAAGTTAGAAATTTTTTTAAAAAAGTATTAGCTCAGCTGGACAGGAATGTTGATAGACATTTTATGAATTATAAAAATATTGCTCGAGATAGCTGGGTTCGATAATAAAAATGACGTTTTCCCATTGACTTAACATTCTAGCAGTAATAATTCCTATTTCCTCATGAAAGAGAGAAAACAGAATTTTTAAATGATATACAATATATAACTCTTTAGTCAAATCATACCTAGCTGCAGCAGCCAGTTGATTTTTAGCATTAGGAGCACCTGGATCAGCTGCAACAGATTTTGCAGCAACCAACAATTTACTTGAAACCATGGACACATTTTTAAGGCTCACAACCATAGATCCACGAATTTCAGCATCCTAAGGATGTACCAAAATAAATTGCTCAATTATATATATATATATATATATCTTAGAAATGGTAGCATCTATATTTTAAAATAAAGTTTACAACTATAAATTTATTTTACATCTATAAAACTGTACATTTTTAACTTTATTTTGTAAGTATTCACTACTTTATGGATTTTAAAGAATTGCTAAACACCTATGCAATTTTATCATTCAAAAATTTCATTTATTTTTTGAACCAAGACTTATAAAACCTGTTTCAATATTAAGATTACTTTGATACTTTTTACAATTTTTCCCATATAATTCAAATGCAGATAGTATACATTATAAATAGAGAGGAGAAAAATAGATCAAGTGAAAATAATTTAAATGGTTTACATATAACATATTACAACTGTTGTTCTTTTTGTGAAATCACTTCCACTACGGTATCTTGGGACATCACATTTATTTATATAAATACGAAAATAATGATTGCGGATACTGCACACAGCAAGTCTGACCCAAAAGCACACAGCGTAGTCAACCCCGTAGAAGGAATGCGTGGGAGTGGAAGAGCGTGTGGGCGGATCACTCAGTTATCCTTCCGCCAGAAAAAATAGTTCACTCGCTTCACCCCAACAACAACAAACATACATAATGGATGAAAGAAAATGTAAGTAATAGAAATTATACCTTAGTTCCACCAATCATTTCAACACCGGAGTCCATGAGTTCATTGAAAGCTTTTCCAAATTTCTTAGAAGAAGTAGCTAACTGCGAAGGAGAGCCTTTTGATGAAGCAACTACATCCGAAGCAGCCACATTCAAATTTGCAGCAGCATTGCTCAAATTGCTTTGGAGTTCACCATATGATTTATTTGTTTGTGGGAACTAAATTCATATTAAAAATAATTAATTTCAAATAATAACAGAATTTTATTACTAGTTGATTATTTTTTTATGTAGAGAAATAAAATATCAGCATTTACACACTTACGTCACGTGAATTTAGAATTTGGCTGGTTTCAGTAATACTCTTGATTGCATCATCCACATCTTTTTGACCAGGTAAGCAATTAACACAATTATTTAGAGCAGTTGAAACTGATTTGGCAACCTACAAAGTGTTAAAACAAAGAAAAAGAATTGTTAAGACATCATTTGTCACAATGCAAATTACTGATTGAATTAATTAAAAGATACTCTTTCAGCTTAAATTAAGCTTTTAAAATAATACGTCAAACTTTTTGATTGGTTACCTAAATTTAATCCAAATAGCTATATATCAGATAAATACAACAATAATGGAATTATTAATGAAATGGTATCCATTTATAATTTATGTATAAAAGACATAGAATGTTCATCTTTAATAATTCGCTACTAATCATACAACAAAATGCTAGAATTGGTGAATATTTCTCAACAAGAATACATGCTTATGTTCATACTTAAAACTGATAGCAAATAAGATTGCATTACCTGAGTTAATCTTTGTTGGATGTCTGGATTGCTTGGATTATTCATTGCTCTCTGTGATTCTTGAATTAATAATGTAGATTTATCCAACACATCTCTTGCATTGTCAATAATTTTCACTTGTACATCACGATCACTGCTAGTAGCAGCCACTCCACGTACAGCCTTGGTGAGTATCTTGAGAGCACTTCCTGTATCACGAGCTGCTATACCAGTGTAATTCTCATTACCCTGAAAAGCAATTTTGCATTGCAATTGGTAAAAAATACTTTTAAAACACGAATTATTTTGATCAAAATCTTTAATACGTATTGACTATTGATAAAATTTAAAGCAATTGATATATATTTTTTTTACAACCATCCTCTAGCACATTAGAATATATTAAGCATAAAAATGAATAAAATATCTTGCAATATATTGTCACGGAGTTCGAAAAGAAGTACACAGTTCAATTAAACAAACAATTAGATTTATTCTAACGCTCGGAGCTCGATACAACACTGGACTGAGAACATCCCCAACTGGCGATGAACTCTGCTTTTATACACTTCGAATATTCGAGAAATAACCAGTATGCACTCTAAAGAATGATCTGGATTCATCTAGAACCTAGAGAAACAATACATTAAAAACGGAAACAAAATTCCAGTCTTTGGATAAATCTGCCGGGGCCGGGATTCGAACCCGAGACCTGAGGAAGTTCAGTCCAACGCTCTGCCAACTCGGCTATCGGGACTTGTAGCAAATTGTGCGTGCGGCATTGCTCCCCTCGGGAAAAGAAGACAGCGCCCGCTGTCATTTTGTTCAAGGGTCTTTATTCTGGAACGAGTGATGGGTCCTTTGTATGATTCTTTGGGAGGAATATCCTCGGTTTCGATTTGCTCGGCGGGATCATGGTACGGTTTCATACGCAGTACATGGACAACTTCTCTTAGTTTTCTTTTTCGTGAAGCAGGATCAAAATCTTGTACTTCGTAAGTCACGGCTGATAAACGGCTTAGCACCTGATACGGTCCGAAATACCTTCTTAAGAGTTTTTCGAGAGACCATTTTTTTCTCACTGGAGTATAAACCCATACGAGATCTCCGGGAGCGTAAGATACCATTTGGTGTTTGGAATCGTAACGTCGACGATCTTTGTCTTGAGCTCTCAGAGTGTGCACTCGGGCTAGCTGTCGTGATTCTTCGGCTCTGGCTGCTATCTTGGTGATGTTATTGTCATCAAAATCGTTAGGACAGAATGGTAGCATTGTATCTAGTGTCGTTTCCGCTTCACGACCATGAAGTAAATAGAACGGCGTAAAACCTGTGGTCTCTTGTTTAGCGGTATTATAAGCGAAGGTCACAAATGGTAGAATTTCATCCCAATTTTTCTGCTCTACATCCACATACATTGACAACATGTCGGCCAAGGTCTTATTGAAGCGCTCCGTCAGTCCATTTGTTTGGGGATGATACGCCGTTGTGAAACGATGATCAATGTTACACAAGTCGACGAGAGAGGAAACAAGTCTGGATCGAAAGACGGCTCCACGATCTGTGATAATTACTCGAGGAGCTCCATGCCTGAGGACAATTTCTTCAAGTAAGAACTTCGCTATTTAGAGTCGACTTCGGCTGTCGGCAAGGCTTTGTTATTGCATATCGTGTTGAGTAATCCGTGCAGACTATTATCCATTTGTTTCCATGAGCAGACTTTGGAAATCTCCCCCAAGGAGATCAATTCCAATGCGATGGAAAGGAGCTATAGCTGGAGGGATGGGAACTAAACGTCCAGGTGGTCGTTGAGGAACGGACTTTCTCCTTTGGCACTCCGACAATGCATGACATACCGAACGACATTTCGGTACATTCCCGGCCAGTAAAATCTCTTGCGTATCCTGTCATAAGTTTTCGCGAAACCAAGGTGTCCTGCGGTGGGGGCGTCATGAAAGTGCCTTAGTATGTCTGCTCGTAGATGTTTAGGAATGACTGGCAACCACAACTTTCCATCTGGATCAAAATTCTTCCTGCAAAGGATACCGTCGATAAATCTGAATTCTTCGTTTTGGATGAGTTGCTCAAAAGTTTTAATTTCGCAAGGTCTTGATCCTTTTTCTGTTCCATCGCAAGGTTCATACTCGTCGTGACTGCTAAAAATTTGTCTGATGTTTCCGTTTCCTCTTCCACTGGATTTCTAGAAAGAGCGTCGGCGTCACTATGCTTCTTACCGGTTTTATATTTTACGTCAAAATCATGCTCTTGAAGTCGGAGGGCCCATCTGGCAAGCCTTCCTGAAGGATCCTTTAAATTCATGAGCCAGCACAAGGAATGATGGTCAGTTACAACAGTAAAGTGTTTTCCGAATATGTACGGCCGAAATTTGTTGGTAGCCCATACGATGGCAAGACATTCCCTTTCTGTGGTGGAATAATTCTTTTCGGCTTTTGTCAGAGTTCTAGAAGCGTATGCTATAACTTTCTCGACATTATTCTGAATTTGTACTAGGACAGCTCCGATACCGCACCCGCTTGCATCAGTATGGATTTCTGTAGAAGCTCTTTCGTCGTACATCCCCAATACTGGATCCGAAGTAAGTCCTTTCTTAAGACTGTTAAATGCTTCCACCTCTTCAGGACCCCAATGAAACTCCACGCCACTTTTCAGCAACGACTGCAAAGGTTCGGCGAGATAACAGAAACCTTTAATAAATCTTCTAAAGTATGAACAAAGGCCAAGAAAACTTCGTATGTCATGTATATTCTTTGGAGTGGGAAAATTTCTTACGGCTTTTATTTTGTCGGGATCGGGACGAACGCCATTACTAGATACAAGATGGCCCAGAATCTTTACTTCTTGGGCAGCAAAAAGACACTTCTTTGAATTTAATTTAAGACCAGCTTCCTGAAGACATTTTAGAACAAGTCTTAATCGTATAAGATGGTCTTCAAAAGTTTCTGAGAACACTATTATGTCATCTAGGTAACAAAGACACATAGTCCATTTAAAATGGCGTAGCAAATTGTCCATCATTCTCTCGAAGGTCGCAGGTGCATTACAGAGACCAAACGGCATGACTTTAAACTCGTATAAGCCTTCGGGGGGTAATAAATGCCGCTTTTTCACGATCCGCTTCGTCTATTTCTATTTGCCAATAACCAGATCGAGATCCATGGAAGAAAAGAACATGGCACCTTTCAGACAGTCGAGCGTATCGTCAATACGAGGCAGAGGATAAACGTCTTTTTCGTGACGCTATTCAGCTTGCGATAATCGACGCAAAAACGCTAACTACCGTCTTTTTCTTACGAGCACAATGGGTGATGACCAAGGACTTTCAGAGGGTTGGACGATACCTTCATCAAGCATTTTCTGAACCTCTTCATGAATGATGCGTCAGTCGGGCGAGACTCTGTAGGCTCGTTGGTTGATTGGAGCATGATCACCAGTAAAAATCCTGTGTTTCACATTCGTCTTCGGCTGTCGAATTGTCGGTCTCGTGAAAAGCCCAGAAAATTTCCGAGTAGTTCGGATAGCTTGTTTCTCTGTTCGCACTTAACTCGGGTGACATCATTAACGAACAATTCATCTGTGACTCATCCAAGCAACCCGATGTGTCGGAAATAACACATAGATGCCCTTCATTTAGTGGTTCAGCTTGGCCTATGCACATTCCTCTAGGGATGATTTGCTTCGAACTGCAGGTTGGTAACCCAGACATCACTTTTCCGTTACGATATGTGGATACCATGGGACGTGTGTAGCAATATTTTTCTCGAAGAGCAAATGTTTGCTGCCGCCTAGAACTACATTTATGTCTCCCTCGGGTTTGATATCCTGATACTGTTATTCTAGTTAAAGAATGCGGCTTAATAGTCCCTGGTGGCATACAAATTCCAGCCAGGCGCTGTGGAGTCTCGACAGATGTCTTCTAGAACAAGTTCATTTTGTCCACAGTCTATAACGGCTTGAGACGCCTCTAAAAAGTCCCATCCTAGGATGACGTCATGGCTACAATGTGATAAAACAATAAATTCAAAAGGCAGTTCTCGATTGTTTATACGGACACGTAAAACACATTTCCCTATCGGCGAACAAAAGTTCCATCCGCAACTTTCAGCATAACGCTCTTGGCATCAGCAAACAGAACTTTCTTTAAAATCGGCGATACTTATCGGATATGACAGAAAACGATGCCCCAGAATCTACTAGAGCACGTATCGAAGGGGTTCTTATCTATTATTACGTCTAGTTGGTTACCAGTCATCTTGGCGGTCGACGGAGGATTTCAGTACACGCGGCCTCACCTCCTTGGAAGGTCGCTCTCCTTAGTTTTCCTCGCTCCTACGGCCTGGCGACTGACTGGATCGGCGATATGGCGACGGGGATCTGTAACGACGTATTGGGGATCGGCCTCGTGGGACTTGGCGTAAAACGGCGAGAAGAGTTTGGTCGGCGTATTTCTTCTTCAGTGCCAACGTCGTCGAAGTTCCGTCGGCGGTTTCGAGAGTTGTCAAAGACAGCCTTTCTCTCTCGGCAGTAGCGCATTACATGTCCAGGACGTCCGCAGTGGAAACAAACAGGTCTGTTGTCAGCCGTTCTCCACACATCTGTTTTTCTTGGTTCAGGTGGGAATTTCTGAACAGGAGCTCTGTATTTCCTGGTTACAGCGGCGTATGTTGGTCGTGGTCTAGTTTCTGTAGGTTTTGTTGACACTGGGGCCAAAACCCTTTCAACTGTCTTGAACGATCTCTTCTAAGGATTGGGGATCGGAGTCCAAAGATTCTTGCGTCTGGTTAACTAGTCGATGGACTTCTTCCTCGTACGATTGTGCGAATAAGAGAGACCAAATCAGTCTCATCCGTCAGGGATGCAACCGGGTACGACGTTTGGAAGCCTTTCAAATCTCGGTCGACCAACTCTCTTCTGCTTCATATCTTCGATATAGTTGCACCATTTGATAAAACTTGCTGTGTCGTTGATTTCTCTCGTCAACAGGGCCTGATAAATATCCTCAGCAACACCTTTCATTAGGTGTGACACTTTTTCGTCTTCTTTCATCAGAGGATTTACCTCTTGGCAAAGTCCTAATACACTTTGTATGTAGGACTGTGTACTCTCGCCTGAACGCTGGGCTCGGCATTTTAGTTGTTCTTCTGCCCTTCTGGTATATTTTTGACGGTCACCGAAAAGTCCACTTAGTCCATTTTTAAACGCTTCCCAGGAATCTAAAGGCGTCTTCGTTGTTGACATACCACTGTCTCGCAGTTCCGTCAAGAAAGAAATAAACGTTAGCCAGGCACATCATGTCATCCCACTTGTTAAAGTTGGCTACTCGATCGTACTCTTTAAGCCATTTGAGAGGGTCTTCCCCAGGCGCGCTCCTCGGAAGGTCGATGGGCTCCTCCATTGCTGTAACGAAGGTGTTACTACAGCAGGCTTGGCTTCTTGCTCGGTCGGCATTTTGTCCTCTTCCTACTATTTTTTAACAGTCCGAATTCGGGGGGATAATCCTCTTAACCGGAGGCTCCTGCGAAGGTTGTCACTATTATCCACGTTTGACGTAATTGTACCCCGCGCGCTCCACCAAACTTGTCACGGAGTTCGAAAGAAGTACACAGTTCAATTAAACAAACAATTAGATTTATTCTAACGCTCGGAGCTCGATACAACACTGGACTGAGAACATCCCCAACTGGCGATGAACTCTGCTTTTATACACTTCGGAATATTCGAGAAATAACCAGTATGCACTCTAAAGAATGATCTGGATTCATCTAGAACCTAGAGAAACAATACATTAAAAACGGAAACAAAATTCCAGTCTTTGGATAAATCTGCCGGGCCGGGATTCGAACCCGAGACCTGAGGAAGTTCAGTCCAACGCTCTGCCAACTCGGCTATCGGGACTTGTAGCAAATTGTGCGTGCGGCAATATTTTTAATCCCCATACTTTATTTCTTGACTAATTAAAGCACATTTTAAAATAGAAATATTTTAATTGTGAATTTGATACGGCTTATATTGATGCAATCAATAAATTAATATTCACTATTACTGTGTAAATTTTTAATGATCATGATTTAACAAGTACAAAAGAAAAACTTGTACATGTTAATTATAAAAACAAAACCATACCAGCACTTACCTGAGAAGCAGCAGTAAGTAATTGTGCCATTGATGAGCCAACAACTTTAGAAATAGCTCCCAACTGTAGAGCTGAATTTTCCATCTATGTTAAAAATATAGCACTTAACAAAATGTAATAAATAAAGTAAATTTTTTTTTATTACAATGCAAAATTTTAAATTAGATTATAAATGCCAGCAATATTTTCTACACTACACGAATTTCAAGTAAAATACTAATGTTAAATAAAAAAAAACATCTTTGTTACATTTAAAAGATACCAAAATAATTATGTCTACATACTGTTTCACCAGGAAGAGGCCTTAATTCCATATTCTCTGCAGCTTTCCTAAATGCTATTAACTCATCATCTAAGCCTCTGATTAAATCTAATGCATTTTCTAATTCTAGACTTCCACAAGCTTCTTGTGCCTGTCAGAAAATACAACAGATAAATAAAAACGACTGGTAAGGAATGATACTCTTATATAAAATAAATGCATGGAATTTTAATTGTAAGCAAAATATCAATACATTTAATTACCATCATTACTTTACAAAATTGGAATGTCATGAGTAAATTGTTTTTATCACTTAACTTATACATGATAGCATATAATTATTGAAACAAAGAATAATTTAAAAATAAATACCATTGTAAAATTAAGAGATTACCTTAAATGTATTTTTAAAATTTTAATACCTTTAGAAGAGATGTTCTTAGTTCCATTAGAGCATTTATCATTTGTTTGGTGGCATTACTCAGTTGCAAACTTGTTGACTGATCTGTGATAGTGGGAATAGCAGCTTTTGATGCAGATACCATTTTATTACCAGGCTAAAAAGAAAACATTTAGTTTTTGAAAATTTATATTACCACATGCATTTCTTGTATACTGTCGTATAAAAATACAAAAAAAAATTCACATACATTAACATTTTATAATTCAAAAACATAGACAAAAAATTCTATTAACATATTTGACAGTTTTTTTCATAAATTTTCCTCAAGTTATATAATTTGTTTAAAACATATAAATTCATTTAAATTATTACATTTATTTAAATCTAAGTCACACATCTTCCCAATGTTAATGGAAATTGGGTGAGACTTAGAATTGAGTGTGTAAAAATTGATTGCATGAGGAAATTGAACATGATGGTTAAAGCAATTACAGATTCATATATGTATTTAAAATTTTTCAATTCTGGTAAATTTCATTTATTCACTTCTTATTAGTTCTCATTTTAATTTTTTTTAAAAAAATTTGTTACTATATAGTGGATATTAATAAACCATTTTACACAATTTTTTTTCTCACAAAAATGTGATGAGAATTTCAAGTGTGGGTTAGATTTAAATATATACAGTAATAACTGTAAAAAAAAAAAAAAAAATAGAATGAAACAAACAGTTTCACTTATTTATGAAGATTACTTTTTGCTAGGTATTACACAAGTGATTTAATAGTGGATTTAATAAAGACACAAAAATGAAGATCAAGAAGTTTTATTTCATGCACAAAAATATAACATAAAAAAGTAATTTTATTTCAAGTAAGTTAGATAAAAAAATTACATACCTGAAGCATGGCTTCACATGAACTTATTAGAGCTAATTGGGCTGAAGGATTGTCAACATCAGCCATTGTACCTTTCACTCCATGGACTAATTTAGGAATAGCTTCTGCAACTTCCTGAAAAGAAGGAAAAAATGCATTTACAATACAACCAAATTCTACTTCATTAGATTAATATTTCAAAATATATAATAATTACAAATTGCAAAAAATTATGATTTCTAACCAACATTGCAAAATTTCCAGAAAGAAATAAAGAATTTAATACAATGCTTTTAATATAGAGCAAAATCCTTTTATTTATAAATACACTAAGGAAACTGAACTTTTGCCTTTGAATTACTATAATGAATTATATTTGTAAAATTTTACGGAAAAAATACTGAATACATGTAAAAGAAACATATTCAGTCAAAATATATATATACTAAAATAAATAACCTATTTAATTTTACATATTATAAATCCCAAAATTTCAATTTTGTATATTTGGGTAAACTTTTCTGGATGTTTTCATTTTCAAAAAAAAAAAAAAAAGAATATTTGAATATATAGTACAGTTTAAAAAATAAATGCCATCGAAGTTACTTAATATCTATACTTAAAATTATGTTTCAAATTAACATAAAAAAACATACTTTTGAATACGAATAGTATTTAATTTATAAGTAAAAGTTTTTCACTAACATGATTAATTCAAGTTCTGCAGAATAATAGTTACATAAATTAGTGACTTACAAATACATTACACTTACCTTACAACTTTCCAGCAACTCTTCCTGGCTAGTTGGATTCTGATTGTACAATCTGGCACCTTGAGCAGCAGCAATGTTTTGGGTAGACATTGCAGCAGTGTGCTTGGCCGCTTGCTACAACAGACACATAAAATTCATTCATGAATTCTGATATATAATGAGCATAATGAATTGCAGGGACATATTATGATTTATACAAAAATCTTTGACTTAATGGTTTTTAAATTTTTTTTTATTAATTACCAATGCATATGAATTACCGTATTTTCCTGTATATAATTCGCGGATTATGTGTTAAAAAAGTTTCAAATTTCGTTGTGCGGATTATACGCCGCCGCGGATTATCTGAGAAAAAAAATTCTCCATCAGAAAAGTTAACAAAGTTTTGAAAGAAATGCTGTTTATGTTTTATAAAATAAATAATAGATGGCGCTTTCACGACTCGGCTGACGTATTACAGCCATAATTAGTGTTTGTCCAATTACTTTCAAGAACGAATTCGGTTCCTCGGAAGGAAATAGCAGTTACAAGTCGCTGGCGTCATTTACAACTTTGTCTTGACTAGAGGTGTTGCATCCTTTGAAAATTTTTATCATGATGAAGCGTATAAGCGTGTTAGCTATACTGCAGACTTCAAATTAAACGCTGTAGAGAAGGCTAACGAAGTCGGCAATCGAGAAGCTGCAAGATTTTTCAACGTTGACGAATCGAATATTCGTTTGTGGAGAAGGAACAAGACTAACTTCGAAAATTGCGATAGACGTAAAAGGGCCGATCGTCGTGGAAAACCTCACTGACCAGAATTAGAGGCAGAAATAAATAAACGGATTTTAAAAGAAAGGGACGATGGGAAAGCTGTCTCGTCAGTTAGCATCAGAATGAAAGCCCGAGTTATTGCACGCGAAATGAATATTGTTAACTTTTCTGGTGGGCCCACGTGGTGTTACCGGTTTATGAAGAGAAACAATTTAGTCGTTCAACGGTCAGACAGAAATTACCTGATGATTGGGAAAAACAATCTGACGACTCTTTGACATTTTGCAAGCAAATTATTGTTGAAAATAATTTTACAGAGGATTTGATTTTTAATATGGACGAAGTTCCATTATCATTTGATATTCCACCTACCAGGACCGTCGACGTTCAAGGAGCAAGATTATTCGCCGCCAAAACTGCCGCGGATTATACGATGTTTTTTTTTTACTCGAAAAAAAAAAGGGCTCTGCGGATAATACGCCGCTGCGGATTATATACAGGAAATTACGGTACATAAAACAGATTATGTTTTAGAAATACAACATACCAAACATTTAATTTTTTACAAAAGTTTTAAATTTTATTTAGGGATTTGAAAGCACTACTCCTCTTAAGAGTAATTGACCTACAACAAAAGTTGGTATGGGTATACAGATAGAATGATTGATAATAGCATGTAAAATACTTTTTCTGAATGCTTAATGAAAATTCCTTAAAAAAGGTGTAAATTCTAAATTCAACTATCTTTTTGTAAAAAAAGTATTGCTTTGATTCAAAAAAGGCATACCAACATATGTTTAATGTACTATAAACAATAGGATAAAAAAATTCAAAGTATTAGGCACAATGGGAAAAAAGTCTTTTAACTTGTTTATCTTCTTTCAAACTTCTATTTTTTCTTTCTGAGACAAATCAGTTTAAAGTTTTCATTCACTTAAAGCTTTCAAATGTTATTAGATTATATAAAAATTAATTTAGGCTAAAAATATTTTATTTGAATTTTTGTCAATATAATCATACAGTGTTCCTTAAGAAAAAAAAAAACTTTTATGCATGAAAATTATTTTAAATTATTAATTGTTATATACAAAACTTAAAATTTGTTTCTCTTTCAATACAGGCCACTTATAACAGAGAACAGCAAACATTATAATGCATTAAAAAGTTTTAACTTCTAAAATGGTTCTTTTCAATATGAGACAAGTGTTTCATTAATTTGAAATGTTTATTTCATTAACTCTATGAAGAAATACAATCTTATCAATTTGCTAGAAAGAAAAGGACGATTAGCACTTAAATGTTAGCATATAATTCCAGAAATTTAATGAGAGATCTTAAATCTAGAAAGAGAACCAAGTTTTAACAATAATAATAAAAATTACATATGCTAACATACATCATTTTGAAAAGTTATTTAATGTTAAAAAATGTACTAGAAAAATATGAAAGAATCCAAAATTAACAAAGACAAGAGAAATATGTAGAATAAGATTATTCTATTTTACTTAAGGAAAATTCATATTTCACTTTAAATGTATAAAAGCCTTCGAGATAAATATAAATAAAATTTTACTTAATTATGGAATAAAAGCTAATAAAAACACTTTCCTAAATTAATTCATAACTGTACTGCCAAAACATTTCCAGAGTCAACATCTTTAAAACATTTACTCAAATTGCAATAATCATTCATTACATGGATAAATTAATTCCAACAGAAAAAGAATCCCCCAACAGATAAATTAAATAACAGCATAGTTAATTAATATAATATATATGGCTAATGAAATAAAAATCAAACCTCTAATCGCCTGATGAGTTTTCGTTTCAAAGCATTATTTGCAGCAGCATTTGTAGCACTTCTCAAGTCTTCTGCCGCCTTTTGAAGAGCTGCTTGTGAGGCTGAATCATGAGGATTAGATGCACAACCCTAAAAATATGAATGGTAAATTAAAAGTTTTGTTAAAAAAAATACATTTTAATATGAATTTCATTAATTCATTAAGAGATTAGAAATTTCCAAACTTTTTCAACACATTTCAACCCCTTTTAAAAGAATAATTTTCCTCATAGATCATCTTTAATTTGTTTCTATAATATTTGCAGTACATATAATAAATATTGTTACGAATTTAGTCTTATTCTAATTGTTTCTACTCATTTGTGTTCATTTCTACAGTCTAATTTGTCGTATCTAATGTGATTTCAACCCTGTTTACCTGTAATATCATTTCCACTGCATTGCACGGCCCCCATGCTTTAACATTGGTTTAAATGGTAAACTCGCCAAATATTGCAGCTAGCGCCAAGTTGGCGACGGATTTGGCGACTTAATTTTTGGCGCCAAATTTGGCGATATATCGCCAAATGTGGGCAATAAGTTTGGCGACCATGGCAACCCTGCTCCTAATAACCCTGTCTGGCAACCCTATCGCGGTATTGTAACACTATGTATTGAGCTTTTCTCATACCTTCCGGATTTTTCTAGACCTTTCTATTTCTAGATTATTCTGGCAAGTGCCAGAGGTTTCTGACCGAAAGGTATAAAAGGGCCCGAGCCGGCTAGTTAGTTAGTCAGATCTCAGCTTTCAAGCAAGTGATACCTTTCCGTGTTTTAAAAGAGAGAGACGATTGCATAGTGAGTGTGTTATTGTTTTTATTGAGTTATTATTTTTGTGCTGAGTGTTTACTATTGCTTTTGTTAGTGTATTACATCTGTGTTATCAGTATTTTCATCGATTGTACGTGACTTTCTCGAACTGTTCTACAATTTGTGGAGGACTGTGTTGGCCAAGAATAAAATTGTTTTGGATTCCGCTCTTCGGCTTCAATCATTTCGAACCCCCGAAAACGCAACAATTGGTGGCAGCGGTGGGATTGAATGCCAACAACAAGAGCGATGGAGGCCCAGTTCCAGACTCTTCTAGAAAAATTGACCGCCAGCATGAATGCCAATATGGGCGAAATGAAATCGGAGTTGACCGGCATGAATGCCAATATGGGCGAAATGAAATCGGACTTGACTGAAATGAAATCGGAGTTGACCGCCAGCATGAATGCCAATATGACTGAAATGAAATCAGAGTTGAAAAGTGATTTGAAGGGCATTGGCGACAAATTGACGACTATGGACAAGAAATTTGAAGAAATGGAAGGAAGAATCGAGTCGGTGGAAAATAAATTCGAAAACAAATTTGTGGATATAGAGAACAAATTTGAAAATAAATTCGAAGATATGGAGAGCAAACTAGAGAAATTGAAGCAGAAAGTCATGACTGGTCAAGGGGATGAATTTAAGTTTCAAGCTCCTTATTCCAAGCCTTCCATCAAGCTTTCTACATATGACGGAAAGTCCTCTTGGCAGGTGTATAAGACCCAATTCTCCATAGTGGCGGATGTAAACCAGTGGGACTCCCAGACCAAGGCCTGCCAGTTAGCTGCTTCTCTTCGAGCCGACGCTGCTGACATTTTGCAAACTTTGCCGGAAACACAGCGGCTGGATATCGACGCTCTCGTTAATGCTCTGGAGTTACGCTTCGGAGAGAAATGTGTGAAGGATTACAGCAGACTCCAGCTGAAGTCACGGCAGCAGAAAGTGTCCGAAACTCTCCAAGAACTGGCGACGGACGTTGAGAGGCTTTCTCACTTGGTGTTTTCTGACTGTCCGACTGAAGTAAGAGAAGTCCTGGCGCTGCAACACTTCGTCGACGGGGTGCGTGATCCGGAAATCCAGAAAGCTCTCCGAATGGCGGATCTCAAGGACTTAAAGGGGCCCTAGTGTTTGCTATGAAATTCGAGGCAGCCCAGCAAGCAACACGAAAGGACAGACACCCCATACGAGCCGTCAACGAATCGGACACGTCGAACTCAAGTGTGGAGCGGTTAGAGCGACAGATGAGAAGCTTCTTGAATAGAGTTGAGTCTTTGATGTCCCAGAAAGCAGACGGAAGAAGACCCTTAAATGCTGGACCTGCGGTCGAGAAGGGCATCTGCAGAGAAGCTGCCGGGCACGCCAAGGCGCTGAAACTAATAGCGCCTCCCAGAAGGAGGTGTCGGAAAACTAATTAATGGCCATCTCGTGGGGCGGAGGTTGCCAGATTTTGGAAAGCCCCATTTTCAAGTGTGTCAAATTTCGACAAAGAGTACCGGTGAGAAAGGAATTTTTATAATGGGACATGTTAACGAGCTTCCCTGCAACATGATCATCGATACAGGAGCCAATGTGTCTATCATTCGAACGATCTGGCTCAAAAATTAAAAGAGAAACTTATCTGGACCCCACCCCGCGTGGTGCTACAGACCGTGACGGGGAAAAAGATTGATATTCACGGAAAATTAAAAGTCAAGATCAAGTTTGGAGACGCTACCTACCAACATGCTGTGTATGTCGCAGATATTGCAGACCCTTTCATTCTTGGACTGGACTTTCTAAAGGAGCATGGTTTCACTCTAGACTTCAACAAGAACGAATTACGTTCCATACACGAAGAAGTCACTATATTCAAAATTGAACACAGGTCAGAACCAATTCGACAGGTAACCGCTAACGAGAACATTACCATTCCCCAAGGACTGAAATCATAGTACCGGGATACATCGGTAACGATGTGAGTTTCAACTCTGGCCTAATTGGATCTGCGGAAAATAAAGCGAATGGATTGCTAATAGCTTCGACGCTAGTGGACCTTTCCAGAAAAACTATCCCGGTAAGAATTTGCAACGTAACTGAAAAATCTAGAGTGTTCCAGAAAGGTGAAGTGTTGGCAACCTGCAGTCCAGTAACGTGTGTCTGCAAAAGTTCGAGCTTGCTCCTATCCAACTCGCCTCAACAGTTGACTCCCGACCTTCTAGAAAATGTTGAATTGTCCCCGAACAGAAAAGCTCCGCAGAAAGACTGTTCCAAGAATTTGAAGACGTGTTTTCTAGAAACAGTAGCGATATTGGCCATACTACAGTGACACAACACAGAATTGATACAGCAGACCATCCGCCGATTAAACAGCACCCAAGACGCTTGCCGTTTGCTAAACAGGAAGAGGTCGGAACACTACTACGAGAGATGCAGGAAAATGACATCATAGAACCGTCTTCGAGTCCGTGGGCATCTCCAATCGTCTTGGTTCGTAAGAAAGATGGCTCCACAAGATTTTGCGTGGACTATCGAAAACTTAACGACGTCACCAAGAAGGACAGCTACCCTCTTCCAAGGATAGATGACACCCTGGATACCCTTTCCGGTCATAAATGGTTCTCGACTTTAGATTTAAAGAGCGGATACTGGCAAGTGGAGATCCATCCCGAAGATAGCCTTATTTACCTGGATGACGTCATAATAGGAGGGCGTACGTTTGAAGAACATCTTCAAAATATCCGGAAGGTGTTATCAAAATTAAGCGACGCTAACTTGAAGCTAAACCCTTCGAAATGCAAGTTCTTCCAGAAAGAAGTCAATTATCTGGGACACATCATCTCTGCAGAAGGTGTTCGTACGGACCCCGAAAAAGTGTCCGCCGTAAAGAATTGGAAACGCCCTGAAAACCTCCGTGAGCTGCGAAGCTTCCTGGGACTATGTACTTATTACCGAAAGTTTGTGAAAGGGTTCTCTAACATCGCAAGACCCTTGCACAAGCTAACAGAAAGTAAACAAAAGTTTCAGTGGACAAAAGAATGTGAAGATTCCTTCCTCCAGCTTAAAGAAGCCTTGACGTCTTCACCGATCTTAATATATCCACAACCGGACAAGCCATTTATCTTGGACACTGATGCCAGTAATGAGAGTGTCGGAGCAGTATTATCTCAGGAAATAGATGGCCAGGAACAGTCGTAGCTTATTGGAGTAAGTGTTTATCGAAACCGGAAAGAAATTATTGTGTCACTCGAAAAGAGCTACTGGCTATTGTGAAAGCCATCGAGCATTTCCATCACTATCTCTATGGCCAAAAATTTCTTCTACGTACCGATCATCCTCTTTAACCTGGCTAATGAATTTTAGAAATACTGAAGGCCAGGTAGCCAGATGGATACAACGGCTCAACGAGTATTACTTTGACATCAGACATCGTAAAGGCTCCTCGCATGGAAATGCTGATGCCCTTTCAAGAAGACCATGCCCAGAAAATTGTCGTCATTGTTCCAGAGTAGAGACCAAATATGACTATGCTATACGCCAGATAACAACTTCAACAGCGACGCCACCCGATCCCTGGAGTGACGAGAAAGTTCGAGAAGACCAGATGGCGGATCCTGATATTAAACCCCTTACAGAGTTTATGGAGTCTTCCAGCAATAAACCAAGTTGGCAGGACATCTCGGCATAGTCCTACAACTAAGCAGTATTGGGCCCTCTGGAATTCTCTACATCTCAGGAATGGTGTTCTATACCGAAAATTCGAATCAGAGGATGGAAAGACATTCAGGTGGCAATTAGTACTTCCTCGATCTCGTATCCCAGAGGTACTCAAAGAATTGCATGGCAGCCCAACAGGAGGTCATTTCGGCGTCATGAAAACTTTGCACCGAGTTCGAGAGCGATTCTTCTGGGGTAAAGTGAGAGCTGACGTGGAACAGTGGTGCAAGTCCTGTGATGCCTGTGCAGCTCGGAAGGGGCCAAAGATACGTAGCCGAGGAAGCTGCATCGCTACAATGTTGGAGCACCCTTCGAACGTATCGCTTTCGATATCCTGGGACCTCTGCCAAGGACTGCGTCTGGTAATAAGTACCTACTTGTTGTCATGGACTACTTCACGAAATGGCCCGAAGTGTACCCATTCCGGATCAGGAAGCCCCCACCGTAGCGGAGGCTGTAGTGCAGCACTGGATATCGAGATATGGGGTACCTCTTCAACTTCATTCCGATCAGGGAAGAAATTTCGTCTCTGCGGTATTGAAGGGGGTCTGTGAACTACTCGGAATTGACAAGACCAAGACCACACCTTTGCACCCACAGTCAGATGGCATGGTGGAGAGGTTTAATCGTACCATCCTGAATAACCTCTCACTGATGGTCTCCAAGAACCAACAAGACTGGGACCAGAAAGTTCCTCTCTTTCTGCTAGCGTACCGCAGCGCCGTTCACGAGACTACCGGATATTCACCATCCCAGATGCTTTTTGGCCGGGATCTTCGTCTCCCTTGTGACCTGCTGTTTGGTCGCCCTCCGGATACACCTTCATCGCCTGAGGAGTACGTGCAGAATCTCCAGGCACGTTTTGAAGATGTACACAATTTGGCTCGAGAATGAATCAACCTGAGGACGGAGAAAATGAAGACTCGGTACGACACAAAAGCCACAGGACATCAATTCAAGGAAGGTGACAAGGTGTGGTTCTACAACCCGACTCGACGCAAAGGACTTTCTCCTAAGCTACAATCGCATTGGGACGGTCCTTATACAATTTTAAAGATAATAAACGACGTCGTAATCCGGATCCGTAAGTCAACGAATTCGAAGCCTACAGTCGTTTATTACGACAGGCTTGCTCCATATTATGGCCATAATTCTTAGTGTGTCAATTATCGTGTAATTTATTTTGACCATGGTCTTGTATAAATAAGTTAGTGTGTAAATAATCTTGTAAATAATTTTGTTTATTGTTTTGTAAGTGTTTATTTTCTACTATGCATTACGTGTTTATTTTGTACTATGCATTAGGTGTTTATTTTGTACTATGTATTACATGTTTATTATTGCATATTCATTTAATTGTTTTTAATCAATTGCTTTATTATTATGTTAACGTCTGATGAAGGGTTGTACTGCACGGACGTGCAGTTCTTGAGAGGGGCAATGTTACGAATTTAGTCTTATTCTAATTGTTTCTACTCATTTGTGTTCATTTCTACAGTCTAATTTGTCGTATCTAATGTGATTTCAACCCTGTTTACCTGTAATATCATTTCCACTGCATTGCACGGCCCCCATGCTTTAACATTGGTTTAAATGGTAAACTCGCCAAATATTGCAGCTAGCGCCAAGTTGGCGACGGATTTGGCGACTTAATTTTTGGCGCCAAATGTGGGCGATAAGCTTGGCGGCCATGGCAACCCTGCTCCTAATAACCCTGTCTGGCAACCCTATCGCGGTATTGTAACACTATGTATTGAGCTTTTCTCATACCTTCCGGATTTTTCTAGACCTTTCTATTTCTAGATTATTCTGGCAAGTGCCAGAGGTTTCTGACCGAAAGGTATAAAAGGGCCCGAGCCGGCTAGTTAGTTAGTCAGATCTCAGCTTTCAAGCAAGTGATACCTCTCCGTGTTTTAAAAGAGAGAGACGATTGCATAGTGAGTGTGTTATTGTTTTTATTGAGTTATTATTTTTGTGCTGAGTGTTTACTATTGCTTTTGTTAGTGTATTACATCTGTGTTATCAGTATTTTCATCGATTGTACGTGACTTTCTCGAACTGTTCTACAATTTGTGGAGGACTGTGTTGGCCAAGAATAAAATTGTTTTGGATTCCGCTCTTCGGCTTCAATCATTTCGAACCCCCGAAAACGCAACAATATAATAACAATTAAACAAAATCCTTAAAGATAACAATTTAACTTAATACCAACAGATAATTATAAAAAAAGTGGTTTATTGGATTTAATTTTTTATGATGACTTTAGATATATGGATCACATCTCCCTATGTGCATAAATTTATATTTGTGAGTGTGTATATAACACATTGCCATAACAATCCATAAAAATGAAATAGAATTTTAAAACAAACATTTGTCATAGACTTCTGGAATACTCCAGATAATTTTAAAAATTCCATGTACCAAAGGAGGTCCACTTGGACACCATTGAAAGAACTTGATCTAAATACATTAATAATTTTGGCTACTAGATTTTTCAAAATTGATTATTAAATAAAAGTTCAATTAACCTTAGCCGCTTCCACCATTTTAGCAGTAGCATCTGCAAGAACTTTGGCAGCAGCAAGAAGACGCTTCTGGATATCTGAATCAGTTTGTGAATTAGCTTCTCCTTTGATGGCTTGAATAAGAGTAGCCGTGGCCTGAAAATATTAAAAATACTTAATTTAAGGTATTTAATATTTTGAATTTATTTTCATGATATTTGCTTCTTGAATATAAAACTCTTCATGTAAATTGTAAAATTAAATTCTCATGTGCTAATTTAAGAAATAATTGTTGATTATTATGTAACTTCAAATAAGATTTTCACAACAAAATTAAAAAATAAAATTTAATATATAATACTTCTTACTGTAAGTTGTTCAAAAACATTTGCCGCCAATATCAGTTATACTTTCTGTACATAAAAATCTAAAATTATTACACAAAAAAATTCCTATTTAAAAAATGGTAATTTTTTAATCCCTTTCGTTACTTTTTATTTAAATGATTGTAGTGCCTCATTTCGAAGAAAAATTATGTATGCTTAATATTATAGATACTAAAGATTAAAAAAAAATAATGCTGAAGCTTTCAAAGCAGTTATTTTACCAAATGAATTTTTATATAAAAAATAAGCAATAATTAACAAAACATAATTTAGAGCAAATAAAACAAAGAACATTTTACTTTATCAACAATTTATTTTCTTAAACTATTCAAATACTTTGCATAAAAAATATGGTAGGAAAAAATTATATAAGGCAGATTATAAAAATATTGTATTCCAGAGCCTTTTAACAAGGAATAAAATAAAAAAAGAGACATCAGGCATTAAATGAGCATTAAAAAAACACCCCTTAAAATTGAAATTTATAAAAAAGTTAATACAGAAATAAAGAAATGATCTAAAAATAAATAAACACAAAATTATAAAACTATTTGATATGAACTTATTAAGTATTTTGACATGAATAGTTTAAAATTCTCATAACTTAGTGCTTTATTATTTCCCCTGAAGAAAATGAGAAGCACAGTGTTTCCAAATGAGGTATAATTTAGCTATTTACAAAGGATTTTAGCTTTGCTGCTGTGAATGAGTACATATATAAAACTAGTACAGAAAGCCAGAACTAAATTTAAAAAAAAAAAAAAAAAAAAACCACCCATTGCTGATTTTTAGTATCAAAAGACTTTAAAAATTCAACAATATTTTCTATTTCACAGGACATTAATTCAACAAAAATCTTTCAAAGTGAATGCTTATTATAAAGAAAGTATGATTCTTACTGTAGCTAATATCTTGGCTTGTCGCACCATCTCACCTGCATCACCAGTGCTACTGAAAAGTCTGTCTGTGGCATCCAAAATTGTATCCACAGCTCCATCATGTACAGATGCTTGAGCTCTTTGTTTGGATGCTGTTTTAATATGATTAACAAGGTCAGCCAAAGCATCCTCTACTTGACCACTCGCATGACCCATATCATTGAGTAAGGCTTCATCTTTTGTAGCTTCCTATGGTGTTTGGGAAATAAAATTTACATCAGCTGACATTATTAGTGTATAAACAAATACATTTTTTAAATAAATTTATAAGCAAAAGAAAAGCTAATTATAATGGTTCTTTTTAAAATACAGATAGTATCTTTAGAGACTTTCCAACAAAAATTTTGGGCATAATAAATATTTATTTACACACATATATATATAAATTTTGTATCTAATTCCTTTTTATCTTTGTACATACCCTTTTCAAATCGATTTTACCTTTTTAAATGTATTCAAATCAAAATTTCATGAAAATAATTATTTATGGAATTTTTATTAAGTTACTAATGATAATATATATATATATATATATATATATATATATATATATATATATATATATATATATATATATATATTACTTTAGAGTTGAACTACACAAATATATTAACTATATAAATAAAATAAAGATTCTTTAAATGCTGAGTTAAAATTCTAGTATAAAAATGTAGATATTTTGAACATTCTAAAAGTTTAATATGTGAATGAAAGAGAGAGAGAGAGTTATAATGCTTTTCTCTCTCACACACAATTTTTCAAATGAAATAAAAGAAAACAGATGGGGAAAAAAACTGAGCACATGTGATAGGCTTTCAAAAGCAACTATAAAAAATATTGCAAATATTACTCACATTACAAGCTTTGTTGATTCCTTCAACTGCTCTTGACACTTCTTTGGCAGCCTCAATGAGTTGTTGCTGACATGTTGGGTTTGAAATGGTTGGTGCAACAACCTAATAAATGTTCATGAAATATAACAAAATATAAATATTCCTTGTTAGGCAAAACTAGAAAGCTCTATTTTAAAAGTTAAAAAAAATTAAAATACTTGTAATAATTTTAAGCATTATATTTTATTTACCTTGGCACATGCCACAAGTTGTGAAGTAGTCAATGCACATTGTGTAGCTGCAGTAATTACACGATTTTGTTGAGCTGTGTCGTCACACTTACTGGCAACATTTTTAGCTTTGAGAACTAAGTTTGCAGTAGCATTGGCAACACGTTTGGCAAGACCCAGTAAAATATCCTAAATCAAAAGGTTTCAAGTATATATACATGGAAAAAGCAGCAAAGAATCTTAATAAATATATTGCAATACTAAATTTTAAATGGCAAGCCTTATTCTACTAATTTTACGGATAAGATAAGCATTAATTCAGTACTTATAAAAAAAGTACCTGTATTTCTTTATCAATTGCATCTTCCTCTCCAATATTTCTCAAAACAGCATGACTAGCTTCTCCAACTCTGCTAGCAGCATTTAATAGGTTTTGACGGGGCTTTAAAAAAAAGAAGAAATGTTAAATAAAAACACTGTATGAGCACAGATTATTATAAGAAAAAGTATACATAGAAACTAAAATACTTACCTCTTTGGTTTCTGGTTCTGCAGCTTTGAGAAGATCAGAAAATGCTGAACATAAATTTCGAGCAGCATCAAGAAGATTTTCACCTTGTGCGTCATCATCCATAAGAGCTGCAATAACTTTCACATCTTTTGACATTTCAGTCAGGTTAGTAGCACTGAAAAAAAATATTAAAATAAAACAATACATTTTTTAAAAAAGAAAAACACTGTCATATAAAATATTCCATTATGTTGTATTACATAATAAAAATGTTCTGATTTTATTTAATAAAACATATACACAATCAATTGTGTGAATGAAGGATTCATACCAATTAAGATATCTAAAACTGCATAAATAACTTTTCGTAATTACTTTATTTTTGCGTCATAGTACTAAAACATGAAATATAATTGAAACTAAATTCTGATAAGATATACTGCTATCTCTTATCTGTTAGTAGTAATCACAGTAAAGATATTTTCTGAATAAAAAAAACTAACTGGTCTTATTTGCTTAAAAAAGTGTTCATGTGACCTAATATGCAAAATTACACCAATAAAAGAACTTTTAATTTAAAGTAAAAGAAGAATTAGTTTACATAGATGTAATTTTACAGTAAATATATTTTAATATTTCTTGTTTTTGAGATATATATTTAAAACAAATCGACAAATTTATGTGCAAGTTTCAGGATAAGTATAAGTTACAAAATTATAACATTAGGATGCTTAATATTCTTTTGAGGTAAGATGAAATTAGAAAGCAAAACTTACATTGTAGTAACAGCCGCTCCAAATGCTGGATGGTCTACTTCTTCCGGAGGACCTAGAAAAAATATTGTAAATGAAAGTTGGAAAATTAATACTATATATAGTACAATACCACTCTTCAGAATTTTAAGCATACACAAGTTGCTTATAGTATTTATGTATGTCATACTAAAACTAAGAAACATTTTAAAATCCCAAAATAAATATTCTGGATCAATAATTAACAAGCAACAGATAAGCAAAACAGTAAAGACAGAACATTATCTTACATAAATTACATAAAGAAGAAATATTTCTAAATATTACTGCAGATGGCTTAATAATTAAGTAATTTGATAATGTATTGGAATTTATTAAGTGTTTAAGGGAAATAAATACCTGAAGTTAATGTGATAACTTGTGCAGTAGCAGCATTCATGGCAGCTAACTGGGATGACACATTCTGTTTCTTAACATCCATTTGGTCTTGCTTCCATTGTAAAGAGGCAGGATCATTTCCAAGCTCCTGGAATCTTACTCTCATTGAGAGATCATTCTGTGCATTTTCCACAGCATTACGTCCAGCACTTATTGTGCTCAGTAACGCCCTCTGAGGCTCAGACATTGTCTGCTGGATCTTTGGATGTTGGGGCTAAACCAGAAAAAACCATTCTAAATTTTCAAGTTTTATGAATTATCAGTTAAATACGAGTTCAAATTAAGATTTAGCAAAACTGATTAAAATAAATGTCATAATTCATAGAACTATGGCTGAAAATGGGGTTTTTCAAGCAAGTTGCAATCTAGAAAATGTATTGCATGTCTTTAAAAAAAATGGAGGGGGGGGGCTTGATTAATAGTAAGAAAAAGATAAGTCAATCAATAGCAATTTTTTCTAAAATTATCAAAGATTACAAGAAATGAAGTAATTTCAAAGAATATTTCCTTAAGTTTTTGCATGAATAACTTGATTAAAATTCTTTTTACGCATTTAAAAATTTTATAAGAATTGAACAATAATAATAAAAAATAATTTAGTAAAAGCTACTAAAACATTAAAAACTATACAGTAATATTTAATGATTGATTAAAATTTTTATGTTGTATGTTACTTAAAATAAATAGTTTTAAAAAATTTCAAGAGGTGTTATTTGCTTTCAATATTTCAAGTAATGAAAATTTTCAAATTAAAAAGAGCTTTGTAATCTTTCAATGTTAACGACAGATCTCCAAAACAGAAAGATTTTTTAAAAAGTTATTTATGGATAAAATATTTAATTATTTTAACAAACTCTTGAATAACTTAAATTTATTCAACCAAATAAATATATTTAAAATGCATTACTTGTACAGCAGCATATGCACTATGAGCTTGTCCTTTGGTCTCACTAAATTGTGCACTTGGAGTTTGGCCAGTGTTGTATTGACGAGCTCCTTCAAATGAAAATTAAAAATTCACTGTTAATACATTATTCAGCCAGCATGTTACAAATAGGTGAATACTATAATATTTTGAAGGTGTTTAAATGTTTTTAATAATTTAGGATAAAGGTGACAAGCATGCATTTGAGAAAAAAATTAGTATGTTTAAAATAAATAATAATTACATTTCAAAATCAAATATACCACAAAATATAAATGCACGCATGAGCCCATTACATATTAACTGTTGCACCCTCTATGTGAAGCTAGCTTTTGTAAACAAAGGACTTTGAGAAAAAGAACGGCCGGAAGAACTGAAACGACATGTAACGAAGCGAGTGAGCGGAATGTGTAATGTAGACGTTTTTGTAGAAATAGTTCTTAGTTTAGAATTTATATTGCAAATAAACGTTAGAATTGCCTACCAAAAGAAACCTCTTCGCTGTCAAGTCCATGAGAACCTCTCATTTAATTTAGTAACGATCACATGAATCAACTGTTAAGAACACGACAAAATGGCGCCCTCAGGTGGGCGGTTTGATTAGAACGTCAACAAAGAAGCGAAGAGGTAGGCAAAGATTTATTATTTTACATTTTGAAGATTAATGCATGAAGATTTGATACCTATTTTAAATATTTTATTGATCAATTTTAAGCATTGGATGCATTGAATATACAAAGTTTAGAAGATTTAAATTAATAAGATAATAAAAATGGAAATAATAAAAAGAAACAAAACCGCGCGTTCAAAGAGCTTCATTTACCAGAACATATAATAAATTAGAAAGCGCATTAACTGACGATAGCATTGAATATGACGAAATCGAAATGTACTTAGAATTGTTTAAACAAAAAGCAGACTCTTTAGAAATAACTCATAATGGTTATTTAGATGGTTTAGAAGACTATCGAAATTTTGAAAATTTATTTATTACAGTTGAAGAATACCGAGAAAAATCATTGATAATTCAACTATGAGCTAAGCGCGCGTTAGAGCACTTTAAAAAGATTACAAAGGAAAACAAGGCTGCTTTTTTTTACCAATAATGGCTCGCAGTTGTAACATCAAAAGGTGAATATAACTGTCGTTAGTTGATGTCTCAGAAATTATCAGTTCCAAACCAAAGTAATATCAATCATATAACTACATTACAGAGTGAACTTTCTAAGTTAAAAGAAGAAAGTGTCAAAACTAAAATTACCTATTGAACAGAAATTATCTGATCTACAGAAGAAAAATGAGGAACTACTAAGTGATGTTAAAGAAAAGAATATTGCTGCTTGATCTGCAAAATCAATTAAAGACTAAAGAGACAAATAAATTTATCTAGTCAAGTAAAGAAGTTAAACCAAGAACTAGATGATATGATGGAAAAATAGGAAAGTCAAGGAAAATCATCTGGATTGAATAAGCTTCTGGTGATTACAGAAAAATAACTTCAACAGCAAGTAAATGAAACTAACTCTTAAAAAAAAATATGGTTGAAGGAAAACAATACCAATTTGATGAACTTAGCCAAATGATTGATGCATCATCGAAGCAGCTTGACTGGACAAACATCCAAAGAGCATTCGAGGATAACGAAATAAGATGGAAGTTAAACCCACCATCTGCCCGAATGGTGGGGAGGATTATGGGAAAGGCTCAGAGGAATTTTAGAAGAAAAAACTTAGAATGGACAATACACTGGTGAAATTGGACATTCACTTGGACTTGAAAAAGAAATATCCTTTGAATAATTTTATTACTATAATTTTGAAAATTTAAATTTAATTTATGGTTATTTTATTACTCATAGAATATTTGAAATATCCTTTGAACAATTTTAGTATTCTAATTTTGAGAATTTATATTGAAGTAATTTTTATTGCTTATATTTACTTTGTATTTTATATCGTGGAATATTTACTCTATATTTTAGTTTGAGATTTTGAATTCTGTTGCCTTTTCCTAATGTCCTTTTGTACCACTATTCAGATAATTGCATGCTTATGATATGTTTTTGTATATTTTCAGTTTTTTAGTTCTTTTTGTTGAGTTTTCTCCCTAGAAGTTCTAAAACTCAAGTGGGGAGAATGTTGTGCCCTCTATGTGAGGATAGCTTTTGTAAACAAAGGACTTAGAGAAAAAAAAATGGTCGAAAGAACTGAAATGACTTGTAATGAAGCAGCGAGTGGAATGTGTTATGTAGCAGTTTTTTTAGAAAATAGTTTTTAGTGTTGAATTTATATTGTAAATAAACATTAGAATTGCCTACCAAAAGAAACCTGTTTGATGTCAAGTCCATGAGAAACTCTCATTTAATTTAGTAACGATCACATGGATCAACTGTTAAGAACACCACATTAATTATTTCTTACTGGATAAAATAATGAAATTTAAGAATACTCTCATGAGATAACTTACAATAAATACCAAAAATAATCACAAAAAAATTAGAATCCTGCACAACCCCCAAGATATTTTTTCATATAAAATTGATTATGTCATTTGTTTTTAAAAAGTATTAATAAAAAAGTACTAATAAAAAAAATACTAAAGCATTTAATTTCCAAAAGGCAGTTTTAAAACAACCGAATACTTTTTTAAAAAAATTCTTTAAATTAAATAATCAGCATTAAATATTTACACAAACAAAAAAAATATATAATAAAATAAACCAGCTTTGAAATAAAAGCTATAAAATTACTGCAAGGAGTTTTATTATGAACATGTATCATTTACCATTCTCTGCAGCTCTCATCACAGCAGGTACAACTACAGAAACAGAGTTGCCATGCGACACTTTTGCAGGGGGATTATGTTGTAAAATAGTAGCTCTAAAATAATAATAAAAAAAATGTTAATTAAATGATAGTCAATACATATTTAAAATTTAATAAGAAGGAGAGACAAAAGTTTACACAAATAAATACCCTTCATAATAACTTTTAAGTTTAAAAAAAATCAATTATATATGACTGTTCAAATGAAAAATTTAAATGCAATAGTAATTTGAATAGACTTATTAACAATGCATTCTGAAGGAATACAAGAGTTACTATTGATAGATCTTGTAATTTTGAACTATGGTCAAGTGATGAGGATAACATCAAAGCTAGCACCTAAATCTCTAAACCTCCATTCTATACCATAGTGATTCCTTTGTCTACATGATGGGTCTTGGTGGTATCAGGATTCAAAACCTGCCCACTTGGCTACTGAACCAATATGAACTGAAGAGAATATTTTTCGAGAAGTATAAACGCTTTTATGTTTTATGCATCAGCTCATTTACCTTTATATTCATGAAAATAACTCATTCTAAAATACATAATAAGAAGCAAAAATTTACATGAAGAAAGAGTAATTTGAAATTTAAGACTACCAGTAAGCTTTACAAAATATGATATACACATAGTTTAAGAAATCAGTTTCCATTACTGATCTCATAAAGGTGAAATAATTCCTTTTATTGTTACTAAACCTTACACACGCATATATCAGTTTCTAGAGTAATTTTATAAAAATTCTTACTTTGCTGCAGATATATTATCTTCCACCATAGTTGATCCTTCATCCCCTTCAATGCCAAAATGGTCTTTTGCTTGTTTCTATACATAAAAAGTTCAGAATTAATATTTTTTTAAAAAAAATCAACATTTTTCATATTATTAACACAACTCACAAAATCCTTTAAATGCAAAAAAGTTAATAACAACTAAAAAGGAAATTATTTGAAAAGCTTTCATCAGGAGTAAAAATTCAAAAATCAAATAAAACAGAGATAACACTACAAATCAAAAAACAAAATATATTGTTACGTAGATCCGGCTTCTTGGATTTTATGCAAAACAATCACAAAGAAAATAAACAGTTCTTTACAAGCAATGTGAATTTACTATCAAAAATTCAATCCTTTAAATACAGGATTCAGCAGCAATATTCACAGGGTAAATATCCGAAGGTCTTCACACCTTCAACAGCAATCAAACGCAATCACCAGTGTTTAAAAATACACGTACGTAAAGATTATTCCCAAGCACAACCGAGCTAATCGCTAGTCAAAACAATCATCACTACTTGCTGGCTTAATCAAGACCCCTCGCCGTACCGGCGAGCATCCTTTTTATATGCGCGACAGAAATTTCTAGATATATAACTGCTTGTGTCATTGAACGTGACACTAGTGGAGAGATTACATACTTTCTAGAAGATTCCAAATGACTCCAAAATGGTTGCCAAAAATGATGCCAACTTGGCTCTACCGCCAAGATTTTGCCAAGTTCTCATTGAATCGCCATTATAATGAAAGGGGCGGCACTGCTTGTGAATAGTACAATTTTAACATGAAATAAATATAACAGAGTAATATAAATGCATTAAACGCTCAAATACAAATTATTTACACAAAATTCATAACAATATGAAATGTTTTTAAGGAGAAGGAGAAAAAATTAAAAATTTGATATAATTTGTTGAAATTTCTTTTAAACTCTGAATCTTAAAACAGTTAAGTACTATGAAGTACAAAAACCATGAAATAAGAAAGAAACATTTTACTTACTCTTTTTAATATAATATCGATATAACCTCCAATAAGTTGTGATATTTGTTCTCCTTCAGGAGTTTGTACAGAATAGTAGGAATCGGAGTAATCACCAAAATCCTAAAACATAAGAAACCAGAATTAACTACAATTTTTAAAACAAATATTACTTATATATATATATATATGAGGATACACATAACACTTTTTTAATTTTCTTTAGAAATCTAAACAATATTTTCTTCTGAATTTCATCAGTTTTGTAAAAGTATAAATGACACAATGAATGTCATAGTTCAAATCTTTATAACTTTACTAACAAGATTACAGAAAATTTAACTGCATATCTTTTAATTTAAAATATGAGCAATATCCACAATTTTAAAATAAATTTCCTCAAAAATTTTAATGAATGTTTTATATAGAATACATATATATAATCATTTTAAATATAATTGATTTCCTAAGATAATTTCCTTCAATAATTCTACTAAACCACAATTTCATAACAAATACTGAATGGGAAAAATAATAAACAAAACAAACTTATATTAAATACTATATTTGATTGTTTAAAAAATCTCGATAGTTATCACTTAATTTTAACATACAATTCTGAAGAAGCATCTCACAAATTTTAACTGATCAGTTACAACAGTATCGAAATTAAAAATTTAAAACGAGAAAAATAATTGAGAAAAACGTACAAGAGTAAAGCTGTTTGGAGATGCTGCCCACCTCCTTACGGTAGTCAGAGGCCAAGTTTTCAGAATCTGTACAGGAAAAAAAAGAGGATACACTACATTAATTGTCCAACAAATTATAATTTAAAAACTGGGTGAGAATTTAAAAAGATATCAAATTTTTTTATAAAATTAAAATATAGAATTTTTAAAGTTTATTATTTAATTTCAGTAAAATCAGAAATACTGCTCTTAAGAAATGTATACTTACTTCTTTTGTTTTTTCATCAAGACGCAAGACACTATCTTTTGTAACTCCAAGTAATCTAGGCACAAGTTTGTTTTTTCCTTTCATTTTTTCCTACAGGGAAGAAAAATTATAAAATCTAAAACTGTTAAAAAAATAATAAAAATATTACAAATGCAATGAGTTAATGTAGATGTGAATATTTTAAAAGATAATCTTAAGAGTTTTTTTATACATACTTTAACCAAAAAAAATGCAACACCATATGTTTTTAAAGATCTGGCTAATGATACATATTTGACTTTTGCTTCTAATTCAGTATTTCCAGAAAACTTCTTATGTTCCTGAAAATATACAAATTTCAATCCAATTTATTTGTCATAAAATAATTAATATCATAAAATATATAATTTTTTTAAGAATACTTACAACAAAGACACGCTTTTCGATTCCTTTCATCTTGGCATAGTCTTTGGGCAAAAATTCTTTTAAACTACACAAAAAGATTATCAAATTAAGTTAAAAGAGAAACATTGAATAAAAAAGTTAATTCATTTTTTTGTTTGTTTTTGTAAATAATATTTGAAACACTGATTCTTCTTATAATAGACATTATCTCAAGGAACAAATTAAACAGAAGCTATTTTATCAGTTTAGTTTTATTTATAACTACAGTTATATATAGACATATATATTTATGTGCATTCTCAGTCATGCAAAATGTCCACAACATATTAAAGGTGAAAAAATTCAACAGAATACAAAAAAAAAAAAAAAAAAGAGAAGAATAAAATTTAATTAGGAATTTTTTTAAAAAACTGATAACTTCAAGCATAAACATAAAATGTCATACATAAATATACAAAACAGTAAAAATTTAACCGCAAAAAAATGTTTTTGGAGACAACTAATTTTTAGTATCATCATCTTGATAAATAAATATATAGCATATAACATAAATCTTAACATTAGTATTTTACACAAACTAAATATTTCATTTACATATTCAAGAACAAAACTTACTCTAAAAATCCTGGTTTATGTTTGGTCTCTACATGATCTCCAAATTGTATTTGACATTGCATACCAGCAAACTGAGATGCTTGTTCAACTGTTACAGGATGGGTTCCATTTATGATAGCATCTCTAGCCTGTAAAAAGTTTAATTATTAATAAATATAAAACAATCTCAAAAAATACAAGATACCATTAAATCTAAATGGATCTTTTCATAATTTTAAATACAATGTTATACATTTTGTTGATATAACCACTTGAAAGGATGTTTAACATTTAAGGGAAAAAATAAATAAAACCATATATTACCTGTACGTATAGTAGATTCAATTGCACAGGATCTCTTGAATCAACATTCTGATCAGAGAAAAAGAATTTTCGTCGCAACAGCAAAGTTTCTTCCTCGTCTATTCCTTGTTCTCTAAGAGTTTTAGAATGATCAACCCAATTTACTAGGAAAAACAAGAAATTATTCAAGTTTTTTTATGCAAAATTTTTTAATTTGTTCTGATTTTAAAAAATGGCTCTAAAATTATTAATTATAGAAATAACAGAGTTGTGAAATTCAAAGAAGTATATCATTTTATATCACCAGTTTGTATGAAAGAAATGCTGTTAAATTAATTGATTTCTACATAATTTATAAAATAATTTTTAAAAAAAATGTTCAATGACCTAGATATTAAAAGTCGCAGCAAACTTTAATTACAATACAGTGTTTACTTTGCATTAGTTTATTTCATTAAGGCAAAGGACCTAGAACTGAGAATTATAAAAATTCTAATCAATATATTATATTTTCTGCAAAAAGAAATTTACTTGAAGTTATTACATGGATTTATTCTAAAAACAATGTCACTGGAACAAAATTAAATTTATTGTCAAAAATATAGAATGCTATAATTAAAATATCAAAACAAAATTTCCATAACATAAAATTTACAATCTCGAAAGAATTAATCTCAAAAACTAATAATTTCATCAATACTTAAGAGGAGGAATATTTAAAAAAGATTTCTTTTAGAAAAAAATTCAATGGTTATAATTAAAGACTAACACAGATTTTAATGTACTCTGAAAAATAAATAAACTCTAAGTTTTGAAAAGAATCTGAATCTAAAAATTTTAAAAGTAAGAAATTAAGACACTTAAAGAAAAAGTCACATTCATTTCTTTTTATATTATTTCAATTTATCACTAACATTTTTGGGAATTTCTTTTAACATCCATAATAATTTTTCTAAAGAGGGAAGAAAAAGGATATTTTATTTAAAAATAAAAAGATATACTTACGGTCATCATCAGTTTTTAGTTTCTTTTTCAACTGTTCCATTTTTTGATCTTTGTCTTTATCTTTTTTTTCCTTAAAAAAAATGCTTTCAATATGAAAGAAGACATTGATACACACACAACTTAAGCAAAAAAATTACATTTTAAACAAATACTAATATTCAACACATACATTAAGTAATCATTTATAAAAATTAGTGTAAGTTTTAAATATTCCATTCTAATAGATTATGAAATTCATTTTTTCTTAAAATTATGTTAATATACTGTCAATTATACAGATATAATTGTGTGTGTGTGTGTGCACACTTTATATCCTAAATTCCTCCTTAAGTTAATGTAAGATACATGCCATTAACATTAAAAAAATCATATCTAACATTATAAATCCAAAATAAAACAATTGAAATTAATAGTAAGAAATATAACTTATGTTTTAAAAATAAAAATAGAAACATTTGTGCTCAGAATTATGGATTATTGAATCATGAATTAAATTTTTTAAGCTTAATGGAAATATGAACTGCATTTATAGAAGTAACTATAACTTATCCTTCTTTGAAAACTTACAAATAAAAATAGGTTGATAATGATGAATCACAAGAGGTCAAAAGTTTCAATATTGCATCCAAAAATTTATATAAAAAAATAATTACCTTCCTTAATGTTAAAGTGCCAGTATTTGGTTCTTTGTTTTCATCAGGAATATCACGGATTAAGGAGAACTCATCATGATTTGTAATACCTGAAGAGATCAAATTATTTTACATTACCAGAAGCATACTTTTAAAATTCTAATCAAATTAAAAATCCAGCAATTTTAGTATTGAGTTTTTTTATTATAAATAATCATATTCATTATAAGAAATTAAAAACCAATACAAAACAAACAATGGGATATTTACCAATTTTAGTACATATAACAACCATTAAGTTAGCAACTACTTGACTGTCATCTACCAAGACGGTTTTAACAGTTCCATCTAACATCCTGACTCGTAACGTTCTCATTTTTCTTTTGTATTCCAGAAGATCCTACATAAAAGTTTAAAATTGCATTTTAAGAATCCTTTACTGTGAATGTTAATCAAATACACATATATTACCAATGAGAGAAAAACATAACTGCATGAAATTATTGAATTTGCCCAGATATTAAAATAAAAGAGTACACTATCTTTGGTCTATAACCCCCCAAGTAATTTGATACTAGGCAAAATATAAACTTTGTCCTAAGTTAGTACTGATTTCAAGCAGTTTTCAACTTAAAGCCTAACACCATGCACTACTATAATTAAATCTTGTAATTTTGCATTTATTGTTAATTTTTGTTTACTGTTAAACAAGTTGTGTAATATGTTATCTTAATAAATAATTAAAATTTGTGTCAGAATCAGATAAAAAGTTTGAACGTTTCATTATGTATGACAGGCGGGACATTATAATAGAAAATTCAATACAGCAGAAACTCAAATTGCCCTATTGTAGAGGTAGATTGATTGATTATTAAAGTTGCTCTTAGGAGCTACGAGGCTATTTGTGACAGACTTTGTAATTATGAACCATGGTAAGTGAAGAGAACGACACTTTAGTTGGCACCTCACTTTCTAAACTTCCACACCATGCCAACTTGAGGCATTTTCAGATTTAATGTGCATTAAGATCCTTTACACAGTACATCTTTAGTGGCATCAGGACTCAAATCCCCAACTCAACAATAAGGCTATGAGTTCACGACTTAGACCACTCAGTTACTCATGGCCATTATCACATTGGCAGAACAATTTATGACCAATCAAACAAAAGAATTTAAATTGTCCCTAATGAACTAGGGAACCTAAAAACACTGAGGAAATCTGAATATCCTAGAACTTATAGCTTGATTTTTAAAAACATATCTAGTAAATTTTTGTGGACGCGTTCTAAAAACACAATTAAAATATTTTTCATAAAAAGTAATTTTAAAGCCAATGAAGCTTGAATGGATAAATTTATAAAATGTTATAAAATTAAATTAAAGAGAAAGATTTTTTTAAAAAAAAGCTCTAAGAGCTTCAGAACATTTTGAAGGATAAATTCTAAATGTCTAAATGATTGTTACATATTTATCCAAAATACTACTATACTAATCCAGTCCAATAGATCATTCATTTCATAATCAAAGGTAATGACAAAAACAAATTTCAAAAAAAAAAAAAAAATGTTTCTGGAATATTGTGAGCTAGCTTGTGACAGACATTTTGAAAAATATTTAACAAAAAAATGCAGTGAATAAGGAGTATGATTAGAGTTAAGTGAAACAATCTATTATAGTAGAAACTCTGAAACATTTGCCTAAATAAACAAATTCTTACACCAAGAGACAAGTAATACTCTCTCTGTGATTCCTGAGAAAGAGGAACTGAAATTAAGAATGAATGGATAACAAATGCCAGCCACTTCCCCAAAATGGGAAATGGAAATAAATGTTCATCTAAATCACAAATAAATCAGATTATAAAAGATGAAGGATCAAAGAAGGAGAATTATACATGGCAATCAAATTTAATGTCACTTGTGATGAGGCTATATCTGTAGCTAACAATTATGTTAAGCAGTGGAAATAGCAGTTGGTTTTAACAAAGCAATGAGCTTTACATCTAACACTTACAGAAAAAGCAACTGTGAATTTGTATTAAAAATCTTTGTTGGAGTGGACTAATTGGGTTGGTATTTCTTCCAAATGTGTAAATATTGTATTCATTTGCTTTAGAATAATATAATTTATATGCTTTTATACAATTTATTTTGTTTATATGTTATTGCACATTGCAACATCTTTGTTCTGTACAATTTAAGCACATATTCACCCTCTGTAGTCTGAATTGTAGGTAAGGAATTCTAAATGAAATATATTGTAATACATTTAAAAAATGTTTCGAAATTAAAAATATTCTAGAGCTCAAATTTAATAGCTTACTCCATTTCTAAGTAAATAATACTCAAGAGATCTTCCAGATTCAAGCCACACTCCTTTTTTGGGATCTTCATCCGCTAAAAAAAGGCCATAGTTCTTGGCTAGATAAAAATGAAAGAAAAATTGGAATATATAGTAGAGTACTTATAATATATTACATACAGTGTGTTCTAGTATTACATTGTACCTCCTTAAAATCTACAATTAATCTTTACACTACATACTTCAAGAGAAATAAGGAAATAGAAGTTTTAAAATAATATAATAAAGTTATATAAAATTATTCTAACGATGTCCAAAATATATATTTTAAATTTACTACTAAAATTAGTTAAAAGACATACTTTTTAATTTAATTCTAATTTTTTTTATTAGCATTGCACTTTACAGCAACACAAGGGCTATTAGCAACAAACTTTATAATTTGGATCCTTGATCAAGTAACAAGGATGATATATGAGCTGACACCCAATCTAAAACTTTTACACACCAAGTGAGGGCATTGATTTTACAAGAAATTGATTTATAACACTCCTGAGGCAGGCCTTTAGTGGTATCAGGACTCAAACCCACAACTTGACAGAAACACTGCCAGCTGCGAGTTGATGACCATGGTCACTCAGTCAATTATAGTGGTTACACATACACACTAAAGAAAAAAGTTTTGATTATTTCTGTATAATTCTAAAAATTTTAGAACTACAGCAATGAATGAGAATTTCAGAAGCACAATCAGAGAAAATTTAATATTAAGAGGACAATAAATTTTATCAATATAGTTCTTTGGTAAACATTTTCCAATACACTTAAGCTTTACAACTTTTCCTTCGGTTCTATGGAAAAAAAAATTACTTAAGGAAACACCAAATTTATACGAGCATGATTCTGTTGCTTGCACAAGGGTTAGGTTTAGAGATTCAAACCACTCGTATACGCCATGAGATTTTTAATTTTTAGCATCAAGATATGTCTCAATGCTTTCATCTATGTGTTTTAATAAAATGTAAAAGTAATCTGCATATGCCACAGTATGAATTAAAATATGCATATAGATGTCTTTATTTAAAAATGCTTAGTAGATTTTGTAAATATTAACAAATATTTGAGGTATAGATATAGTAAAATCATACTCTTTGATTAAAATTTCATGTTAAAACTAAGCCCCATGAAAGCGATTAAAAATTTATTCACAAGAAAGGGAAAAGATTGCATTCATCACATAAAATACCTAATTATTAACAAGCAGTTAAATAAAATTAGGTATGTTTGTATATATGTAAGTTTAATCATTAATTTTCATAATGTAACATTATAACAAGATCACAAAAATTAAAAACTGTTTTAAATACAAAAAATGTTTTGAAAATTTTCTAAATGTTTCATGCAATCTCTCTCACTGATTTCAATATTATTAAACTAAAATAATTAAAAATCAATTAACTTACATTCTCCTAATCCAGAATCCCCTCCTTCAGAAATTTTTTCTCTTATTATTCTGCATGCATCATATACAATAGTGGAAGGATCGAATTGCATCGTTTTAACAACATTTTTGTCAACAACGCTCACTTTTAAAGAGAGCGACATTCTGAGTTTCGGTTTATGTCACCTAGAAAAGAAATATCAGATTAAAGATTGATACAAAGCAAAATCTTTCTGAAAACATAAATTTCAATAAATTATTTGTTAAGCAATTTGTTGTAGTCACCGAGCAAACATTCTCAGAATAACACAAACAAAAAAACCAAAATCAATTCTCAATTATTTTTTTCTTTTATAGCATTGCATTCATACTATCATGGGTATTTTTTATTTAAACCATTCTTGTACATTTTAGCAGATTTTTTTAAGTATGAAAACTGTTAAGAAATTTATTATGTATTTTTTAAAATCATTTTTCATTTTTTTCCAAAAAGTGCACCATATCAAAAACACATAATTCCCCTAATTCTTTATAACAGCAGTTGAAAGATACAAGTTTTCTGTATTGTTCCAAATTGTGTGAAGTCTTAGCAATGAACAATAAAATTGCTATTTAACTTTAAGTTGGTATAAAAAATTATCAGTTTCTATAAATAGTATTAATGATAATTTCTAATAGTTTTCAAATAGCTAAAATGACAAAAATAGTTTGAAGATTGGAAAAGTTAACTGTTGTAAACATGACTCATCTAAAATAGTTATTAAGAAAGTTATGCATAGATAAATTAGTTAAATATACTGGAGAAATATATAAATATAACTGAAGACTGTAGGTCTGTGAGGAACACTTAAAGTTTGTTGCTTTCAGCAGAATAAAATTTCCAACAAATATTATAAGGTCAATGAAACAAAATAACATATTTGATGTTTAGCAATATCAAAGTTTTCACTACTCTTAAAACAGTAAATATTTATGAAATTTTTTATATATGTAAATGCTTACATCAAAAGACGAGAGTTTTAATGTTTTAATAGCTTGCATTTCATTTATTTCTAAAAATGACATTTGACAGTACATAGAAGCTGAATGCATGCAAAATTAAATATAATCATCACATCGTACCCACAACCAAAAAGGGATAACTAGCAAAAAAAAAAAAAAAAAAAAAAAAAAAAAAAAAAAAAAAAAAAACCTTCAAATCGATTGAAATTTTTTTTTTTTCCCTGGCCATTCCGAGCGAGACAGTCCACAGTGGACAGAATTTGACCAGTCGTCACCCGATCCTTTCTAGCCAGATCACTGATCAAAGTCTACGGACGAACAACATACCAAACGATCACTCCCCTCCACTGGGTAAGCACAAACGAAACACATTAGCGAAACTCAAACCGCTTCTGTGCAAACTACAGAAGGGTGAAGAAAATGGTGTGGGGATGGGATTCTAAATTTCTGGAAACCCAAGCTAGACGTATAGTTACGCCACTGAGGCGCCGGACGATAATCTCCCCCTCCCCCCTTCGAACACATCACCATCTTCTGGGGACTCGATCGGATCACGCCCCCCTTTCCCCACTGTTAGACAATCTATTTGGGCGTGTTTGGTTTTGGTTGCCATGGGTTACCGAGAGCCGATGGAACGACTACTCAACTTCACTCGCAGAAAGATGGGTTTCGCGAGTTTATATTTTCTCTCACCCCTCTTTTTCTTCTTTTTTTAATAGAGCATTCTCACAGTTCGATATCGCACACACTGCTCTGGACTGGAGAATTCCGTAATTATAAACCATGGCGAAGACCAACTGGTATGTTAAAGCGGTGATAAATTTGTTTAAAATTCCCACCATGGAGAGGGGGTCATTTTTATTATGTTATTTTAATGACGCATATATGGAACGCGCGGGAAATCGTTAATCAATATCGAAGGGGGGGATGCATGACTGTATTAATCTTTTTCTGAGGGAGAAAAACTATTCACTTATTCGCCTAGAAAAGAAAAGCAATAAGCATGAGAAAGTTCTGTCAAATTGATAAACTGGATTATGAAAACGAATTCGAGGAGAGGATCTAAAACGATGTTGTGGTTAACCATATGCAGCAACATTTTAAATGAATTTAAATTCTTTTACCCCCATTTAATTTTGCGGACTCAGTGAAGAATTTTTAAGCACAAAAACAATTTACAATTTAAAAAAAAACGCATGCAAGGAAATGTTTAGAACAAGTTTGAATATAATTTCAATATTCAATAAAAGAAACAATCTAATTAGGAGGTTCTGGAAGCACACACATACACAAATTGTTACCAAGAATAACAACATTTTCATGAACTAACAACACTTGAAAGTTACTGCAAGTAAAAAGAATTCGTTTACAAAGTTGATTCCCCCACCTCCAACTTCATAAAAGTAAATATTAAAATTCTGCTATATATATATATATATATATATATATATATATATATATATATATATATGAAGCCCAGTTGGCTGAGTGCATCGCGTATCCACGCCACATGTTCGAGGTTCAAACCCCGAGCTGGGCAAGGTGGACTCAGCTTTTCAGTGGGTCGATGAGTACCAAGCTTGCTTGGGAACTTAAAACTGGGGGTTTCGCGACAAAGTGACCACCGGACCGGGAGATCTGCTCTTGCACCTCAGGACCCAAGGTCGCGTATACTGAGTTGGGACACAGTAGGCCTTGGCCCTCAAGAATTAAAGATGATTTAATAATATTTTGAAGAATAATTGAAACTAAGAATTCGAATATTGCTGAGGAATAAGATGAAAAGAGAATTCAGAAATTAATCTCTAATAGCTTACTACGTGACTTATTTTAATTTGAACATGCGAACCCCCTCACATCACAAATACAACGGTAGTTTCGGTTTAAAATGCTTCAAATACTTTCAAACTTGCCATAAAAATACAGAAGTATAACATTTCGACTTTCGTATTGAAAGAAAAAAAAATAGTAATTTGAAAGAATAATGTAGTCAGCATACATAATTATCAAGATATTTTTGCTAAATTTAATGCATTTATGTTTAAACAGTTTTTAATTTATAAGTGTTAATAAATTTCCATAAACGAATTATTGTAAATAACATAGTACAGATTAATATACGAAAACAATTAAATATTATACATTTTTCTGTTAAGTAGCTAAAAATTAAAATTGTGTCGCATATAAACATTTACAGTACAAAACATTGTACTAAAAGTTTAAATCTAAATACACCAACACACACACTCTGGAGAAAGTCGAATTCCACAGAATGTTTTAAATATCAACCAATTTTAAGCTTCAACGACCCAAACAAGGCTTTAATAAAAGACCGCGGAATGGATATTAATGCGAAATAAAGTATTTTCCCCACGTCAATGAACGACGCTTTCCACTCGCTCTAAATTAAATTATTCTTTGTCGCATTGATCATTTGGGTCATAAATTTTAACTAGCCTCCTCATCACAACGTTTTATGAGTGACTATACGCTTCCGCTGCGATGGCATCATCGTCATCGATTTCGCAATTATTAAAACTAGAATGGCAACAAACAAAAAAAAACTTCAGAAAAATAAGACTTCTTATAAAATGACTGGCGAGACTGTTCAAGAGTGAATTTACAAACTTTTCTACAAATGATTGGCGCGTTTAGAAATAAAGCATCGAACACTGTGAAGGAAAATCTTTTCAAACAGCATATCCATTTTTGCCAAGTATCTTTGGATGAAAAAATATGGTTTTATTTTTATTCAACAACCACGAAGAAACAAAAATCCTTTTTCACCATATTTTTCTTCTTTTTTTAAAGAAAATGAAGGTACAGAAGATAAAAATTCTATTTGTAGATGGCATATTTAAGAACATACTTTGTTAAGCCCGGAAAAAAAAGTTGGTGAGAAACGAAAATACATTTTAAGGCGTTTTATAAACAAGGATCACTATTCAAGTATTCAAAATACATAAGAACTGAGCGATGATGAATTTACCTTTTGACAAAGACAGGATTTTCAAAAGAGATTCAAATTGATACGCATAAAAGATAAGATCTCTTGAATATAGCATATTGTTCAATATATTTCCAGACATTGTGGCATTGAAAAGAACAAAAGTTAAAAAAAAAACTATTCTATGCAAATCTTTTCCTTAGCTTTTTAAACATGTGATTATACGTAAATAAGAAAGAACTTTTGAATATTCTTCACGTGAAAACAAAACAAAAACCAAATATATTTCGATCCCCCCCTTCTAACACAGGTTTATCCTTTAATGAAGAAAAAACGTTCAAAGTATACAGAGATACGTAAAACCGGGACAGTCGATAAAGAAGGGGGGAACGACTCACACACACTCTTATCTTGATTTTTCTGGAAATATAAGACCAACAGACATGAAATTTGGCAGGCACATTTCTTTCACTGAGTAGAGATCCGCTAAAATCGGAGCTTTGAGGGCGGAATTATAGAAAAATGTTCTTGCTTTTTAATTATTATTTGCACATTCTTGGAATTCAGCAAAGCATGCATCTTTTGTTGAGTAGATGATACACTAAGAACGTGTTTTGAGAAAATTGACTTTGAGGAGGGTAGCGGGGGCGTTTTAGACAAAAAAATTCCCACTTTGGCACTATTACACCTATAGGCATCAAATTCGGCAAGCATTTCTTTTATTGAGTAGAGATCCACAAAAAGCAAGTTTTGTGGAAATCAAATTTCAAGAGGGATTTTATATCAAATGTATTTAAAGTTTCTTGTACACAATACAAATGCAAAGGAAATTTGTAGTTCGATTCTTCATTTTCAACATTATATGCTGGATTAAAAACATTTTTGCAATATTAAAGAGTTAAGTTATATATTTACTTAATTGGGTTAGTAAAATCATAATGCAATTTTAAACTATACACTAATACTCTACGTACCATCTTCATCGATTGAAAATTGGTATAAAGATGAAATAAAACAAGTTTCATTTCACCCCTTCACAAAGAAATCTAAACTTATCAAGCAATATAATCAACCACTGGTGGTCGCAGTTACGATTAATTGATATAAAGAAGAGATTTCAAGATAATTTCAACTCTCTCTAAATGCTTTCTTTTAATTTAATACAACACCGCATTGACACAAGAAGCAGACCACATATTCAAAACCCAAACAGAGAACATTTTCCAACACATTAATGTAAAACTAAATTATATTAAATATATGTAATAAGTGTTTCAATGTTATACTATACATTAACAAATTGGAAAAATATTTTTTAAAGTAATAATATATTTACAAGTTGCTATTATGGAGATTTTTCGAATAAAAATATTCAAGAATATATAATTTCACCATCAATTAAATTTTAAAAGAGCTTAAAATATACAGCAAAAAAAAAAAAAAAAGGTAACAGTCACTAGGATATAAACCATACTTAGACAAGTATTATCAATTTTCAATTTTTTCATTTACGAACGTTAAAAATAACGAAATTAACGTTTGATAAAACTTCACTTTTTTAAGGAAGAAAAAAATCATTTTTTTTTGGTTATGTGTAAATTAAATTTCTTAAACCATTTTAAAGCAATATTCGAAAAAATCGAATTTTCTACAAATATTTTTAATAACAGATTACGATGTTCTGTTATTTCACATCCTTTCATATGCATAAAACATTTTTTCAACAGACGAAATAACACTTTTTTTTTTTTTAAATCAGGAATTGAACATAAGTTAAAGTAATGCATTCATACTTTTTTTTTATTAGATTTTATTTTTCTTTATTTTACTTCGTTTATATAAAAATAGTTATTTCGTTGAAAAAGATAATTTCAATCCTTAAAATAAAATTCTAATAAAAATTTATTTCGTTAATGAACGTAGAACTGCAATATTAATGAACTAGCAATATCGCAATTTTCAAAGAGTTAAAATATTTTTAAAAAGGAAAAAGAAAACACTTTAATTTCCATCTTAAAATAAAAATTACCATTTTAAAATCGTAAATGAAAGGTACTGTCCCCCCCTTTTAGCAATTAACCCCAAGATGTTTAATGAACGCTTTTAACAGCCAATTGTCATTATGATATATTTTTTTTTATTTAATGTCACTACTTTACTTTTGGTATTACTTTAGCATTAGATCAAGATCTGAATTAATTTCATTATTATTCTATTGGAACAATATTTTATTAATTATATTCTAGAACAGTTGTCTCAAAATAAAGAGATAGAGCAACATAAGTACTATAGAAACACAAAGTATTGAGTAATACATGTAAAATAACATATTTTGATATGCAGAACACACACAAAGTGACTGACTTACAAAGACGCCATGAGAAGAGGAATTTATTGAAGCCACTGCACACAGGTGAGTGAGTGAGTGAATATCAATGTCGCACTTTTCAGCTACTCGAGGGCTTTTGGCGACGGGCCTCATGCTTTTGAACCATGGTCCCGTGACGAAGACAACACCTGAACTGGCACCCCTCTCTCCTAACTTCCACACCACACCAACGGGAAGACGTTTGAACCTCGGCATATTTAACGTACATCGACCGCCTCAGCACGGCGGCTCTTCAGTGGTACTAGGTTCGAACTCATGACACGCAGGCCACGAGTTCGTTACCTTGACCACTAGGTTACTGTGTTCACCAGCATAGAGGAAAGGATGTGAAGATGCTTAGTTTCCACACTTGGGGTGCATTTAGATGCAGCATAAAGGCTGCGGTGGCCTAGATGTCACGAACTCGCAGACAGCATGCTGTGGGTTCGAGTTCAGGTGTGATTGAAAACTCGTCGTGCAGAGGACCTGAAACACGTTAAATGTATAGAGGCTCAAAGCTCTCTCGTTGGGGTGGTGTGATAGTTTGGCGAGGGAGATCCCAACTCACTCGATCGAGGTTCAAAATTACAAAATCCGTCGCCAATTCACCTTTTGTTCCTTTATATGTAGTGTGACGTTAATAAACATTAGCTCTCTGTAAAATTTCCAGTTGAAATAAATCGCGATAGCTCTTGTTTTTCCCCGGACAGCGGAGTAGCGTACATTGTTTATAGTAATGGAACATAGGAAGACATTTTCTCCAGCAAAATAAGTTTATCTTTCGTATTTCAAGTTTAGGCATACAATTAGGCTTCATTTTTACTTTACGTTTGAGGTCAAATTCCTCCCAACACCACTCAAACAAAACCGTGTCACATCAGTTTCTTTATACATCATCACAGTTTCTTTATACAACTTCGATTTCTATTAAAACCTAGAATGAATTTTGGAATCATCGCACATCACTTTGCTTTACAATCATTCAAAATGTATAGTACCTATAGTATCCCACCATTCAATAACTTACTTAAAATCCAGGAAGTAAAACTTTTCTCAAAATTATTTCCAAAAGGTAAATAATCACTTATTCGGTACAAAAATATGGAATTTGTGCTCTGTTGGAACCTTCCTTCCTCAGTTGTTCGACTGCCCAGGGTGGGCCTTGGCCTTCTCACGAAGCCTTTTCCATGCCTGCCTTCTTCCTGACAGTGTTCTCCAATTCTTAGTTCTCAAAACTAAGAGATCTTTTTCTGAGCCATCAATCGATCTAAGATTTAGTCAGCCCTTTCTCGTGTGCCAATTGGTTGGGCATTGAAGACTTTTTTAGAGTGTTATGGTCTTCGTTCGTCCTGACAACGCGATTGTTGGAACCTTACCACGTAAGAGTTCAGCGCAACAAAATAGTTCACACTGTTGCTAAAAATGCACCCTGTAGAATTTCTTTTGGGAGATTCTATATTATAATATTTTATGTATTAAAGTTGCTACTTAAGACAATGGCAAAACAATGAAAAATCTTGAGATTGATAACTATATAAAGCATAAAGAGAGACTCTTCTCCTTTCTTATTGGAAACCACACACTGCCATCTAGTTATGTAAACACAGTTGAAAATTGGCTCCAAGAGACTTACTTGCACATAGTTCATTGATTGTGAGACGCATTTTGATTAAATGTCTCTTAATTTCGTTTGCTTGAAATATATTACAAAGATTGCACTATATCAAAAGCATGTAGGGGTGTACAAAGGGACGCCTTAAGGTATGGACCAACTGGTCTCAGGCCCAGGGCATCGGTCACAATGGGGGGCCTCGTCTCGTTCTCGACTTAATCTTAATAAGATAATTATTCCAACAAATTCCACAGTTAAATGTTTTTTTCGGTAGTATTCCAGAAAAACTGGGAATTTCGGATGATATGTCAACTGGCTACAACACGTGATGGCCACAATACACCAACGTTACTCCTTCAGTTAAAAGGTGGCACTCAATCTAGCCCAGTAGTCTACAACCCCTGGTCCGCTCAAGAGAAACACATTAAATTATTTTCATTTTATTTACTGTGGTCCATTTTCTCGGGTTTGTGCGACTTTTTATGAAAATCGCTTTATATTCCTTCGCTTTATCACTTAATATTCCTTTTTTGGTGTAGCTATATTTTATTCACGATTAAATTGAAATTATTAAATCAAAACAGTCTAAAATATAAACAATCAACGTCCTACCCCTCAGCGGGCCGCGGTAAAAAAAAACCCGTTGACCGGTCTGCGGCGATAAAAAGGTTGGGGAACAGTGGTCCAGCCGGTTTGTGTGAATTTATTTGTTTCGGGTTATTGTTTATATGAATGTTTGACAACGTATGCTACGTACTGTCTACTTTTAAGGGTCGTAGGTGAGGGCTACATTTGTGTAGGGGCCAGAAACTCAAGGAATTTTAAGACGTTCATGGAAGTTCGGGGTGTTTTTTTTAATGGTAAACGAAGGCACCGAGACGTAATCTTTTTGCTAAAAACTAAAAACCTGTTGGGTTATGGGAAGGGTTTGAACCCTCAAAGCCCACCCTAGTGTACGCCACTGATTGAGTAGTTGGAGAAAAAAAAAAACTCCAACGAATTTTTCACTCTTTGTACAACGCTGTTTTCTCCCATACAGTTACATTTAAATAAAATAACTTCTAATGAACTGTACGAGGTAAGATTTATGTAGTTATAATTTATTAACTAACAATGACTTATGACAAAACGTTTGACATAGTATACTTTAAAAGATTAAAAGTCAAAAGTATTAACCAGCCATTTAAAAATTCACAACGCGAATTTTACCCTCCCGCCTCTTAAAATTCTAAACCAGGTAGTTCTCATTCGGGTAACTGCAAAATAAATAAGAATCAGATTCCAGAAAATTTAACACACGAGACAAGGACGCTGTGTTCGAAAGCAACACAGTTTCCCGTAGCGAAGGCCAAGGTGCTTCCTAGAAACCGTAAAACCATGTACAGTTGCCAGGAAAAGTTAGAAAAAAGGGGGCGTACGAACTCAGTGGAATGAATGATTGAGACAGATGAGTTCGTTCTTCGCCTGGCGTGAGACTGGAACGACCAATTCATGGTTGGTGTGGGGAGGGGGAAATCATTAGCGCCAAGAGAACCAGATCGAGATATCTCTCCCGATAAAATAGCATAGCACTGCCAAATAAAAAGCACTCTGATACATAAATTGATTAGATCTCACTTAGCATGGCGTTTTAATGTTTCCGAATAAGACCGAAGAATATGAAAATTACTTGAATGCTAAACGGTGTGTGTGTGGTAAAAGCCTAAATAAGTGGTAGACAGTCTTATTTATTAGTGGGAAGAAACTTCACTGAAAGATATATAATTCAGTTTTAACTCAGTTGCAGAATGTTTAAGAGATAGATAATTATTTAAGATCTAAATCGCAATTTTAATTGTGATGGAAACTTTGTCAATCTGCAGTCTAAAACAGAGCTGGCCAACCCAAATGACCTTGCGGGCCACTTCATTGCGGAAAAACATATCACGGGCCGCACATAAAAATATGTACTTTTATATCAGATTTGGAAACGAAAAAACATTTATTGGATTGAAAATTTAAAACAGAATGAATTATTATTATTAGTAGTATTGTTGTGTTTGCATTATTTTTCATGTATACAGACAGATAATATAATAATGTTTATATAATACAATAATGCAATGATCAAATAATGTTTAAAATATTGCAGTTGCCATTTTCTTGAAAATTACGTTATTCCTTTTGAATTGAACTTTCGTTACTCATTGTTGAAATTTGATTGTGCTGTCATTCGCAAACCATTAAGTATACACACACATTGCCCTTTTTCTTAACCGTCCTGAATACACTTTTTAAACTTCAAGAAACATCTGACTGCTTCTTGCTTTTTGGGCACTCCAAACAGAAAAGGAGGTGGAAAAATGAAAGTCGCACACACAGAGAATCATGTACCATCCATATTAAAGGATATGCATAATGCAATTCGAAATTTATTAAAAAAGTAATTTACTACAGTAAAATCAAATGCAATTGTTTGATAAAATATAAATCTATTTTAATCTAAAGGACATTTCTATTACAAAAATTATTTATTTTAAAACAAGAACAGGTAACCGGGAAATATATATATATATAAATTTCCCCTCGAATAAATTTCAAAATGGAAAAAAAAAACTTTAAAAATCTGATATTTAAAATTTTTTTAAAAAAAGTCGGCGGACCGTAACTTACGTAATGGCAAACCACATGAATGACACCACTGGTTTAAATCAAGAAATTTATGTTCCTGAATATACATTAGATTTAACACGATCGAAGAAAGCAGAGATGTTCAAATTCCAAGCTAATCCATTCCAATTAATTGCTGTGTACATAAAAACACATCCTTTTTAAAATAAAATGATTTGGGAATTGCTACTCAGTGGCGTACACAAGAGGGGGAGGGGATTAAACATCTACAGACCCACAAATGTTTAATTTTTACCACAGAAATACCCCTCGGCTCTTTCCGTCTATTTGTTTCTTAGATTGCAACATACCCCTCCCCGTAAGAAAGGGGTCTGTGTACACCACCGATACACTGTTGTACATTTTCTTTTTATAAAAGCGTGCTGTAGTAAAATATTGGACAAAATGGGGTAAAATAATAGTCTTGCATATCAAAAAAGTCTAACGCACGCGAACGATAATTAAGATAATTTTTTGGAAAACAAAGATAACTGCAGTGGGATGAAAGACAGTTTATTAACGTCGCACTTTAAAGCAATAAGCTACTCGAGGGCTTTTGGCGAAGGATCTCGTAATTTTGAACCAAGGTCAAGTGATGAGGACGACACCAGAGCTGGTACCCCCTCTCCTAACTACCACACCACGCCAACAGGAGGACGTTTGAGCTCAGATTTAACCTGCATCGCTCCCCTACACGGTGGGTCTTCAGCGGTACTAGGCTCGAACTTATGACTCGCCGGCCACGAGTCCATTACCTTGACCATAGGCTACCACGGCTGACACAACGCCAAAGTGAGGGCTTTGAGCCACGGCAAATTCAATGTGCATCCCCCCCTCCTTTACACGGCAGCTCTTTATTGGCTTATTCCTCTATAAGAATAGTTAAAGATTCCTGTACAATTCTAATGCTGTCTCTGCTATATTTACAGACTTTAACCTTTTTTTTTATCTTTAAAAAACAGTAAAATCTAATAAATATCACGTTGTAGTAATGGCTATGTTGTTGCCAACAATAAAATAAACTGATTTTTCTTAAACGAAATTCATGTTCTAGTAGAGTTTTTTCATTGGGAACAATTTATTGATCTACTCTATAAAAGTTTAATTTTGCAAGAGTCCTTTCAGAGCCGGTAAAAGAGGGAAATCTTAACATTAAATAACACTCTTTCACAGATCCCTAGAAAGCGCTACAGAACCCCTGGGGTCCGTGGATTACAGTTTAAGAACCACTGCACCAGGTTATTGGAGCTACGGGTTTTTAGTTGGGGAACATATTATAAAATTAATAAATTTCTTTTGGTAATATTTACAGTCAATATTTTTTTTTTTAAAAAAATCAACACTTGCAAAGAAAAATTCTAAGTAAATAAAATATGCATCGTAAGGACAATATAATAATAATAATAAACATTCTTTTTGGAATAAAACCAGACATTGTTACCGAGAACTGAAAGGCAATAAAGCAGTTATGTAATGATTAAAATAGAGACACGGGGAAAAAACGATTTTAAAAAGTTGAAACGCAAATCGTAAAAAAATATATTTTGCTCTGAAAAGCATGAAAAAAAAAAGAAAGAAAAAAAAGTTATAATTTATCAAACACAAAAGCAAGCGAGTAAGAATTTGATTCAAAGAACATGCGAGAGCTCCTACAAAAACTTTCTGAAACCAAACCTTACATCAAACAATAAGAAAACGCGAACCGAATTCGGCATCCATGGCTACCTTCAACACACGCACTGACAAAACGTGCAACTCCCAAACAAAAAAGCATGCTCTCACCCGTAATTTATTACAGATCAGCACACACAGAACAGCCTTGAGCGACAATAAAAGATGGTAAGGTGCGTGTCTTGACGACATTTGTGGTAGTGACCTACAATGGCCGAGACGAAAATGGTTACTCAAGCGCAAAAACCCACTCTCGCTTTTATTGACCTATTTGTGCAAGGCTCAAGTGGGTGAGAGAAGAATGCGGTCTCACTATCACCCAAACGGACATGCCTTTTTTGTGAGCAACGCCCGCACATACGGCCATTCTTCTTAAAAGATATGGTTTGGCACTTTTTAAAAATGGCCATATATTAAATTTTTTTTCATTATTTGTTCCTTTTAAGTTTTTATGTAATAGATACATTTAATCCAATGATGTAGAGCATGCATGCAAAGTTTGATACGTTAAAAAGGAAAGAAAACATATTAAACTTTACACAATTTGTAATTTTTGGAAAAAGAAATCTAATTTAACCGAGTGCCCACTTCTTTGATCTCCAAATTTTCATTTTTGGCATCTTAAAAAAAAAAAGAAGCTTTTTCGTATGACCGTTAAAAGTGCGCGTCATACGCCTGATTTAACACAAAAAATAAGATCGAAATTTACGGTTGCGCGTTATACGCCGGGTATAAAAGTGATAATTTTAAAAATAAACACACACACACACACAAGTAATATAAAAAGAAATTTAAGTCAATTCCTACTTAGATCAACAAAGAAAATTTTTATTTTAGCTACTTTTTATTAAATAGTTACAATTAATATAAATATGTATATACATATGACATAATCACAACATTAAGTGTAATTGATTTCTATTAATTATCATTAAAGTATCGTATTGTCATCCAAAACAATCATGTATATAAAATTTCAATTCAACTGAATGCACGTGAGAAAAAACAAAAGTCGCCAACGTGGCTATATTTGTAATTCTGTAAATAACTAATTTTAATCAATTAATTTTTACTGTCATCAAAAATAAAATCATGTATATAAAATTTCAGCTCAATTGAGCGCTTTAAAATGTATTTCATTAACGATTGAAAATTGCACCAGGATAAATAAATATATAGAGAGAGTGAGCTAATAGTGTAGGAATTGAAAAAAAAAAGGATGAGTGTATAGAAAAAAATTAAGACTTCTACATGTATCGAAATACTGTTTATTTAAAAGGAATGACATGACTTTAAAGGGTTGTAGTTCTAAAAAAGTATACTATTCATCCAAATTTTTGCGATAATACCACGAATAAATGACTTCAAAAGTAAGAACATTGCCCACTTTCATTTCATGCATTTTCGTATAAAAGGGGGTGCGCGTTATACGGCGAATATAATTTAAAATTAAAAAATGCAGCAAGTACAGGTGCACGCGAATACTCCAGATTTTACGGTAATTTAATTTTGACACACTTGAAAATAAACCATTTTTATTAAATATAATAGTAAAATACAGTAGGACCTCTGTATAACATAGTCGCTAAATCCCGAAAAAAAGTTCGTCACATGGAAAATTCGTTATGTAGAGGTTCATCTTTCAATACAACTTTGTAAACCCCATAAGACAAATTTTAAATTCATAAACACTATGTATTAAAAAGAAGTAATTATTCACGCCGTTTTGTAAATTAATATATATTTATTTTATATAAAAAAAAATCTACAAGAAAAGTTCATTGACGCCTTTATCCACTTCTTAAAGAATTCAAACTCTTCTTTGATGCTCAAGAACTTACGTTTTGACATTTTCGAGCTACAGGAAACGAAGTTACCAGTACGACTGATCAATTCTACAAATGAACGGAGAGTAGTTCAAAGACACGAGGCTCCACTAAGGGTGGAAGGGAATATCGAAGATGTTTCCAGAGAACTGAACAATGGAGGTTGAAGGTTGCACTTCTTGGAAGAAATGCCCAGAATCCTATTACTCTCGAAGAGTTAGGCACCTAATAAAACCAGAGTTCAAGATTTATGACTACCATAAAACGTGCTAAAGGAGAGAATAACCTGAAATGTCCAGAAATACTGCAAAAATAGAGAGTGAAAAAAACTGAATCACAAGACAAAAAGGTCGTTATATAGAAAATGAACTTCGCTATTGGGAGGTTATTTGACGAAGAAAATCGTAAAATGTCCTTGGTTCTAGGAAAAAGTTCGCTAAATAGAAAAATTCGTAATATAGAGGTCCGTTATATGGAGGTTCAACTGTATCATCTCACTGTATTAACTTAAATTGGGAAATAGAAAATTTATTACAGCCATCTAAAAACACCCCCCATAGGAGATAAGAGGTAGGGGTGCTCCGTACAGTTCTCAACGAAGCTAAAAAGACCCGAGTGTTACCCAAAAGTTCTTATTTTAAAAACTTGTTTGATTCATCTATACTTTAAACCGAGGGGGGGGAATTCTTTTGGCTCAAGGGCCACAATGTAGAAGCAGAGGATACCAGAGGCCTACACTTTAATAACGATTCAATTCCTAATTAACTTTGTGTGTCAGAAAAGGTGTAAAATCGGGTGAGTGAATATTAACGTCGCACTATTCAGCTACTCGAGGGCTTCTCGCGAAGGAGCTCGTAATTTTGAACCATGGTCAAGTGACGAGCGCGACACCTGAACTGGCATCCTCTCCTCCACACTACACCAACGGGAGGACGTTTTACCTCTCAGATTTAACCTGCATCGCTCCCCTATATGGTGGGTCTTCAGCGGTACTAGGCTCGAACTCATGACATGCCAACCACCAATCCGTTACCTTGACCATTGTGCTATCGCGGCCTTTCTGAAATCGGGAGCGAGATGGCTTGTTGAAATTTCCATCACAGCCAACAAATTAATGGCATCCAACTTGCATCTATATGTGCGATTGTTGGTCTCCATGCAAGAAAAACTATATGTGCCTACATATATTTTGCAGTACAAAAACACCATTTTTTAACCATCGGTTAACGAACATAATCCGTTCCAAGACTATGTTCGCTATCCGAATTGTTCGTTAACCGATCATGGATTCACCATAGACTTCTATGGGGAATCTATTAATTCGTTCTGGAGACCCTAACAATTAAATTTTAAAAAACGTATAATTTCTTAGTAAGTTTTTAAAAAAATAATACATGCATATAGTATTGCATATTAATCAGTCATTTTCCTTTTTTGCTTATGGGGCGTCGAAGAACATGTCCAATGTCGATTGCTTTTCTCTCTTTTTCAGGATTTTCCGGAAGTAATTAATAGCATTGTCTTTGTAAAGATCCCCAACCCTACTGACATCAGCTTGGTTTGGGTGCCATTCTAAGACCATTGCTCTGACAGCCTCCCACTTTTTCAAAAGATCTTGAATGGCAGATGTCGGCATTTTGGTCCTCTTTAGTCTTCCTCTTTCTCAGAAAGAGACACATTTCGATGTGTTTCTTGGTGTTCTTCATTCAAAATTTCTTGGATTTCTTCTGTCGTCAGTTCATCTTCATGTCCCATTATGAGCTCTTCTATGTCATCCTCGTTCACCTCCAATTTCAGATCTCTAGCAGTTGTCGAAATTTCATCCATAATTTAAGGGGTGTCTCCCGGATCACCTCCGAATATGTGTTCGTTGTCCAAACACAAAAAATCTTTCTTGAAAGTGTTCGTTATCCGAATATGTGTTCGTTATCTGAACACAAAAATCTTTCGTTAACCGATCACCCACTGTATTTGATTTTCTTAAATGTTTTGGAGTGCTGGGAAAAAGCTCCCTGCGGATCGCTATTTGCACACCCCTGCTTTATACTCTTAATCTCACTTTTCGCAAAAAATGTATTGAATATATACATAGAATACTAAAACAAAACACCTGGATGCATAATTTACATCAACTTAAAATTTAAAGTAGTTATATATCTTTATATTGGTACCAATCAGTGCCGATTTAAGCTCATTTTGGACACTGGGCGCAGGCCCCCTTTGCAATTTATAACTAGAAAATCTGGTAAGTCCAGCTTAACAGGGACCTTGGGCGCCAGCTCAATGTACCCAATGGATAAACCGTCACTGGTACCAATATAAATCAGATTTATATGATTATCTTCATTTCCATATACTCATTTTCTGTTGAAGTTGGACGAAATTTAATATCTATGCGTTTTAAAAATCAAACCATTATGATATACTCATTTTAATGCTAAAAAAACTATGCATGTTTATTAAAATTCAATGTTGCTTATGATGTATTTTGTAAAAACGCATACAATATTTTACTATAATATGCGCAGTCATTGCGCATGTGAAACTTTATCAAGAGTATACGAATCGATTAATATTGATTGAATTATCAACTAGTGGCGTACAGAAGGAGGGGGGGGGGTCAATCCCCCCTCCTCCTTCATAGAACAACAGATTTTTAATTTTTACCATACAGATTACCCCTTCACGCTTTCGTCTCCGTGTTTCTTAAAATGTAGACCCCACCCCTCAAAAGAGAGGTCTTTTTTTGGGATGGCGATTCTTTTCGAAAAAGATCCATTTTTAAGTCCATTTGAATCATAACCTGACGAATCGATTAAAAAAAACATCGAGGTCTAAGAGATCGATTTCTAAAGAATCGATTTTTTTTCAAGTCTGTATTTAAAATGTAAATATAAATCCATTTTATGAAAAACAAGAAATATACCATAATAAACGATCTCTTATTAGTGTAAATCAGGGAATTTTTTTTGTTCAGGGAATACGACAATTACAATTATTTTTATTACCATATAAAAGTATCAGGTATAAAAGAAGATATTTATTTTCTAAATGTATTTATTGCATAAAAAGTTTAGAAAATAGATAATATACACAGCTTATAGTTCCCAATGCTTAATATCTAAGCTTTTTAAAACCAACAGCCTATCAAGTCTACTGGGATCATGCGGTTCCCGCTCATTACTTGCGATGTTGCGGGAAAAAGGCGCTCACAATGAACAGATGATCCCACGATACTTATATACATCATGGCTATTGAGTGAACGAGATGATTACTTATTACTTACCCTCAATTGCTTATTATTCCGTAACAAACAATACATAAAAATATTTATTTCACTAATCACAGTATATTAAGACAGTCAGTCAATCAAGGCATGAACAAATGGCGTAATATCAACAAATACAAAAGTCAAAGATTCACACACCACAAACGTAACTTTTAAATTTATTTATTAAAGACAGGCGAAGGAAACTAAGCACACAGGCATCTCACGAGATTTTGAGTAATTAACCCTTTAATCGCCAACGCCGTAATATTACGGGTTTTAAAGATATTACATTCAACAAATTGTAAATAATTTTATGGTTTTTACCAAAACAGAAAAAATCGAATGTCGATTTTCTAGGATGAAACATCGATTCACTGAATCGATTCAGTGCTACATATAAATTGTAAAAAATCGATATTTTTGGCCCGAGAAATCGATTTTTCGATCTCAGATCGCCACTCCTAGTCTTTATACCCCAGTGTTGCCAACGCCAGAAGGATACTACAGGCGACGGACATCATTTGAACTACCGTCAAGTGAACTGACCAGTGGAGTAATGTACTTCCTCGCAACCACCACAGTGCGGGGGAGGGGCACAGGATTCTAAGGGATCCAAAGCCTATGCAATGCTATAATTTTGCAATCTTTTATAAGATCCATCTCGGGGCCAAAAACCTGACTTTGCATGGGGGCCCTAGCATTCTCCATTACGCCACTGGAGTTGACACCTTGCTCTCCAAACATCCACGCTATACCTACAACGTCAAGATCATGATCACTCGATATTACTGCGGTCGCAAGGTATCTCGAAACTCTTTTGCCAGTTATAGGATAAATATTGACTGAGTAACGTATAAATGAAGACAAAATGAATAACTACTCATTGAAAGTAAAATAATCTAAATGGCATAAGAAAGTGATGGACAAGACAACCTAATAAAATAAAAGAAAGAATGAATGTAAAATAAAAACGATGGCATTCATACTAGATGGAAGGCAAACACGAATTGATTCATCTCATAAAAAAAAAGACACAAATTTACATATACACAAAGACCACGGCAAAACATAAAATATTAAATGCACCGTTTCAATTAACGATACATTTTAAAAGAAAAAAAAGAGAAATATATTGGCACAACTCTACTGATACAAAATTCGTGTATCACCCTTAGAGCAGAGGACTGAAATAGTAAAGGAGATTTCGAAACGGTCCCTTTGAAATCTGAAATTCAAAGCTGAATTCATTGATTACATGTAAACAAGGGGCTTATTAGTAAATGGGGGGAAATTGATGACTGCAGATAAGTTGAGAAAGCGGACATAATTGCAGTTGAAATATACGAGAACAAATGACAAATTGCATGCAGATATTACAGTGAAAGCAAATAATCCATAGGATAGAAAATTTTTAGAATTAAAAGAAATAAAGTTAGAACTTAAGGACAACTTTTCTTTGTTTTTGGTAGCTGCGACAGTCAGAGGTTTTGGTCACGGACTTGTGGCCAGCGTATTATGAGTTCGAGTCTTAGTGCTATTCAAGACCCACCATGTAAGAGGGGCTGATGCACTGTAACGGCGTGGCACATAGTACATTAGGAGGCTTGACACATAGCACACGATAGACTACAAAGAGGGCGCTGCTGTGAACTGTTTTGGCTTTTTGAGCGGGAAGGAGAGAAGAGGAGTCTCGAACGAAAAATGGACGAAGCTGCCTGTAGTTCCCGATGTGACTTTTAATTGTAAATGAAAATATTAATATAGTGATGTGTTTTGAAGGAAATAATAAAAACGGTAAATCCGGTTAATTAGAGCTGATTAATTCAACTACAAGACGATCTTACAGCACATTAAATCTGTCGAGGCTTTATTTCTACTGTATATGCTTGGTGCGCAGGGACGTCTTAAGATTTTTTTGAGGCCCTGCGTGTGGACCCAGAAAAATCTTTTCTGACACCCTGGACCCCTATGCAAAAGTAGGTTCTACATTTGATTTTTAAAAATAGATACTATACAGCCTGCATTATCAAATACTCGTACAAACGGCAATTTGAACAAATAAATGTGTCCGATTCACAATCTAGGCACAAACCATGCTTAACCAATGGCAGCATTTCAACTAAATTTGAATGATTGTTTGTTATTAGGCATAGAACTAGATGGGACCAAGGTCATCACATTATAGTACAGTCTTGCCAATTGACAAGCAGTTCGAAATTCTGTTTTTTGGAGAACATGTACTGGAATAATATTTAAACATTATCCGGACCAAAGTTTCATCAAAAGCGAATCGAAAACAAAACGAGGGCCCACTGAGGGGTCTTAAGGTATGGGTCCCATGCCTTAAGGGAGTCCGGCACGACCATAGGTGCCCATGTTAAATTGCGGAAGTTTATGTACCCCTTTCTCAGAAACTTATTTTTCATGGATAAAATTTTTACAGTAGATTATGCGTACTATTAATAACACTTTAACGAATTGTTTTGACTTTATGAAAAAAATTAAATCAATTATGAATTTATCAAAAATTGTTCAATCCCCCCTACAAAAGGCTTTAGCTAAAAAGGTTTGCAGGATATATCTAATCCCCCTCCATTAAAATGTGTAAACATATTAAAAGTCTGCTCACTGAAATTTTGAGAATTATATAATAAGTACTTTTGAGAAAAAGGTACACAAAGTGAAAAATATTACATTTTGAGAAAACAGGCTTTAAAGTAAACATTTGTAATGTTTTGATCATATCCTTTTTTAGTGCTTTCCAGAAGCCTATGAAGCATATTTTTTTACTCTGATCATACAAAAGACTTCTAATTTTCTTTTTTTCATTATTTTTAACAATTTTGCCTTTTTTTGTGATCTTAAGATGCTTTCGTTGGGCTACACGAATCCTACTTGCATCTATTTTTTGAAGCATGACACAGTTATAACTTGTGTTCAATATCAGAATGTTTTAAGATCATTAATTTTGCAACATGACTGATATTGAACTATACAATAGCCATATTTACCCCTACTTTTAGAGTTTTTAACTCCACAAACGTAGATCTTGGAAACACTGACCATATAGAGAGTGTTATTAACTGACACATTTGGGTCCCCAGTCTTTCTGTGTAAACACAATTTCTTAATATAAGTTCACCTAGATCTCTAAAAATTGGTTTCATTTAATTCATTATCGTATATAGCACGTGTATATGTGTTTATGATCTTACTGCTTTTCGTTACATTCAGCTTCTGTCTTTTGAAACATGCACCAGGCTTTTATACTCGCGGGACACAGTCCATGATGAGGGCTCTAGTTTGAAGACAGAAAATGAAAATAAACATCAGTCTTCATATTGTGTACATTATTGATATTATTTCTGATAGCCATACAATAACATCGCTCAATTTTTGATATTAAAATGTCGGTGGGTCGGTTACGACCATTTAGGCTTCTTCCATCAATTAAAATTTGTTCTCTGTTTTGCTTTTAAAATCCAAAAGACGTGTACCCATACACTTTTGGAAAAGCTTAATACAGTCAAATTTTTCCACTTGAACATCATATGGATTCGCGCTCATCAGAAACTTATTTAAGGGGAAATACGGGTGCTCCTAGCAGAACTCATTTGCAGTGCGTCAAGAAGTAGCTTCATTTATAAAAAAAAATTAAAAAATACTTCTAATTATCGTATTTCCTCATATCATATCATTTTAAACAGAAATATTTGAGCTTTTAGAAAATATAAAAAAAGCGAAAATTGATAATTTTTCAAAAATTTATGTGCCAGACCCGCGTAAGACGTTTCTGCTGGTTTCAAAGTTCGGAGAGAGTTCAAAATGACGAGGTTTGTCGCCAATAGCCCTGGAGTTGCTTTGTCGAGAGTGACCTTAATAACAATCATTTAATCTTTTTTCTGCAGTAATACGAGAACTATCGGCGAACAATGGACCTCTTAATTTTGAACTTTGGTTAAAAGACGAAGGTGACACCTGAGTTTGCATTCAACTCTTCTAAGTTTCACATCACGGCAAAGTGAGAACATTGAACCACGAAAGATCTAAAGTACAACAACCCCTTTAGATGGCGGAATTTCAGTGGAATCAGGTCTCGAACTCAAGACTTGACGGAAAAGTTCGTGAGCATGACCACTCTGGGCACTATCAACGGGTGTGTGTGAGAATCGATCTCATTCTAATTTTCTAAAATAATTCTAGTGTGGGCTAATAGCGACAAGAATAGAAGTTCTATATTTCGAACAAGAGCAAATGACACCACCCCATGGACAAGGAGAATCGATGTGATGTTTGACAGAATCGAGGTTCGAACGTTAGTTTCTCCCAGCACGCTAGTCTTCGTCAAAAAGAATCTGAACAATAGGACTCACACTGTGTGAAATGTCGGGAAAATATACTTCTTACACACCCTCCCATTTCCACAAATCCATTTCTTCCGAAGGCGCGAGCAGCCCCGCGAAGCTTAAAATCGATCCAACGAAGCAAATGAAGATAAAAAGAAGCCGCGTTCTAATCGCGATGCATTTGGCGGACGTAACTGATAACTCGGCGTTTCCGGATTTAGGGATCTGTCAGGTGATAGCGAGAACAGAGAATCCGGGTCCATAAATTATGTCAAAGCGCGATGCGGATTTCACCAGTGTTTGGTTTTGAAAATGAAAGGGAAAAAATGAAGTTTTGAGGGGGAAATGTGTCTGACATAAACACGATGCTGCTTAAAGCTATGAATTTTCTAACTACTCGTATGCTGAATTCTTATTAAGTCTCCTAACAAAAGATTAACAGGATAGGAAACGGAGAAAACTTTTACGATGGTAAATTATATTCGAATGAAGATCTTAGATGAGAGGCGCAAGAGATAAGTTTGAAAATTATGGCTGAAATGAAATACTTTGAAAATAAACGTTGTTTCGTGTTCTTGAATTCAAGCTTCCCCTCACACCAAAAGACATCTATTTAAAGGAGAAAATTTGTGACGAAAATTAAAAACTATATGCTTATAAATAAATGTATTAAACTAGGCTAGCGTTCATTCTGAAGAGTTTCTATAAAACAATTCCCCTATAAGTACTGAGGCCACGGTAACATAGTGGTTAAGGCTAATAATTTGTCGGTGGCGTGTCAGGGGTTTGAGCCCTAGGGCTAATGAAGGTCCACTGTGTTATTATTGAATAATGATGGAGTTCATTCAGAACAGTTTTTACAACGTAACATCCCCACAAATCATGTGGCCATGGTAGCCCAGTGCTAATGGTTACAAACCAGTGGCATGAATTAACACCCTAACACAGCAAAAGATCCACCATGAAGAAGGGTTGATGCAAGCAGAATCTGTCGAAGCTCAAAGTCCTTCTGGTGGCGTAGTGTGATAGTTTGAAGAGGAGGCCAGCTCAGATGTCGTCCTCATCACTTGATTGATTGATTGAATATTAACGTCGCACTGTTCAGCTACACGAGGGCTTTTGGCGACGGACCACATAATTTTGAACCATGGTTCGTCCTCATCACTTAACAAGGGTTCAAAATTACGAGGCTCGTCACCATTAGCCCTCGAGTTGGTTTATAGTGCGACATTAATAAAACGCTCACTCAACCAGTGGGAAATCAATGTCCCACGTTTCTGTATTCTATATTCAGCTAGAATCACATTATTTCTTTCGTTATAGTTTGAAAACATTTCAATATTTAATCAGCGAAAAAGCCAAACGCAGTTTTTTTTATATAATTTCCTTCTCAATTATGGCATAAGTATCTTATTAAACACACGAAGTTACACTTAAAAATGTATTGATTGGGGTTGTTCAACGTCATACTTCGATGCAACACGAGGCTACTGGCAGGGGACCTCGGTCAAGTGACGCAGACGATACCTGAGATGGCACCCTCCTTAGTAAACTTTCATACCACGACAAGGTAAGACTTTGAGCCTGGATGGATTAAATGTGCAGTGGCATTAGGCTGCAACTGATGACATGACGTTAACAAGTGCATGATCACTAGGTCATCAGTGGATTTCGCAACTTAAGTGTCGAGGACACCTAATCTGGCATGCTTACCCTCCAAAAAAGTTATCTGGTTATATACATAATAACACAAGATTGCGCGCTTCCTTTTAAAATAACCATTCATTTATTAAAATAAAACAAGCTATAAATTAACTTTAGAAATCCCAACAATTTTTTAAAATTATATCTATGACATGTGTTCTGAAAAAACTTTACATCTAATTAGAGTTGTTTAAATACTAGGCTTTTTTCAAAATTTGCATCCCAGTATAAGCTATTATATAATAATACACAAAATGTCCAAAGAACGCTTCATTCTATATCAAATAAGATATACTTGATCCTAATTAGGTTTAAGGATTAAAGCACATTAACGCCTTCGGTCGAAGATAGGTTTGTGACGAGGACATCGACAGTAATTAAACCAAAAATCGAATCTTAATGACGATAAAGATCGATCCACCGATTCTTTTACTCCCCCAGCTCTGCTCTTCTTATTACTAACTGGATTTTAAGCCGATTTGTCAACAAGTTTATTTTTGATTATAAAATCATTGAAACGACGGACTACGGTCTAAGAACCAATGAACATTTTTGTAACGACCGTATCTCCAATTGATATCGGAAAAGTACCAAATACGGATTATGATAAATAAAATGCTCCAATATAAACGACGCGTTGCAATGAAAGCATATTCAATCAATTTAAAAATAGCTCACCAAACAAGAAATGTGTTCGAAACTTTAAATATTACAGAGCTTTCATGAGAGGAAAAAACATGGTCTGAACTCAAAGAAAAATGAATATTGCATTAGAATAAACTGTAAGTGGCATCAGAAATGAAATTAACAAGGGATATTTTACAATACGTGGAAGACCCCCGGCTTTTGTTAGAATTTGACTTTTGTTAACATCGTGCTCTGAAGATATACAAGGACTACTGGCGTCAGGACTCGGCATTTTGAAAGAGCAAGTGACCCGAGCTGAAACTACACTTTCCAAACTTCCACATCATACGAGGAGTGTGAGTCTCCGCATATTTAAAACACAACATTCTCTACACGGCGAGTAGTTGGTGGCACCAGAATTGAAAGCTGACCAAGTGAGTGAGTGAATATTAACGTCGCACTGTTCAGCTACACGAGGGCTTTTGGCGACGGATCACGTAATTTTGAACCATGGTCAAGTGACGTGGACGACACCTGAGCTGGCACCCCCTCTCCTAGCTACCAGACCACACCAACGGCAGGACGTTTCAGCTCTCGACAGATTTAGCGTGCATCGTTGCCCTACACGGCGGGTCTTTAGTAATACTGGGCTCGAAGTCATGACAAAGCCAGTCACGATCCGATACTTATACCACTCAGCCCCCGCGTCCACGCAAAGCTCGCCAAGAGTTTGGGACCATGACCATTCGGCTTCAGCAGCAACCTCCTAGTTTTGGAACCAATTGTTTAAATTTGGCGTAGGCAACAAGTCACCAAATCAGGTGAAGGCAGCCTTAAAAATCTTCTAAAAGTATACACTTCGAAAAACGATTGTAAATGCTATGCCACAGTATCGTTTTTTGCATGCATAGAACATTAAAAGTATATTTCAAATAAAAACAAATTAAGGTGATTTAACTTTTTTCAATATAAATATATACGAGAAAAAAAAATGCCTTAAAAAAGCTAATCACTTAAAAAAAGAAAGTAAAATAATTTAATATCAGTTAAATGCGCGTTATTTTTTTTAATGCTTAAAAGAACATTCTTAAAATATACGAAAATGTTAAATCTTACTATGCAAAATTTTCTTTTTTAAATATACAATAATTTAAAAATATTTGAACTTTCGAGAGATAGTGTATGACAGGGAGCATTTTGTTGAACATGTATGTATACATACACACAGTGGCGCACACAAAAATTTTTTTAGGGAGGGGGACAGGGGCCGAAGTCCAACATTCTCATATCATACCTGAATACGACGCGAAACGTACTCTTTTTTGATTTTGGAAGGAAAAAAAACAGTAAAAAATAAATTATTGAATTAATACTTAACATTAATTAATAAAATAAATTGTTAATTACAAACACTTGATCAAATTTTACATACTATATACATAACATTATCAATCTAAAAAAATTCAAGGGGTATGGGTGGTCCAGGCCCGTGAACCCCCGTCCCCCCTCTTGTGTGTGCTACTGTATACACACAAAGGCTTCGAAATAGTTTTTTTTAACTGTTACAATAATGCAATGTCTTGCGTGATTTAGATACACTCGCATGTTAATTCTCAAAAATCAAACGAAAACCATTATTAAATTAGCATAAGAGGTTTTTAATCTCACGAAAACAGAGATGAAAATATTTATTCTTCATGAAAATATTTCTGCAATTAATGGAAAACAAACAATTGAAAAGGTGTGTTAAAAATAATTAAATTTTCTTGTAAAAAAATAAGGAAAAGAGGAATAATTCAACATTCATATTAGAGTTATATTTCACTAACGGGGGTTAACTATCTAATACGGCATGTTTCACGAAATGAATTTTAACCTTTTACCCCGGATTATGGCGACATACGTATAAAACCACATGTGTGTGTTTAAAAAAACAATACAAACTACTAATTAGTCATTTAATGTGATGACACACTCGAATTTTTTCCCACTAAAAAGTTAAATTTTGATTCATAGCTTTCCTGTAACAGACTCACGTACACTCAAAACATTTTTCTATGTTAATTAGTGGGTTGTTTAATAATGTCGCATTCAGAAGCAATACCAGAGCTATTGACGATGGCCCTCGTGATTCTGAATTCCAATAAAGTGACGAGGACGAGTTTAAAGACTGTTTTTTATTATTAGATGGTGGTTTTAAAACAATGACGAATGATTGTGTGTGTCTTTTGTACTCTTCCAAAATTATTTCCCACTAAAAATTAGAATTAGTTTTTGAAAACATTTAATCCAGTGATTCCCAAAACGGTCTATATCGACCCCCAACGGTCTATATGGATCTATATTATCCACGTCAGTGATAAAATAGTTTGGAGTCCATGTAGCTGGGGTTAATTGTTGAAGCACTTAGTCCGACATTGCTTTTATCTTCTATCTTGAAGGTGAAAGATAGCATGACATTGAATTATTTGCCCATGTTTATAAAAGTTTAATGATTTAGAAAGAACTTAAAAATTAATAATAAATATATTAAATAATTTAGATTTCAGAAGAACAATATATTTAAAAGCATTTAAATTTAATTAAAAAAAGCTTTCTTCCACAGCTGGAAATTTTTTTTTAATTCCTAAGATCAGAACGTTATAATTTACTTGAAGTTCCCTTGGCCAATGACAGCCTCGAGAGGATAAACTGCCAGACCAATGGGATAGCAGCTATTCGTGGCATAGTGAGGTGTGTGGAAAAAACTTGTGATGTGCTTGGTCTATGAGGTGTAAACGGCGTCTACGATAGTGACTCGCATTAAACCAGATTTTACCTATTTAACAGATTTATTTACTAAACTTAATGAGGTTAATTTGCAGTTACAAGATGACAGCGTAAATTTTATTGAAACAATTACAATCATTTCAGCGTTTCTTACCAGAATTTAAGCTAAAAGTATAGGCAGTGACGGAGATCTTAAAGTGAAGTTTTGAAATGGATGTCAGCAATTTCGGCTTTAAAAAGGCATACCTGTTATTTATCCCGAATTATGGAGTATTGCGAGACAGTTTTTAATTACTTTTCCTAGTGAAAAGGAGTTTCAGCATGGTTGGCAAATTCCAAAATTTAAAGAAAAACAAAAAGACTGGACACTAACCGAAGAGAGATTTATGATTAAACCTGACGAGATTGATGCCAAATGTTGAAAATTTGTCATTGAAGCACTATTTCATCTCTCCCATTGCAAAAATTTGTTGATAAGTTATTTTAAGTATTAATTAAATTTTAAATTAATTAACATGTGTTTCTTTGGTTCAAAACACTACATTTCACTACAGTTAGAAATATAAATCTTTTAAAGTAGCTCTATACGAGCTGTTAAAAAGATATTTAAGTTAATAAATTTGCAAACATTCAATATTAAGTAAGCAGGGGGTATACGAGACAAAAGTTTTTAAATAGATAAAATCAGTACACTATTCACGGAAGGGAATCACGGTTTTAAATCTTTAATTGGCTAAAATCTCTTAAGTCTGTTCTCGCAATATGTATGAGAGAACGCGGAGCATATTTTTGTACAGAAAAAAATGCCTAGCTGTTTATAAAAATTTGAGGCATTGTAACTCATTCATTTCTTTATAACATAACGTTTTTAAATTTTCAAAATACTTAGGAAATAATTAGTTTTTCTTTTTAATATGAAAATGGATAGCTCACTTAGGCATCATGATATAGGAGAAAAATGTGAAACACATTTTATAAAAGGGAAAATGCGTCAACTCGGATTAAAATGAGTAGCATGATAAAATAAGCGATTCTCTACAGGATAGCGAAGACAGAATATAATATACAAGCACTTTATATCTGGAAAAAATATTCCAAACTTGGGTCCTTTTCCTTAACATTGGCCGAATGCCTTAACGAGACAAATTCAAATATAAATGCATTGACATTCATCGGTAATAAAAAACAACAAAAAGCCCCCGAAAAAAAAAGAAACCGCAGTAACGCAAAGAAAATGGAAAAGCATCAATAGAAACTAGAAAGTTATATATATATATATATATATACATTGACAACGCAAACCCAGTGACACACATTAAGGTTATCCTCCACCCAACTCTCAACTGGAACCACCTCCATGTTCCGGAAGGATTTGAAATTTAAGCGCCTCTTTGACAGACGATACGGAGTGAGGGAGGGGGAAGACTCCAGACTACCGAGAGTTAAAATTAGTCGCTTATTTCGGAGCTTCGGGTAAAGACAGTGCTCTCTCCCAAGGATGGGGTGAGTCTATATCCGGCCTTAGACTCATATTCCTCATTTTGTCGCTTTTTTTGAGCCGCTATCTGTCGTTTGGAGGCGCCTTAAAGAGACACTCAGTTTTAGGGCGCACTTAGATGCTTTTAAAGTATCAATAGTAGATTTTAATGACAGGTAGCAACAACAGCGTTGTTCTATGGAATTAAAAAAATTAAGGAATTACCAAAAAAATAATAATTAAGCATATGGTTTAACAAATTTCTTTAAAAATATGACCAAAAAGAGGATTCAAAATGTCACACACATTCATTGTTTTAAAAGAAAATATACTTTAGTCGTCAATTATCGGCAAATGAGCGAATAATTAATGTGGGCGACTAAACTCGTAATTTTGAACTTCGGTCAAGTGACTAGGATTAGAGCCGAGTTGGCACTTTCAAACTAAAATACCATACCACGCCAACGGAGAATTAAGCATCAACAGACTTAACGAGCATCAGACCTTTAAGGCTGTTTTCGGCAAAAGTACGAGCTTGAACTTACGCGAAGCACATTTTCACACAGAAAAATGCTTCAATTTTCATGGAAATTTGCAACATTAAACTCATACATCTCTAATATAGTGTTTTTAAAAATTTCAAAATATTCCATGAACTTATTATTATTTTCATTTGAATGTGAAGGAACATTTGCCATTACGGTATAGGAGAAAAACGCGAAACACATTTTACACCAGAAAAAAATGGATCAACTCGATTAAAAATGGGAAGCATGATAAAAAAAAAATACTGCTCTAAAGGATAGCGAAGTCAGATTTTATAATATTATTTTTTCATTTCTTTCTCATTTGAAAAATGTTCCGAATTCGGATCCTATTTAACATTAAACGAAAACAGCCTTAAAAGGTGGGTCTCGCAATAATCTTTAAAAAAGAAACCGATACGTAAATAGACCATTAACACACATGCAGTGTCACACTAGGAGGGTCACCGGGTCCAGCCCCCCACAACCCTTGATTTTTTTTCCCGATTGATTATAATCCTATAGTACGTAAAATTTAATTAAACTTTTGTTACTAATAATTTTATTAAGTTATCCTAATTATTTATTTAATAACTAATTTTTTACTGTTTTTTGTTCACGAAAATCGGCAAAATCAAAAGAGTATGTTGGGCGGCGTATTGGAGCATGGCACGAAAATAGTGCACTTTCAACCTTACCCCTTTGAAAAATTTCTGTCTGCGCACTGCACACATTTAATTTTTAGTTTAAGATAAATATGCTTCGTTTGCCAATGATCTTAGTTCTAAATTTTGTAATCTTCTACGTTTACTAATAATCACTTAGTTCTAAAATTAGTATAATCTGCCTCATTTTCCAATGATCTCAATTCCGTAAGAATTATTCCAGTATTTTTTTTTAAAAAAAAAAATCTAAACATATACATGCTGTACATTTCCTACAAAAAATAAAAGAGAAAGGAAACACTAAAAGGGACAGGGGGAAGCGGAAATGGAGAGAATAGACTTTTAATGCTTGTATGGATTGATTTTTAAATATTGCCCAAATTCGGTAATTTTTTTTTTTTTTTTATGTTTAGATGGCAGTCTGTTATTCTAACCAACAACATATTTTACAAGGATTAAATTTTTAATGATAAGGTCCTGGCTAAAATAAAAAGCGCTACATTTTTGAAGCAATCACTGGTTATGGTCATTTCTCAATCATACAGTTATAAGCATTGTATAATTATACAAATATAACCAAATTATATCAAGTGTTTAATTATTTTGTTAATAGTCCTGTTTTCGTAAATGATTTAAAATTCAGAAAAATATTTTAAACATGGGGAAAATCAAAAATAAACACCTTTCCTACGAATTTGTGTACGCGATAGCAGACTGTATTGCAAATTATATAGGGATGGCATTATCGTGGAATACACGCTTGGTACAATTTAAAACCCCGTCAGATAATTACAAAAATTGTAGGCATACCATTCTAATTTTATAAAATGAAATGAAGTTTTAAAAATAACCCTGCTAATGAAACCAATTAATTGTTTTTTATACATAAAAACCTACAAAAAATTATATTTTTTGACAAGACTTTCAAATTGTATTACAAAATTTTACATGAATAAGGGAAGGTCTAAAAGATGTTCCTCTCCTAACAGTAAGGCTTGTGTGTTATGAGATGCATTACTTTTTAATTATACTTTGTGTGTCTCGTTTATATTCATACACTTTAATAAAAAATTTTAAAAAGTTTCAGTTTACATTTTTAATAGAATCAAAGAGTATTTTAAAAAATAACTTTTTTTCTTCTTTAAACATAATCAGAAATAAAATGAACTGCAAAAAAAGTTATATTTAAAAAAAAAAACTCTTCGTAAAAAACGATAACCTTGATGTAACCCAACATCTGTGTGTGTGTCTACACTATCTACTCATTAAAAAATATTTTAAAAAGAAAGAAAAAAATATTAATCATCTAGATTTCTTTCATTTTTTTAGCATGGTTGTTATCGAAAAACATCGCATTAAATGTCATTAAGCCAGAACAAATTTCGAATAAAATAAAAACGAAAACGATCCAAAAACCCAATGCATTTATTAAGAATCATAACCGCGACTATTCAGTGAATCTAAAGTGAAGCAGCAAAATCGTTTGCAGAGCTAGTTATTGGCTTTCATTCACGTAATGACCATGTATTTCCAGTAAAATTCAACCTGGCGAATAGCATCATTAAGTATTTTCTTACTTTTCATTGGTTTCCAGGAAACGGTTTATGGACTCCCAATTCCTTTCCCACCCTCAACTAATAAAATATCAGCCGATTATATATATTAGTTTTATATAAATTTTTTGTATTAGTTCCATCTCTAGTTTTACATGTAGCAAAAATACATTAAAACTAAATCGTTTGAATAAAACTGAATATACCAAATATATTTTGAGATGGCAACGTTGAAGCACAAACATTGATATATAAGTAAATAATTCTATTCTACAGATACACTTAAAAAATAGAAGAGGAAAAAAAAAGAAAAAAGAAACTTACGAATATTAAAGACAGGTGCAAGCATAATAAATCCATTCCATGCGTTTAAGTCATGGAATTCGAATTATGTGCAGCTGTGAACTACGGCAGATGAATCAGCAATTTTATGCATCGATCTGTAATTCAATTTACGAGTTCATATCGAATATTGGAGAGAAAAAGTTTATACAAACATGATTTGTCAGGTTGACCATTATTTTTAATTCAATGGAATAAAAATAATTTCAAACATTCCGCAATATTTAATGTGAGCACTGAACTTGAGAATATGGGTTTTTTGGCACACATTAAAACTTGCAAACAATGCTCTTGTTTTAAACATAAAGCTTTTTTAATTTCGCTATTGTAGAGAGAGAAAAGCTCTACGAAACCAATTTTGAATTCGCGTAAAGAAAAAGGAATTGAACAGAACGTTTGGTTACTCGCGTACATGGAGTTACACTCTTAATTGAAAGTTTACGGGTAACTTATTGTAACTTAAAATCATATGAGATCACAGCTAGTTAGCTTTATTTCAAGGAATAATTAAGATATTTTTGGAAAAATTTAAAATGTTTAAATATGTCACTGTTTAAAAGTTCTATTTTGAAACTTACCGGTGCTAGATTTGTCAATATATCTTTTTAGCCTGTTCAACAAAAAGGAAATAAGTTATGGTTATAAGCGAAAAGACAAGTTTTCCTACGTTTCATTTTTAATGTTAAATTGATAATAGTTCTATTTTTGCTCCCAGTTTTTTTTTAATTAGGATTACAATTCTTTGATTATAGAATCAAACAGCAATTTAATTCAGATTCATAAATAATCTTTTACAAATTATGTGCCAAATAAAACATTTAAGAGGACTTTTCATTTAAAATAATTATAACTCTTTTAAACATTAAAATAAATATATTAATAAAAACGATTGAAAACATGCATGTTTAATTTTTGATTAAATTTTTTTTTTCCTTTAAAAAAATAATGTATGAGAGCGACAGAAGTTTTCTAAAAAACATACACTTAATCGATTAATTTACTGATTTAAACTATATAATTACTGTAATATCTATATTCATCATGTCCGAAAATTTAGTTTACATAAGGAATTATAATATAGTTATGTACAAAAATATAAAAAAACTGCATATAACTTACTCGGAAATTTACATTTTGTACTATTCTCAAATAAAAAAAAAGTTTAACAGATACACCATCTAACTCAAACCAGCGGAAAATTCAAACATGAGAGCTAGAACTTAAATGTATAATCGAAAAAAAGCAACACTTAATATAAAAAAAAAACAATTTCTGTATTTTAAAAGAACTTAACGGAAAAAGAATAATGGAACAATTTATGCAATGCAACGAACCCACCAATTAAAAAAAGAAATATCAAAGAAGACTAATTAACCATAAATCGAGGCAACGCCCTTAATTTGGCGAAAAATCGGAATATAAACCCGATTCAATTCCATTTTCTCTAATTAAAAAAAAAGAATCGATTTAATAAAAAGAGGGCATAAATCAAATGTCAACATGGTTTTCGGAAAAACTAAGCACTTATCGGATCATGATGTAAGAAGGGAGAGGGGAGGATAAAACTCATATACAAGGTCACCTTTCTTCCCCCCACACTCAGTAAAAACATGTTTCAATCGAATAAGAATACAATTTTATTGCATATTCGAGCAAACGATAACAAACACAAGAAAAGAAACGCAAACGACAAAAGCTTCGGAAGACGAATGACGAAACGGCACGCGATCGAAAAGAAAGTTACGTGAAAAGCAGACTACTGAAAAGAAAATCGACAAGAATAGGTTGTTCACCTTCTGCGATTGTTTCGACCAAGTGGATGGGGGGAAGAGATTTCGAGGCAATTCCAAACGATTCTTTTTTTTAAAACTCGATGTATATTTTTCGATATATCATGCCGGGTGCCGATTTCAAGTGTCTCAAGCTTCTGCTTCATTTTTTTTTAGAACTTTTTCTCAATTTAACCGCTTTTCCCCCCTCTCGGGTTACATTTATGGGTTAGGGATACTCCTCTCACCCCCCACATCCGTTCTTTCGAAAATGAGTTGATAAAAAATTCGAGTTTTATAAGAACAATTCTTTTTTTTTTCCGACGACAATGGATTCTTATAAAGTTTGAGTGAAAAGAATTGGGAACGAGGTTAATTACCAATAAATTCAACTTTGGAAAGTTCGAACAGAATTCAAAATGATTCCGAAAAGAAAATCTTTTAAAAGAACATTATTAGTATACAAAATACATTTTTGGATCTTCCATAGGAATAAATGGTTTGCAGAATGATTTTTAATTATTTGAAACTTTTGCTAAGACATCATTAAGATTCGATTAACACAGCACTTTTTTTTACATAACAGTTCATGTATTAGTTTAAAGTTCAAAGATAATTACGATGCAATAGAAAGTTCAATAAAACTTATATTAACTTAACATTTTTAATAGCGAAGTTTTGACAACCAGTTCGAATAACATACATGAATAAACTCCAAGATTCAACGGAAAAAATGTGAAAATTCTTTCAGTTAAATTTTTTCTTTATATTACATTTTAAATATTACTTAATCATTCAAAGTGAGTATGACTAAAAAAGAGAATAACACGGCACAACAAAAGAGTTAAGAATTACTACTTTAATTCTAAACGGTACATTAAATAAGAATCATCTAAAGTAAAGAACTTACCTGAGTTCACTTCGAACAATTCAGTCTAATATTCGCTCCGAAGAAAACAATTCAGGGGAGAAAAAAAAATCGTAACTTCTTGTTGGTTAAATATACATTTACAAAGTCAAAATGGAAATAATAGCAGAATACTGCAACGTATAGGATTATTATTTGTAGAGAGAAAGACAAATCTTTCCAAATATACAAGTCCACTCAAGAGTGGTTTCACTGCAGATATTAAGTCTATAGCAATTTATTAAGGCTAGCATTTGATCCTCAACTGATGAAGGTATTTTCTAGTTTGAACACAATAACTCTTTAGGTTTAAAGGATTAATGTCCCAAGTCGAAATAAATCTGAGAGAAGCCATTATTACTCCTTATGTAATTATGATAACTCAAATCTCATTACCATCACATACACAACTACAAATTCTTTAAATACAATCCGTTATCTTTAAGTTAAGATATGGTTACCATCACATACACAACTACAAATTCTTTAAATACAATCCGTTATCTTTAAGTTAAGATATGGTTAAGTCCTAAAGTAGTTGGAAGGACAACACATGCATAAGCTATAGAATACATGAAGACTACATTTGGAAAATGGTAAGGTCTGTCAAACTCCACAGATATCGAAGACTAAACGTCCTCAAGTTGGCACAGTGTAGAGGTTTAGAAAATTAAATGCTACTACGCGATATTAACGTTGGCAATACTATGGTTTAGTAAGATGAAATGTGTCACCACTTGGCCCATGCGCAGATGTGGCGTGACGTTCTTAAAAACAGAAAGCAAATTTGCAGGAATTGATACAAGCAAAAACTTTAACCAATGGGGATGAGAACCCATCCAATATGAAAAAAAAAAAAAAAAAAAAAAACACTTTCTTTACGTATAATTTCATCGTACAATATAGGTTAATAGGTAACAATTCCAAAATAAATAACTTAGATAACTGTTCTCACTTAGTAATCCTATCAACGATACACGAAACAGAGGAAAAGGAATAGAAAATCATTCATTCCCACAGAAAACCGCTAAGAAAACATGTAATTGTCAAAGGAAATTGGATTGACTTTTTTTTTTTAAAAAAAAGTTTAAATTTTCTTAATTTCAATAAATAAAAAAATATTGAAAACGATATTTAAAAAAAATGCAACTGAAAAGAAGCTGAAGAACTACACACACGAAACAGTATTTTATTAAAACTAATACTATATTTGTTACAAAATATACACATATATACATTACGATATTTTTAGCACATTTCACTAAGTTATATTTATGAAGAAACTACGAGTATAATACTACAAAACTATGAGACACAGAACGCTTACGTTCAAGAATTTCTATATAAGAACCCATACATTCTAAGAACGTTTTTAACAAAACTCTGTTGAAAACCATATTCTGTATTTGATATTTCGAATGGTTTCACAGTTACTAAAAACAGAATATACATCTTAAAAGGAAATTTAAGCAAATTTTTTTTATCAATACAAGAAATAATTCACCTCCATTACTCTATCAATTTTTTTCGGATGTGTTTAGGACACTTTGTATTGTAAAATGTGCAATGAAACCCGCGCGAACCTTCACGGCAAACATTTCTGATGGGTTCTTTCAGAAAAACGATTCAGAAGGGGAAAAAAATGACAACTTTACAACACAATTACGACTTGTACATTGGTAACATCTTATTTACGATACGGTATACTAATTGACTTTTAACAAATGAATTATTTTTTTAAAGGAGATAAACACTTAATTGGAAAAAAAACAACGTTTTAAACCATTTTTTCAATTTACTTTTCGCCTTCTTATTATAAAACTACTCATCAACTTCTCTTTAAGATTTCAAACGAACTTTTTCTCGACGAATTACGCTGCAAAATGCATTTTTAAAAAGAATCGAATTCCGAACGAAACAGAACGGCTAATCGGTCTACTTTTGTGCATAAAATAGCAACGATTCTTCGAAGTCTACATCCTCGGTTCTCTAATCAGACGTGCCACAAAGGAACACAGCGTTCAGACACAGTTTTCCCCACAAACTATTCAAGTACTTTAGGACAAAAAGCGAGTCAAAAACAAATCAAATTTGATGTAAATCGAGGTAAAAAGCTTTCTCTATACGGAACAGACAGCAGCACTTAGCATATGAAAGCAGCTGTCTGGTAAATATAGTCCTAAACAGCTGTCTTGGGGTGAAAATGGAAATTCAAAATTTTAAAGAGAAATTTCCCTTTTTTTTTGTCCCCATTTTCCCTATTGCACCTGCATGAGTTTTTAGATTAGTATATGTATACTTTTCTTTTGAGTATTCAAACGCATGGTTTACAAAAGCTTTCACGAGATATTTAATACAATTTTGAACGATTCGATATGCGTTTATAGAAATCCAACAGAAACGGGAACCACAAATTTCGACGGAATACATTTGGATATTTAAAAAGTCTGATAATGGATATAAAGCAAATCGTTTGCGAACGACAAATTGAATGATACAATGGAAGAATAATTATTCAAGGAACTATATTAGATTGCAAGCATACAAATCGCTAGGTATTCAAAGCTTACGACCGATACAATACCAACGGGATTTTTCAAGTAATACTTGTAAAAAAACTTGCAGTTGAAATATCACAATACCGTAAATGAAAATTGTCTCTATTTCCTCAGAAACAGTTTAAGTTCATTGAAAGCCAGTAAAATTAACAGATCTACTAAAAGAATTGTGAAAACTAATAGGCGTGATCAACGAACTATCGCTTTCGTTTCAACATCTCTAATCTGGATTATAAAATGCAACTTTCGAAAAAATGTGAACAAATTTATTTTAACACACAAAAATCTTAAAATTTAACGCATCATAGCATACACAATTTTTTTTAAATAAAAAAAATAGGGCTGAATAGTATTTTTGAATTAAGTGCAATGAAAATTTTAGCGAAGTTAAAATTTACAGCATTGAACTGATGCCACACTAAAACACATTTTACTTTTGTATGCTTTAACTTGATTTTTCTCGTGTTTTCTGAACAGTATGTATTTTCTTATTTGTTAAACTATTTTAACGACTTCGATTTTTTTACATTGAGAATCTACTATACTGGTCAACACTGCACGTTATTTAGAATATTAAAACGGTGCGAATACTTGCTGTAAAGTATGAAAATTATATTCAAATAATTTTATTTAAATTGATATTTTCACCATAAAACAAAATAGTGAAACTATATTTACAATAAAACCTAAAATATTTGTAATGTACCCAACAGCAATCATTTTAAATTTATAAATCTTACGCGACATTTTAGAAAAGAAAAAAGCTGATAAACCACAATTCAGTAAGTTTAAACATTAGAGTTCACCTTTTATAAATCGTTTGGTCTTTTATCAACTATAGGAGAGAATCTCACCATTTCTAGGAAGCTCTTCGGAAGTGAGGGCACCCCCACACTTTATCGTCTGGCGAGTCCCCCGGGGGTGTCCGGAACGCCGAGCGGGGCCGAAGGGACGGTCAGAGGGGGGAACCCTCTCTCATTGGAATCTTGGTCTTCACTGGGTTGGGAGAGCACCCGATTCCGAAGTCGCAATGCGCAGGCGTGGAAGAGGGGGCGGTCATGCTCGAGCAGGGGCGCATCCCAAGTCGGGCACCCCCTGGGCCCGAGCCCTATCACTGGATGGTGCCCCTTCGTCCAATGGGAGCCAGCAATTTGCAATAAGAAAATAAATAAAAAATTGCAGACGATAGATAAAGAAGGGGGTGGAGGAAAGTGCTCTCTAGGCTTTATTTATTGCTTCCACGCAAGAGAGATGTTTTGTATTTTTTTTTTTTCAAGGATTACAAAGACATTTCATAGAGCTGAAAGGGGGGAGGGATATGAGTAAGCTTTTTCCCTTATAAGGGAAAATCATGTTTTACCGCAGAGGCGCCACATAAAAGTCACGAGTCGAACACGAGGCTTCGGTCGGTCGGTAGTCGTCAGCGATCCGAATGTTCTGGTCTTGTCCGCAGTTCTATTTTGGGGATGGGCTCTTCTTTTTCACATACACATTTTAAGTTCTTTGTATAATGGATAAAGTACAGCTTGAGTACTTTCTGAAACCTGATACATACCTAAAATACTTACAAAGAGACAGAGTGCTCACATTTATTAGCAATGAAATATCAAAAGTAGTACAATAGTCAGTGTAAAATTGTATTTTATAATAAGATTAGTTAATTAGCAAAATAAGGTTAGCATGAAATTATTATATATTATCAACACGTTTTATGTATGGAACATTTTAATGATACTTTTTTGGGGTCTACCAGCAATCGTGATTCAGAAACGTAACTCAAAAGACTGAAAAACAACATGCATTCAGTTACTTTCATTTACACATGACCACGCAAGAAAATATTTATTTGAATAAATGTAAATTTTGAGCTGTACAACAAGGCGACTGTACCAGATCGGATTAAATTTGAATATAATACACAAAACGACAGCACCCTTTTGAACTTTTGAGCCTATAATAGTAGCAGGCGAAAATGGGGCTCGAATCTGAGCGAATTCATAAGTTCGGGGGGGATAGGAAATACTTGCTTAATATAAATGATATTAAAACCATTTAAATGGTTATTCAACCGTTTATTACCATTCCTCTTCAAAGTAATACGACGGCGAAATGGCGACAGATTTCGTAAATTAAACGGTAAAGAGTAAAGAACATTTAATCTAGCACCAACACTCCAAGCTTCCACAGTACACCATCAGTGATCGGCAGTGTTTGAAAGTCAATGGAATTTTTATTTCTTCTTGCCTATGAAAAAAAAAAAATATTTTTAACTGCATCGTTAGATTTACAACCATTACATTTATAAGACATTTTCTACAACAAGGAGTTTTCTACTGAGGTTGCAATACACTCTTCCGCAAATCAAAATGAGTCCTAGTTCCTACTCACCTGGAAAGATTTTAAAAAATATTCCACTTCTAAAAAGTTAAATTAAAAACTTAAAGTTTATTATCTAAGAAAGATGTTGAGACAAAATTAAAAATGCGATTTCAACTTATCAAGTCTCTCCAATTTCACATATTACAAATACTAATTACATATCAGTCATGTACATATATGGTAGAAGGTAATAGCCATTAAGTGCAAGAGATGTATGTTTCTTTGGATAAATACTTTTAAAAATTAGGGAGATTCCATTACTCAAGTCTTTTAAAATATTCCAATGGAACAATAGTATAATAGGGATTAGAATTAAGTTAAAAAGGGGAATCCATCGACATAAACAAAAATGAATTAGATTAATTTTAACTAATAGTCGTCGAAGTTTAACAATGTTCCTCACGTCATAAGTTTAAATGGGAATTAAAACATACAGGATAAATAATCTTTCAACGCTAACACAGAGTAAAATAGGCTTCACTGCACAGAGGGTATGTAAAAGGAAAAACCTGTTTTACGTATTAGTTGAACTGATACACAACAGGACAAGTACTGCTCATCCCAAGTTATTTTACTAATCCAGAAACTCATTTTCTGGAATTATTTCTCAGGATACATTTAATTACTTAAAGCCACCAAATCGGTGAGATTTCATGTTTTTCCAGCCTCTTTTACAACTGAGATTGTTTGCCAGAGGATGGTTTCTGATTGCACGGCATATTGTACAGTTGTCCATATCCAACTCATTTTAAAATGGAAAATTCCTTTCAATTTTACAAACTAATTTGTGTAGAATTTGGAAACAAACTTAAAATTTGTATTTGTGTAATTTGATCATCAATCGACGCGTTCTTATATTCATTTCAAAAAACTATGGTACGAAAACCCAGACCAAAAATTTAAAACAGTGATCGCCAAACCGTCGATCTACTGGTAACACGCGGGGACATTTTCGGTAAATCACGCAGAGTAGTTGGAAATCTGATTGTTTTTCAAAATGATTTATCAGATAAAAACACTTTCAAGCTCTGAAACTAACTGCGGCCTGCTTAAGGTATCCGACTACGTTCGGAACCGTGATTTTCAAAAGCGCATAAATGGATAATTTTCATAATATTTAGTGTCACTTAGATTAGAATATATAAATAAAATTATTCTAAGGACATTTTGACAAAAAGATTTATTTAAATGCAATATTTTGTCAAAAAATTAACTTAGAATAATCTTTTTTTCCAAATGTTCTCCTTTTGTGAAAAATGCTTCTATTATAATAATATTTTGCCTGTATATAGCTCAGACCTCTTTACAGAGGCTCAACTAGAATTTTTGAAATATGTAACTTAGGAGTGGGTTTATTCATATTTTACGACAACAGAAGGGAGCAATTTTAAGAAAAAAACGCCAATAGTTATTTCAATTGGTAGTAACTCTGAAAATAACGTGAATTTTTCAAAACTTCTAGTTGAGCCTCTTAAGAGAGGTCTGAGCTATATACAGGCAAAATATTATAATAGAACCATTTTTCACAAAAGGAGAACATTTGCAAAAAGATTATTCTAAGTTAAATTTTTGCCAAAATATTATATTTAAATAATTATTATTTTGTCAAAATGTCCTCAAAACAATTTTATGCATGTATTCTAATCTGAGTGACACTAAATATCATGAATTATCCATTTTGGGGCTTTTTTAAAATCACGGTTCCGAACGTAGTGGAATGCCTTAAAGAGGGGGAAGACATCAACTTTTCATATTTCAGAATGTTTCGATTTTATAACTTTAATTTAATTGTAAGTTGCACCAAACAATGAATATAACCAAACAATGAATATTAAGTGATTTAAATTGGGATATAAAGTGATTTCCATGAAAAAGTCGCAAAACCGAGAGAAATACACCAAAGTAAATAAAATGGGAACAATATAATGTTCCTTGGGAGGCAATGAACCATTTCATACACGGCCGGTACTGGTTCGCGGCACGGGGGTTGGAGACCACTGCTCCACATGGCAGGTCTTAAATATGTCCCAACGTTTTATTTTTGAGTTTGATTTTTTAGTGGGACTAGTAGGTCGAGATTTAAAGGTATCCGAACAAGTTCAGAGTACTTTTTCACAAAATAACATTTAAACATCATAAATGCTTTTTTTAGGACTCAATACCAATAAATACTACTATTTAATTAATATTTAAAATAAATTACCTGAATTTTACAAAAATCACAAGTGAAATTTTAGCAATATTTCTGAAAAACTTCAAAGCAGTTAGAGAAAAAGTAATAAACTAATATTTGTAAAAGTATTACTAAAACAAATAAGATGCGTTTATCTAGAAAGTGCACTAAAATGTAAATGTTTTATTAAGATTTGAAAATTTTAGAGCTGATTGAGTAAACATTATAAAAAAATGTTCCATTCTTTATGAGTCCATTATTCAAATAAGCCATAACTCAAAAAGTATCCATACAATAAGAAACACATTTTAGTACATTCTCTAGAAAACAACATAAATATCTAATACAAAAAGTTTTATAGCAATGCATTCGTAACATTTTAAGTTATCACACTCGCCATGACAGGTTTTGAGCAATTCAAATGCCCCTTTCTGGCAGATCAAAGACCCACTTCCGGTTTTTCTAACTTTATAAAATTGATTGTAACTTAGCCTCCAGGTAGCGTAGAAACAAAAAAGTATGTTTCGTAAAGCCTAAAGATAGCTCTATTCAATAAAATAAAAACAAAAATATCTGTCTTGACCGAATTTGGTCAGTTTCAACGCGCTCGCGCGTGTTCGGATACCTTAATAGGAAATGTTTACTATAAAATTGCATTTCACAGTTAATTATAAATCAATTTATGTTATAACAAGCATAGCTAAGATCGTTAACATATTTAAAATAAGCAGAAAAATAAATTAAGAGTACTTTGTAATAACTTTTAAGAAATGATTTTGTTTGTGCAAGATTCAAGTATAGACGCGGTTAACAAGCTGCTCATAACTTGTTTCAGGGGAAAGAAAATTAAATTTCTTTCAAGGCATCCACTTACGATATGGCAGCCTTTTCTCTAGATAAATAACTCGCTTTAAAAAACTATTACAAGGAAAAAATAAACAAATTCGAGTGACACAACAAGCGCTCCTTACGGCTATTAATAGCATGAGAAGTTGCAGACCGTATATCAAATGATTCATTTTAGTTCTATGAATTAAGGTGTGTCATTACACTAAAAATATATACGAGTATACAAAAATAGACATCATCAAAGCTTCAAATGATAATAAAATAAAAATACTAATATAAATGAAACTGGATAAAAAATACGATGCGATACTATTAAAGAAATTAATATTGGCCTTCATGAATGGTTGAAAGTTTACAAAGTTTTATTAAATAAATTCATCCTCCTTAATAAGCAGAAATTTTTAAAAAATTCTCAAGGTTCTTTCGATATTATGCAAGTTATTTTTCACACAAAAACAAAATACAGTTGGTTTTGTTCAATAAGACTATTTAAAATAAAACTCCGGAAACCGATTACATTAAATTTAATAAATTGTTCACAGACGAACATAGGTACTTGAAATTCTGAAAATTTTACTCGAAAACTACAATACTAAAAAGAAATTAATTTTTAAGAGCTACAAAATGGTTGTTAAATATCTTGGGGAAACAATGGGATTAAAAAAAATTAACTTAAAGTTTTGAATTCTTTTTGTGTGATCAACACGACACGGTGATTATTTTTATTATTTTATATATTTTTGTAAAGGTTCATTTTTTTACTTTCATGTAACAAAAAGAAAGCATTTCCCAATAAGATATTTTATTTGGAAGGGAATCTGCAGAATAGTTTTTTCATGTCCATTTTTATTATACATTCAGAATAATAGCGCAATTAATCTCTTATCTGATAAAGGAACCATAAAGCCAATTATAATGATCCAATGACGAACGAGTATAATTTTCTTTTTCAAAGGTTCTCTAAAATTAGAAATTAATTTGAATTAAATCGCAAAAGGTTTTTTTTCGTCTCAAGAAAACTTCCCTACATATATACTTAACTACAAGAATCCTTTATAAATATTCCTATAATCACTAAAATGTTAATTGTTTCTCTTAAAAGTAAAATATAAGTATTCCTTCCCCTTATACATAAAATATTTTTCAAACACTTGAAAAATTATGTGCAACATATTTAATAAATACTTCTACAAGACAACATTCGGGTGACTAAGACAAAGTTTTTTGAAGTTGCAAAATTAATATGTCCAAAAAAAAAATTCTATGTCTCCCCATAAGACAATAAGTAGGTTTTGAAAGATTTTTCTTAACTTTAAAGGGCCATAAAATATGGTATGCCGAGTGAGCGAGTTTTATTGATCTCGTTCCATGAAGCAACACGAGGGCCAGTGGCGACGGAGCTCGTAATTTTAAACCTAGATCATGTGACAAGGAAGACATGGGAGCTGACACCTCCCACACCTAACTACCACACTACACCAATGGAGGAACACTGAGCCTCGACCAGTGGCGCACACAAGGGAGGGCAGGTCCAGACCCCCCATAATCCATGATTTTTTTTTCCGATTGCGAGTGAGTGAATATTAACGTCGCACTATTCAGCTACACGAGGGCTTTTTGCGACGGACCTCGTAATTTTGAACCATGATCAAGTGATGAGGATGATACCTGCACTGGCACCCCCTCTCCTAACTTCCACACTACACCAACGGGAGGACGTTTCAGCTCTCGACAGATTTAACGTGCATCACTCCCCTACACCGCGGATCTTTACAGGTACTGGGCTCGAACTCGTGACAAGCGAGCTACAATCCTATACATTGACCATTAGGCTACCACAGCGACCTTTTTTCCGATTGCTTATAATCCTCTTTATATATAGTACGTTATTAATAATTATTTTCATTATTTAATACTAATTAAGCCCAGTGGCTAAGTGGTTAGTACATCGCGCGTCCACACCACAGGTCCGAGGTTCGGCAAGGTTGACTCAGCCTTTCATTCCTTCAGTAGGTCGATAAAATGAGCAACAAGTCTGCTTGGGTTGATTGATTGATTATTAAAGTCGCACTGTTTTACCTACACGAGGGCTTTTTGGCGACGGACCGCGTAATTTTGAACCATGGTCAAGTGACGTAGACGACACCTGAGCTGACACCCCCTCTCCTAACTTCCACACCACACCAACGGGATGACGTTTTAGCTCTCGACAGATTTAACGTGCATCGCTGCACTACACGGCGGGTCTTTAGTGGTATTGGGCTCGAACTCGTGACAAGGCAAGCCACGGTCCGATACCTATACCACTCGGCTACCGCGGCCACCAAGTCTGCTTGGGAAGTTAACACTGGGGGTTTCGCGTAAGACTAACCACATGACCGGAACATCTGCTCATGCACCTCAGGGACCATGGTCGCGTATACTGAGTTGGGCACAGTAGGCCTTGGCCATCATGAGCTGTCACGCCACTTAGTTAAGTTAATGCTAATCATTTATTCAATAATTTTTTATTGTTTTTTGTTCCCAGCAATCGACAAAATCAAAAGAATATGTTTGGCGGCGCATCGTGGTATGATAAGAGAATGGTGGACCTTCGACCCTGCCCGCCCTCCTTTTGAAAAATTCCTGTGTGCGCCACTGGCATCGACAGATCTAATGTACATAGGTCGTCTCTACACAGCAGTTCTTCAGTAGTACCAGGACTCGAACTCAAGACCCTCTAACTACGAGTTCGCGACCATAATTACTAGACTACCGAAGCCACAGCATCTGATGGTATTTTCAAATAACCGTTTAATAAACGGCACTTTGTTGGAATGCTATAAGATGTGTAAGAAGCGTGATCTATCTAAATAAGCAAGAGAATATAAATTCAGATTACTGAAAAAGTTAAAAGTAAAGTTTGTTACTCCACAATTTCTCCGAGATATCAAATTACAAACAAACAAAATTAGTTTGCTTTTTTTAAGGCCATCACCCTTGACATAATTTCAAACACCCCACAGCTTCAACGGAAGACAGGTGAAAGAAAAAAAAAACCTCCATAAATTTGGAGGATGAATCCTCCAAATAGCTCTTGGGTAAGGTCAAACAAACACGAGGGTGCGGTGATAGAGGAAGACAGCCAAAGCAGCGCACCCGGAAACGGCTCTAGTTTTTTCCGGAGAAAATAAATAAAGCAAAGCTGAGAGGAACGTTGGATCGAAAAAGCGAGTTAGGGCAGGTTTGGCGTCGACAGGAAACAAAAAGGTCGGTGGAAGCAATGCTCTTTTTAGTGCAAAGCTCAAACTTTTGTAAATAAATATTCTGCAATTAAAAGTTCGAACCAACATCTCACAGATGTTATAATCAGACTTCAACAACTTCTATGGAATCGTAATAAATTTTAAGAAACACTAAAATATTTAAATAAAGTTAAAATTTAATATCTAAAAACCCATGAAGAATTTTAAAATTGCAAAGAAGGGGAAAAATTAAACCCAATTTGTATGATAACGAGAGTTATTACAACAGAACGATCTCTTAATTTCCTTACATTAAATGGCATTTAATACATTTTGAAACACTTCTTTGATAAACAGTTTCATCCTAAGCACAACAGCATGTTTCAGGATAAGGTAGTGAGTGAGTGAATATTAACGTCGCACTGTTCATTTTGGCGACGGACCACGTAATTTTGAACCACTGTCAAGTGACGTGGACGACACCTGTGTGTGTGAGTTGATACCCCCTCTCCTAACTACCACACCAACGGGAGGACGTTTGAGCTCTCGACAGATTTAACGTGCATCGCTCCCCTACACAGCGGGTCTTTAGTGCTGGTGGGCTCGAACTCGTAACAAGGCCAGCCACGATCCGATACCTTGACCACTCGGCTACCGCGGCCTCTCAGGAGAAGACAGTCAGTGTCGCAAACTCTTCTCCATCAGAGGCGAAAGTACTCTGAAGGTTTACTCCAATTACCCTAAGTTAGGGGTCTTCAACCAGTGACCCACGGGACATGAATGGCCCGCTGAAGGAATTTTAGTGGCCCCTCATTTCAAATTGAAACAATTTCCAAAAGAAAAAAAATTCCTCGTCTGCTTTTTGTTGTAAAAAAACGCCACTTTTATGTTATTCTCTTGATATTTAAAACATTTCACTATATATCTGATATCTGTATGAGATAAAATTTTCTGAAAATAACGAGTTTTAAATTTTTTTTTTTTACTTTATCTGAAATAATTTTAAATACAAAAAAAAATCTGACTATGTATAAAATCTCAGAAAATTTGGGAACAAAGGTAGACTCTTATCTTTAACAGGTTTGCAAAGTATTTTATTTCGATTTCCATTTCTTATATATAAAAATATTTCCAATATATAAAAACACACAGAAATCAGTATATATATATATATATATATATATATATATATATATATATATATATATAAACACCATATCTTTCCTTAAAATCAGTTGTATTTTTTTTTTTTTTGTAAAAATTTCATGATTATAATATTTTCTAATAGTCGTGTGGCCCCTGCGGACTACTGTGAATTTATTGATGTAGCCCGCGGGTCATTGCAAATTTATTATATTAATTTGGCCCTCGAGCGTGAAAGGTTCAAGAGCCTTATCCTAAATCATTTTCAACGTTATCCAGCTACCTAGTTAGTGACTTTCCTTTCTTTAGATTTCCATCGATTCTTGAAAAAGTTATCTTTTTAGTTGGCAATAAATAACATCTAAATATGTGACACAACCGTCTAATACGGGATGCTCTGGTTATTTTTACGATGTTGGATCCACCATATTTTTTTTCTATAAATTTCCAAATTGTATAGCATTTTCCACACGTCATTATGTTTTAATGGCTTAAAAATCTTCATGATTTTTCTTTCGAAGATCAGCAGCATATCCGTTTCTGTTCTGTTGAGGATCCAGCATTCACTTCCGTAAAGGGCAACTGGCTTCATCAAAGTTTTGTAAAGATTTATTTGGGTTTTAAAACAGATTTTTTTTTTTTTACTTTAGTTTATCCACTAATAAACAATTTAATAACTTAAATTCTTTTGAGTTTAATATCCTTATAAAAAATTTTAAAACGCAATTTTTTTTAAAGTTTAGTGAAGTGAATAATTAATGCTAATAACTATATAAGATATTTACAAAAAGTAGGCATTTTAAATCCACTACAATAGAGTAGGAGAAAAAACCAGATTCAAACAAATATACAAAAATCACGTGAAGAGGATTACAAAATTGAAAAAATCACAGCCTTCAGGTTTCAAGGATAATAAAGGAAAAACACATTTACTTTTTTTTGGAAATTTAATTTTACTGAAATAACCACTAAATATTTCTAAGAATAAAAGCTGTAAAATAATTCAATTATATGATGAAATAATTACAATGCAAAGTTCGAAAAATTCGTATTATTCTACTTTCTAGAAACACATCTGTCGTCAACATCACACAAACAAGTACGAGTAACCCACCTGGATTCAACTCAAACGCAGTTACGATTACAGTTTCTATGAGAAAGCAAAGCTTTAAAAATAAAAATGGGTTTCCCCTTTTTTTCCCCTTTCAGAACAATCGGGCTGTTACAGAATAGGCCCACGCAAGCAATTAGGTATACTTGACAGAGAACACGCGACGTAAACCCTTTCTACTGGATTTTTTTAAAAAAAAAAGGGGAGGGGAAGTGTGTGGCAGTTTTTTTTTATTATTATTATTATTTTGGGGGAAAAGAAAATCAACTTTGTAAAAACAGCTTCGCAGCCCAGAGCGGGAAAAAGATATCACTTTACAATGCTTTTACGCGTAATTTTATTTCATTTTGTATTTTATTTTTGTCCGATTTGCACATATGAGCGAAGTAACTTCTACTGAACTAGAGTTTTATTATCTTCGTCAAAATGCAAGCTTCGTAATAACTTACAGCTTTGGGGAAAACCAACCTACGCAGAAAAATGTTTTATGGTATGGAGATTAGGAGGAAAACAAAGAAATAATTTCAAAATTTAATACTGCCACAAAAGAGTTGAATTTTCGAAAAAACGGAAAAAGACAATTTGAGATAGAAGATTTTAAACTCAAAATGAAATTATTTTTTTACAATATAAATCAGTGGTGAAACGGAAAATATTAGGGCCCCCGGAAAAGTCAGGTTTTTGGGCCCTAAGCCAGATCCTAAAAAGGAATCCAAAACCGGAATATAACATAGGCTTTGGGCCCCCTAGAATTAATGAGCCCCTCTGCAATGCGGGAGTGTTCGTTAAGCCACTGCTATAAATAATCAAAAGCGATGATTATTGATATGCGAGTATAAAATAGTACTGTACTATGAGCCCTTGCATACCAAACTGCGCTTTTCTAGTATCCCCAGAAAGCCCAGATTTCTTGCTTTTTTACGACTTACATTTTTTTTTCCTTTTGATGCTGATTAAGGCACACGTTCGTGTTACGTTTCGATTCTAAAGCTTGTATAACTATTTTTGTTGCTTATTTTTATTTTTTTGTTGTCAATATGGCATCGTCGTTGGATTTCAACAAAAGTGATACTGAATGAGAATATCTGCCGGAAAACAATGAATACGACAGTGGCTCTGATACGGATTTATCTATTTGAGATAAGATGAAGAAATGAAATAAAAATGACATAACACTTATATACGCATGTGGAAAAGCTTTTTGTTCCAAGGATTATTTAGAGCAATTTCACAAATATTTATGTATATATATATAATTAAAATCCCCCCCCCCCTAATTTTTGAAACCCAGACATTTGTAATATGAAAAATTCCAATAAAAGAAAATCTACCCTATAATGTTTCCTGTGCAGGTTACACTGGTTGTACACCTAAATAAGCCATGTACCCACATGAGGTTACCATGGGATTTTGCCCTATACACAGTATGTATTTACTAGTGTGTGTGTGGTTACATGGTACTCCAAGGGGGTTAAATATTTCAAAAACTCAGCTCTCTCCCTGCAACATCGAATCTATCCGATTCAACTTCAACTTTTTTTTCACAGGTTTATTTGTAAATTTAATACTTTAATAAAAGTTACAGTTGTCTTTTTACTATAAAAAGCTCAAATACCTATACCAACAACTCCCTTTACACAGCAGTACTTAAAATAAAAATTAATTTTATTTTCCCCTTCGTCTATATACCAGAGAACGCTTTTTTCCCCGCATAGGTGGGTTGTGAAATTCTGAAAATTTCGATCCACCCTAATTAATGTACACGTACACCCACAAGGATTCACCAAAATATACTTCAAATATTTTTTTAAGTAAACAATAACAAGCTTTTAAACGAAAAAAATCCGGAATAGTCTGTAAAAAATAATGCCTTCATTTCCAATGATAAAGGAAGTATACAAATTAAATTCAATTTATCATCCAGACGTATCTTTCATTCACAGCATTATCTAATGTTTAACTATGTATGATAGCCAAATTAATGAAAATTTTCGAATTCTTTTGTTTACGATGGCTGATTTCGATGTGAATAAATATTCCTTAAAGCGAAACAGATTAATTACTTTAAATATTAAAAAAGGCGTACTTATATGAAATTCGCAATCTATAAAACACACGTTTGCTTTTTAAATGAATAGTTTTCAATTAACATAAAACATACAAACACATAATGAACAAATAAAAAAATTACGAATAAGGTTTTTTTTCGCAAAATCACATTGTAAATTTATCAAATACTCATGCAAAAATTTGGAAGCTCATAATATTAAAACGATTCCCTAGACAGATTTTTAATATCTGGTATACAAGTTTAATACAAACGTAATTTTTTTTTTTAAAAAAAATTTGAATATTTTTTTCTCAAGATTTACGAAAAAACAGCAAAACTGGAAGGGGATAAGGATTGCGATTCATATTGGTAAGAGCTTTTTCCTTCGAACATTCGTTTCACAACATGCGATTATTATCAAGTGATTTGAAAACTTGCCAGTAATCTAACGAGCAATACGGTTTTCACCAATTCAGATAGCACTTTTTCTATCCACATATTAGTCTACTGTAATTTTCAAATCAATATTTTCATCATAATTGCATGCAAAAAAATTTATCTTTAAAAACTTGTTTCTACCAGTTTTTTAACACTAAAAACGAATGGAGAAAACCGGTAAGTTTACTTAAACATTGAATGACTATTTCAGCAGATGTTTCTTCCCCGGTCTGAAATCGGAGAAAAAAGAAAAACATTACCTTCGGCATAGAGTAACCAACTCTTCCCGGTACGATTTTTTCAATTCCTACTATTAACTCACACTCTATATATTTATTTATTTATCTTGGTGGAATTTTCAATCGTTAATAAAATACATTTTAAAGCGCTTAATTGGGCTGAAATTTAATAAATATGATTATTTTGGATGACAATACGATAATTTAATTATAATTAATAAAAATTAATTGATTAAAACGAATTTTTTAAAGAATTACAAATACAGCCACGCTGGTGACTTAGCGACCATTTTGGCGACTTGCGTCAAAACTTGAAAAGTTTTTTTTACCTCACGTTTTAAAGCATTCAGTTGAACTGAAATTTTATATACACGGTTGTTTTGGATGACAATACGATACTTTAATGATAATTAATAAAAATTAATTACCACTTAATGTTGTGATTCTGTCATATGTATATACATACTTATATTAATTCTAAGTAATTAATAAAAAGTAGCTAAAATAAAAATTTCTTTGTTGATCTAAGTAGAAATTGGCTTAAAAAATTCTTTTTTATATTACTTGTTAAAGAAAATTTTCAAGTCGCGTAGTTAAAAAGATATACTAGAACTTTCTATGAATTTCTTTTAAAAGCAGAAATGCACATTCATTTAATCTTTATATTTCAATTTCATGGAATTATTTTTTGCATCGTAGCCACAACAATGAAGCATTAACTAGATGACACATTTTATGAAAAGCAGGCTAGTTAAAATTTCTATAACATAAAAAGCACACACACACATATCCAACTGAACACAACTCTTAAAATGTTTCTATTCTGTAATTATTCCGTTTGATTCATGTATTATGAACCAGGATGTGGCAACAGCCGTGACTCAGAACAAGGTTGAAATAAAACTTGGAAAAACTGATATAAATTTCATCCAACAGTATTTAGAACGGTTTAAAATCCTTTGATTTTTTAAGTCAAATGGATTTGTCACTTTGCCAAGACGTTATTTACAACTTTGAAGCAAAAAACAAGTTAAATACATTGATTTTTACGGGCATTCTGTGTCATCCTTGATGATATTGAAATATCGTTCAGTAGTTTAAAGGTTTTACGCAGTGTTTATTTTAAGATTATTAATTTTAAAAATGGACGAAAAGAGAGAAAGATTTAAACAAAATAACTCATCGAAAGGAAAGTACGGTTGTGAAAATTGAAAATGCGTAGGAAGTTCACAAAAGATATTTTGATAAAGAATCCTTTCAAGTATTTTGCAGTTGACAGGTTTCTAGCACAAATAAACGCGATATACATAACTTTTTATCAAATAAGAAACAATCTTTCTCAAATACTAAATTAGCAATTGTTTTAGAATAGACATCGGCAACCTATGAAACTCGGAGCAATTCTCAATGGTACTACTCTACACCAGTGTTCCCCAACTTTTTTATCGCCGTGCACCGGTCAACGTTTGTTAATTTTACCGCGGTACGCTGAGGGGGAAGACATGATTGTTTATATTTTAGACTGTTTTGATTTAATGATTTTAGTTTAATTGTATTTAATCGTGACTTCAGAATAAAATATAACTACACCAAAAAATGAACATGAGATTTTCATAAAAAGTAGCCCAAACCTAAGAAAAATATACCACATTGAATAAAAGGAAAGTAATTTAATTTTTCTAGTGCGGACCAGTAGTATTTGATACACCTAACGGTACCGACCCACGGACCGGGGATTGGAGAAAGACCATTGCTCTACACCACTCAACAAATTTATCAATTTTTGAGTGGACTGAAGTTGATAATTTTAAAAATTACGGAAGGTATCCTCAGAATTATGAAAAGCAAACTTTCACGACAGCTTTTTTAAACTGGTGGATGTCATTATTGAAGAAATTTGTTTGGAAAATATTGCATGTAAAGGGTGTTTTTCTTAGAGGTATAGAGCTTTAAATTGCAATAAAACAACGATGTATTATTCGATTGACATGAATTTTTTTTATTCGAAAGATAATCTTGTGGCATTACATTTTAAATATGATCAAGCAAGGCGTAGATTCGTCGAATGGGCCCAAAACGAGATTGCTGTTGTTCCCGATTTTCATAAGCGAATTTTGTTTAGCGATGAAGCGCACTTCTGGTTGAATGGCTACGTCAACACACAAAACTGCCGCATTTGGAGTGAAGCTAATCCACAAGTGTATGCCGAAACACCGTTACATCCAGAAAACTGACTGTTTGGTGCGCTTTATGAGCTGGTGGAATCATTGGTCCGTACTTCTTCAAAAACGATGGAGGCCACAACGTTACAGTCAATGGTGATCGGTATAGAGCCATGATAACTAACTTTTTCATTCCTGAATTGAACAATCATGATGTCCAGGAGCTGTGGACGGCGCAACATGTCACACAGCTCGTGCCACAATCGATTTATTGAAAGACACGTTTGGTGACCGCCTAATTTCACGTTTTGGACCTGTGAATTGGCCTCAAAGATCTTGTGATTTAACACCGCTAGACTATTTTCTGTGGGGCTATGTAAAGTCATTGGTCTATGCGGATAAGCCACAAACGCTTGACCATTTGGAAGACAACATTCGCCGTGTTATTGCCGATATACGACCACAAATGTTGGAAAAAGTCATCGAAAATTGAACGTCCAGATTGGACTACATCCGAGCCAGCCGTGGCAGTCATATGCCAGAAATCATATTTAAAATGTAATGCCACAATATTATCTTTAGAATAAAAAAAAATTCATGTCAATCGAATAATGCATCGTTCTTTTATTGCAATTTAAAGTTCTATACCTCTAAAAAAAACACCCTTTACTATGCTTTTTGCTTTTAATTGTACATATCTATGTGTACAAATTTTTCTTCTATGAAAAACATTGAGCCCGCAAATAAGGTGTTTAACAACTGAACTTTCGGAATCGTGTCAATTTTAAAGTCACAAATTATACACCTTATATTGTGATATGAAGGATATGAAAGACAAGGGGTTCGCATATTTTTTTTGTAATGACATTGAAAGAATACTTACACATTTTATGTGTTTCATTTCTTATCCTAATAAATGTTTAATAGATACCCAACACATAACATATGCATAATTTTATTTTTTAATTATGGTAAAGAAATAATTATATTTCATGATCTTTATTTTTATAATGAGTACTTTAAATGCTGCATAACTATATATAATAAAAACTTTAAATCTGCATTCTTAACCTCTATTCTTTAACTCTGCAAGCATTGTCGTGGTAATAGAATTATTTCAAATATTTGTTGCTGTGTGGAACATTGGCACTCAACCTTTTTTCCCGCCGGGCCACAGATAAATGATAGGTATTTAACGCGGGCCACACCATTATGATCGGGGGGGAGACACTATAAGGCTAAAGCAACACTGGACAAAGCTAAATTAATTAAAATATTAAAATTCATTTGTTGACTTCTACTTTCTACTATATTAACCTTTGTATACCACAGACAAAAAATATGCACTCTTGTTTACATTCTACTATTAAAAAAAGCAAATTGATAGCAGAATTGATAGATTTGATTGTTTGATTGATAAACTTTCTTGCTAAATTTTTGGTAGTACATTGCTCTTAATAATTGAATTTCTAAGTGCATGGGCCATGACCGGGCCACTAAGAAAAGACCGGCGGGCCACGTGCGGCCCGCAGGATGAGTATCATTGGTGTGGCACCTTGAATTGTATTGTAGATTGGCTTGACACACCACAGCTACAAGACTGCCATCCCCTGTTTTAGACGATAAAATCTAACAATAATAAAGAAAATAAATCTGAGGAGGAGAATTTTAAACAGAAAACTAATTTAAACTATGAAATACATTTAAATTACAAATTGATTATGCAATAAAACCAACGAACAAAACTTTTAAGCTGGAGCACCTTACACTCATGTAATTCTTACAAACCAGCCGATTTAAGAACAAGCCAAATCTTTTGGATTCATAGGGTACAAACGCTTATTTTATAAAGGAATTCATTGACAAGAGGGACATGCATTGAAAAATAACCCTTTTCCGTACTTACAAATAATACGAAATAAAAATAAAAAGCTCGATCTAAACGTCATTCTGATGTCATGATTTTGACTGAAAAAGATGACAGTTTAGAAAATTGAGCCAATTTATTCCGAGTGTTTATTCAATTTACATTACTTCATCTTTACTTCAAATTGCTAGGCTTCTACTAAATCAAGAAAGTTTTCATATTGTTTTTTTTTTCCCCATCGAAGACATACTGGACAGACATCAAACGTCTCATACAGCAACAAGAGCACAAATGTACAAAAAAGAGAATAAAGAAACATCTTTTCTTCAATACTATATAAACACGCGTATGTTTTAGGAAGAAGAAAAAAATATTGCATAATGCACTTAACTCAGAAAAAATACTCCAATGATAGTTCCAGTCTTCCATTCACAACAACACAAGCGAGAACTTAGTACCCGAATTGCAATCCATGTCCATCACTCAACATGCAAGACTCACGAAATTGAGTCTTGAACATGCGATTCTACAATTAGGCTATCGCGGTCTCCATCATAATAAAAAAAATGAAATTTTTATTTTTACCCTTAAATTAGTTTTTCTTTTGCTATACGGTTTAAAACTTATTTTCTCTTCAATTGGTTTTTAACTCCACGACTGAAAGCACTTCTGGAAAGTTTTAACCTACAATTACACAACATAAATTGTCAGATGATTTAAGGACGAGAAGGATGGCTTTTATGCATGACTTTCAAGGGAAATGACACCCAATTCCCACATGTGAAATATTGCCAATGCAGCCTTGTCTGATAAGCACAAAATGATCATTTAGTCTGAAGTGGCGCAAATCCGGAGGACAAAACCCGCGACCTATGGATCCGAAGTCGGATAACATACCACTAGACCAGGGGTGGCGAACCTTTATGAATCATCGTGCCATTTTTTTTCTAAAGAAACATTCAATGAGGTACAGACGTGACGTCAAATAATTTTGACTTGTGATTATTGGGAAAATAAAACTAAAGACTAACAACTCTCAAAACCCTCTATTTGCTACGGAAAAATACATTGCGTACTTTATGGTAGTAAATGTTTTAATTATATACGTGTAGTTCAAATTATATAAAGTAACAGCGTGATTTCTGTGTTGCAGATTAGATGACAACTTATATTAGAATTGCAAGATGTTACTTTTAGCAGAATGCCTGATGAATTCGAGTCATCTGTCAAACGGGTTCGAAGCCAGTCTTTCATATTATTTATCTCTGAAAATAATGACTTGCAGGCATTGGTACACGAAAATATGGTTAAATAGCATGGTCCAGCTTTTTCCAAACAGTTAAATGCGTCTGAAATCGAATTCTAAGTTTCCAAAACTTCATTACTGACATTTTTACTTATATTGCTTGTTAATCTTTCTGTTTCAATCAATTCCAACTTTTTTCCTTGTTGGAATAAATTTTTGAATCCATATTAAACTAGACTGATTTAGTTGCTAGACTAAACTAGACTCATTTAGTTGCATTTCAAGTTTTTCAATTTCCAACCAATCCAACTGGGACAAGTTCAGTTTTTTTTAATGAAGTCACATCAGGGTACATAGAAAACTTGAGCGTTTCGATAATTCTTTGAACTGAGAAAGTCTCTTTGAAAACTGCAACCGATCAGTCGCCTTTGTTAGTAATACTTCCTATTGTACTTTGTTATTTTGGATTAAAATGCAAACCGTTTTGATCAGTGGCGTGCCCAAAATATGGTGTCGCGTGCCATCAATGGCAAGCTGCCATTAGTTCGCCATCCCTGCACTAGACAAAAGAGATCACCACTGTCCGGTGCATGTTACTGGCTTATGTAGATGAAACCGCAACAAGAGTCCATAATAATTTATTACAGAGAACTTCCAAGGATCGCTCTGCAAAAATATTTTTCATACACCTGTATTTTCAACTAACCCATGTACAAATTCATTATCAACAAATAAACAAGATTTTCCCCCCGTCGAATTGACGCCATGCAAAAACTTAAACTCGTGATTCTAAAACAGGGGTGGGTCACAATCTTTTTTTTTTTTGCGGGCCCAACAAGGAAGTCAGAAAACCAAGCACACAGAAAACGTTCTCTATGTTTGGGTTGACATATATTTGTGAGCAAAGTTTTTCTTGTAGGAAGACAAATAACTCGAACTTGGAACGCTTGAGAACTACTTATTCATGATTCTGCCACTATAACAATACCCATATATAACATGGTTTATACTCATTTTTTTTAAATTAACTACTTCGCTCTGACTTGCAGCTAATAAAAAATAAAGTTCTTAAACTTTCCTTGTACACTTTTACATGAGTCAACAGCAATAAAGAATTAATCATCAGCAACTTTAACGGTTTTAAATTTCAGTTACATTGATTTCTTTTAAAAAATCGAATAATGGAAATAAAAACAAACCGATTGCGTAAAATGCTACGAAGTGAAAGATAAATTCTAATAAGTAGTTTCAAAACAAAGCAAGAAAATTAATGTTTGACAAAGAACCGAAAGGGAAAAAAAACAAAAAATACATACGCAATCGGATGACAAACTTTCTTCCACGAAATAAACCTTTATCACGGAGTCATACTCGACTGCAAGCATTAACACAACTTAAAAAGTAAACACTTTCAGGTTCGCGTAAATGACGTCACTGCCATTTCCGGTGTAACCTGAGCGGATGTCGAAACGATTCTTACATTACACATAGCGTCAACTTGGAGAAACTCAAAAATAAACCGAGCAACTAGACGACAAATGAGTAACTAATTTCTCAAGCATTCGAAATTCAAATTCTTCATCGTAACATTAGATTTCGCTAAAACTTGACCTTCCGAAAAATTCCCATTTAGGAATAGGGTAGCTTTCTGAATATATGGTACATGCTCTATTTGTTCGTTGATAACAAAACAAAATACTTAGGGCGAGATTAAAATAGTAGAGATAATGACTTGGATGGCACAGTAACCACAAAGAATCAGTATTTTAATTCACTGATGAAAAGAGGTTGATAAGACACAGACGATTCTAAATATTGAAGACGATAAAAATCGTCCTTGTAACGCATACTTATTTGCATATCACACATACATAAATATTGGTGATTAAATTCGAAATAATTAGTAACAAAATTAGTAACTTAAATAACAAAATTGTTTTAAAACGAGATTTTTTTTTAAATATATATACAGAAATTTTGGAGAAACATTTTTTAAAAAGGTCACATTCAGAAAATTTAAAAACGAGGCAGGCGACTTTGACGTAGAATGGATTGTTTTATTTTTAATAAATATACACTTTTATTTCAAGGTGACTATGTTCGAAACGATTTTGAAAAAGCTTATAAAACGGATATATTTTTTTAAAAATCTTTTGTGTCACCTGAAATAGAATGTACGTATAAAATTATTTACAGATTATTATTACAAGAAAAAACCTATTTAAATGCAATTTTTTTTTTTGGGGGGAATTAACAAAGAATGACATTTTCAAAACATTCTCTTTATACGAAAAATGCTTAGATACTAATAGTTTTGTTATTACTTCTGTACACAGGATTAACTAATATTTTCGAAATATATAGTTTAAAAGTGGATTTATTCATATTTTTTATGAATCACAGAGACAATTTAAAAAGATCTCTGAAAATATGAGTTTTTCAAAAATCCTAGCCAAGCCCTGTATAGAAGTCCTAGATATATATAGGCACGATATTATTATAGAAGCATTTTTCATAAAAGAATGTTATGAAAATATGTCCTTTCTTCACTTCCCCCCCCCCATAAAACTGCATTTAAATATATTTTCTATAATATTCTTAAAACAAATGCCTTTATATACTATAATCCAGGTATATGTTTAGTCTAATAATTTTAATCCACACTAAATATCAAAACAATTATTCATTTATATGTTTTTTTTTTTTTTGAAGTCAGATCGTAGTCATTTAAATTGGTAACTTCGAACACACATCAAAACAAAACACAAGCAATATACCGGCAGAACACGCACATGCGCTGATGAAATAGAATAAACAGGAATGTTTACATGCCTAGTTTTATCACACTTCACGATCAAACACAAGATCAGAGAAAAAGAAGAAAAAGTTCTAATATAATAATTCCTTAGCTCTTTTAATACACGAGATCAATTAAGACTACAAAAAAGTTTTCAAATAAAATCAAAAAGACAGAAACCAGTTAAATATTAAGAAAAATTGACCTTCATCCAAGCAGATGTTAAGCAATACAGCAAAAACGTAATTCCCCGATATTCACAAAAAAATCAGAAAAACAATAAATAAAAAACATACCCTTTGTTCCGAAAAAATAAAAGCGAAACCGACTGACCACTCGTCAGCTACGGTGTTATAGATTGACAGCACTCTTTTCAAAGTTGACGTCACATCGAAGTACCTGGTATTATTTTCCAATACGCACTCTAGCGGCGTGGTACCGGACTCATTTCATTTTTCCATATGATGTCATCTTTTACTATGCACGCAAAAGCAGACGATATTTGACAATTCGGTTTCCACGGAATCGTGACGTCACGACGGTGGTGGGCGAGGTGAGTAGTAAATGGATTTCCTTCTTGGGGTTTTGAAGTTCCACAACAAGTTGGCGTGGTTGCCAGCTTCATAATTAAAATTTTATGGGAGAAAAGGAAGAATTTCCGATGCTCTCACACTTCACTAGTTTCATTTTCCTGCACTTTGATTAATTTCTCTCTTGTGTTATTTATATCCTTTTCATTTTGGCATCAATGTCGTCATAACTTGGGAGGAAGAATATTGGCGGTATATTAATATTACTTTTATTTCATCAGTTTGAATTTTGTTGGAAAAATTCTACTTGATTAACTCGTATTTTATACAACTGATGGAGTATTCCGATATTGATGGCTAGACAGATTAAAAATACGAACTAATGAAAAATGATAGGAATTTTATGTTAACTATAAAATTAAACCTAAACAAAAACTGATCAGATGTAAAAACATGAATATTATTTTACATTAAAAAATGGCAACAAAATTCGCTTGACAATGAAATGAAAATGAAAACTTCATAAACAATAAAATAATAAAACGAAAAAATAAATAATAAAACGAAAACTTCAACACAATAAACCGTTCGGAAATTCTGAAATTAATAAAGCAATATAATGGAGGGGAAAATATCATGAACATATTTAAGAAAATTACCAATAGAGAACTTATTAAAATAAGACTTGAAGAACACAGTATTAAAATTTTTAATGCCTTTCAAAATAGATTTTCCAATACACAAAAGAATTCAGAGCTGCATGTATATCTAATATACACTGCTGGACAATTGCAAAGGACGGATCACAAATTGCTATGTAGCATAACATTAAGCGAGACATGAGGCCTAGTAGATAAATATAGTTGCCACACTGTTCAGACATTACAATAAAGAATATTTATTGTTCTGGAAAGTACAAAAGCTGTGAAACATCTGAAAGAAAAAAAATGTTCATTTGATCTGCGTACGGAGAAATGGAACAATGCATCTAAAAGTCAGCAGGCACCTTAAAGAAAGGTATCAGTACGGGATATGTCCACCGTGGAGTGTGATGCAACATTCCACACGTCGTACCATACTTTGCACAACATTATCCAGCAGCTGTTGAGGCAATTTATCCCATTCCTCTGTGAGTGCACGGATGAGGGTGTTCTTGTTTGTCGGAGGATAGTTTCGACCAGCAACTTGCCTCCCCAAAGCATCCCACACATTTTCAATGGGGTTTAGATCTGGAGAACGCGCTGGCCATACGAGACGTTGAATACCCTCGCTGTCTAGACAATCCTGAACAGCGAGTGTTCGATGACATGTTGCGTTGTCGTCCATAAAAACAAATTTATCACTGACAGCATCACGGAAAAGACGAACATGATGAAGTAGAACTTCATCAATGTATCGTTGGCCCGTCATAGTCCCAGTCGCAACCACATGTAGGCGCGTGCGGCCATTGATCATGATGCCGGCCCACACCATGATACTGCATGTCGGATATCGGTTCTTTTCCTGGATATTTTCTGGACGATAAGCAGTACCACTCTCGCGCCAGATCAGTTGGCGTCTACAATCCGATGACAGACTGAACCTACTCTCATCTGAGAATAGTACGCATGCCCAGTCCTGTTCAGTCCAATTGTGATGCTCACGACACCATTGCAAACGGGCAGTATGGTGTTGTCTGGTCAATGGGACACACACAACAGGTTTGCGTGCGTATAGTCTTCCTCCCCTCAAACGTCTGCCAACAGTTTTTTCGGGAGATCTGCTTTCCTGAGGCAGCAAGAAACTGATTTGCCACCTGCTGAGCTGGGATGCGCCTGTTCCTTTTTGCTGATAGGACGATATATCTGTCTTCTGCAGGCGTCGTACTTCTAACACGACCTCCTCCGTGCCGTCTACTACACATTCCAGTAGTTTTAAATGACTTCCACAGCCGTGAAACAACGCTGTGAGCGATGTCGAACTCCCTGGCAACATCTGTTATTTTTCGCCCTTCTTCGATCTTTCCAATAATTCGGCCACGCATAAAATCATCTATGTGATGCCGGGAAGACATGCCAAAAATTTTAAGTTCGTCTATTAAATCTTTCCTGTAAAACTTTGACTTGAAACAGCAACTGTCCACACGCGTCAAACCCTTTAAAGCTCTTATGAACGCTATCACGTGATGAACAGACGTGGATAAAAAATTTGCATACTCAAACTTCTTACTAATATCCCGCACTTATTCTAATTTTCCACATTTTGCTTCCTTTCATTTTGTGGTTGCTATGGATGATAGTGTTATCCGTCCGTAGCAATTGTCCAGCAGTGTATATTATAAATGTGAAAGTTTGTGAAAATCTTTGTAGCTCTTTGACGCAAAAACTTAATGGATTTTATTGAAACTTTACAGTAATATAGCTTACACATCAGAATAACACATAGGCTATAATTTATAAAAATTTGTAAAAAGTGTCCAAAATATAACGCTATTTGTCAAGTAAGAAGGAAAAAATTCTGCCATCTGCAAGCAAAAAAGCTGCAAAAAAGCCCACGTCAGCATATATTTGTTTGTGAAAAACTCTTTTTGTTTTGGCTACGCAAGGGAATCGCTTCTAATTAATTCCTGTGTGTGTGTGTGATCAGAATGCCTATTTTTTTTTATTTCAGAATAAAACTAAGTTTTGAAGGGAGAGGTTGTTATAAATCTCTCTTTATTTTAATGTGTTTTTTTTATGATTTTATTATGCACATTTGGTAGTAAGAAGTTGATCTATTTTCAAAATAACTACTTTTATCGCTTCTGGTACTTAAAGTAAATAAACTTTCTCTTTCACACCACATCATTTGGACAAACTTTCATAATTTTTTTGTGGTTAGTAGTTAATTATAACGCTGTAATTTTAATTGAATATGCAGATAGTTTTATACTTAAAAATGCAATAATTATAACTACTGCACTGTATTTTTTGCAGTGAGTGAATGGGTGAATATTAACGTCCCACTGTTCAGCTACACGAGGGCTTTTGGAGACGGACCATGTAATTTTGAGCAATGGTTAAGTGACGGGAACGACACTTGAGCTGGCACCCCCTTCTCCTAACTACCACACCACACCAACTTAGCAGGAATATTCTACCAATATACTTAGCTTTAATATTCTTTTAAATCCACTCTTCCATGAAATATGGCAGCACGGGTTTTATGATGAGTATTTTAGTGGGGAAGGCGAAAAGTTTTGTAGCAGATATTGCGTTTTCAGCGGATTGCAAAGATTATTATTTTTGTCGCAAAAAAATAGTTAATGTCAAAATTTAAGTGTCTTATGGTTTTGTCTGTTAATGAAGACCTTGGAAAATGATTTGACTACTTATTTTAAGTGAACGGTGTACATAATTAATTTTACAGTGGAATATCTTTAATTAATTTATTAGCTCTAACGGACTAAATTTTTTAAAGTGGAGTATTTTGTTTATGTATATCCCTTAATTTGTACATGTAGTGATCAAAAAAAAAAAAATTGTACGAAAAAAACTTAAGTAAATCATAATGCGGTTGGATAAAGTATTAACGTGCATCGCTCCCCTACACGGCGGGTCTTACAAAGCTCTAATAAAGCTCGAGCTACGAAAGTAGCTAGGCATTTGTCAACTTGACTCTATCGTTAACATTTCGCTATGTTTTTCATTGAATCGCCATTATAATTTAAGAAACGGCGTTGTTTGCGAATATTACAATTTTAAAATAAAATAAATACAACAGAAAGTAATATTAATGTATTACACTTTCATATATAAATTATTTACACTACTTTAAGCGTTCATTACCCAAAACTTTTAACAATGGGTTACTTTTACTGAGCAGATATCAGCTTAGGGAGGTATTTTGAAAAATCGACCCTCAAGAGTGTTACGAGGAATTATAAATTTAAAAAAAATCCTTTTTATCGGCTATTAGATCTACATAGTTAAAATTTAACAAAGGTGTTTTTTTCTTTCTTTTTTTGTTTAGCTGAGATATGCAAAAAGCTTTTTTTTTTGTTTAATTTGCAATTCATATAAAATTAACTCATTAAAAAAACTTCTTTTTCCTTCAATCTGTGTTGTTTAATTTTTCAGTTCACCCGTGCGAAGAACGGGTATACCAGCTAGTTGGTAATATATATTTTCTCTTCGGTGAAAAAAAATCGTGTTTTTATGCGAACACCTATAGCATCAATGTTCTATTAAAAAAAAATTGCTAATCAAACGTTTATGTACAGTGAGTGTAACAGTATCGCAAAAATAACTTATAGGAAATATATTTTAAAATTTCTTTTATATATAAACTATATTTTTCTATTTTTCAAAAAGCGTTTGACAGAAAAAGAAAACTAACAAAACTCATGAAATGAATTGTCTAGAAAACACAAAATTATTTAATGCAGCAAAACTTGCTACTTCTGGGGGAGGGGGGTTGAAAAAAAAGTACTCCTTCATCACGAGATGTCCGGAAACATAAGACGTATAGACTTAAAATTTAGCAGACATGTTTCTCTTCAGTAGAGATCCGCTAAGAAAGGATTTAGATAAAATCGACCCCTCCCCCAAGAGAGATTGCGGGGGCGTTTTCGACAAACATTCAGGTTCTTGAACTATTACATCAACAGACTTGAAATTTGGCAGGCATACTTCTGCGGTAGAGTAGATATCTGCTAAGCATGGTTTTTGCAGAAATAGATTCCATGGGAGGGAGGGGGGTTGCGGGAACATAAATGTTTAATATACTTCCGTTTTAGAAATTAAAAGTCCTTTCTTTTTTCAAATCAAGAGGTGAGGACTATATAAGTACTTTTCCCCCCAAACAATCTAAAGCTTAATGCAATAGGAATTAGATTTAAACAACTTTTAACAACAATCTAGAAAAGCGGGTGGATAACAGATAGTAAATACAAAATACCTATTTTTCAAAGCAGGACTCTGAGCCATAAATTATTTAAGATAACGAAACTCAGTGACGCAACAGTCCATGAGAGCCAAGGCCTACAGTGATATCACAGTTTACGTGACCTTAGGCGCAGGGGGTGCATGTGCAGATGTTTCGGTCAAATGGTCAGCCTGACGTGAAACCCTCAGTGTTCAGTTTCGGAGCAAGCTTAGTATTCATTTATCGACCCACTGAAGGGATGAAAGGCTAAGTTGACCTTGCCCAGCGCGAGATTTGAACCCCGCACCTGTGGCGTGGAAGCGCGATACACCATCACTCAGCCACTAGGGCTTACTATTTAAGCTACCAATTTTTAAAATGTAACCAATAAACACAGACTAGTGCTTGCACACACGTAAAAAGACTAAAGATACAATTACAGGTTATTCCTGTAGAAATATAAAAAAAAAAATATTACACTTTTTTTATTTATGTATGTGAAGATAAATGTCTTTCATTTCACTAATCTAGTTTTGACTTTCATAGAAGTAATCTTCAGTTGAATTCTAAAAGATGTACTGTTGAATTCACTACTATACATTTCGAAGAACAATGGTTCAATCAACCAATCAACTTCATCCCTTACACTGTATGAAATGGAAGTTGGTGGAAAAATTTCGATCCATCCAACTGAATATTATGGATGACTAAGTTGAGAAACTGTTTCATCTACAAAGCTAATTTATAATACCTACTTTCTCAAAAACTATACGACTACAATCGTATTTAAATTTAAGGAATATCAAAGCATAAAATTCAAGAACCTACAATGCTTATTTTTTCTTCCAATGTCATCATTAAAATGTTTCTTTTAAAAAAATAATTGAAGATTAAGGGGTAGAAAGAATAACATGTGCGACCAAATATATATCTTTATTCGCGTTTTTTTTTTTTTTTTTCCCAACAGAAGGCAAAAAGGCGACATATAAGAACATGAAAATAACGTTATCGACAAGGGAAAATATTTATTGGAATTTGCTTAATGAAGGATACTGATAGCTGAGGTCATAAACAATAGATAACGAAGAAGGGAAAGTTTATACGTATCAAATAGTTTGTGTACAATGATACACAGTCTCGTGATTTTAAAGCCATGCACACAACACTTTCAATGTTATGTATCAAAAAAAATAAAAAATGAACAATAATCTGCTCCCAATTTTTGGAGTAAAAACCATTATTTTGAAAGCTTCGAATCATAATAAATGAATGTATAAATGTATTCTTATCAACCCGGTGGGACGTGAATGGCAGCAAGGGATTTGAACATGCGACATCAACCCGGCCAACCAAGATTTGAACATGCGACAGGCCAACCACAAGTTCGTGACCATAACCACTAGTCTACCGTGGCCATTGATAGCATTTCAGAGGAGTTGTTAATTTAAAATAAGAACTAATGCGATTTATTTTGAACTCAAAGCATCTTAAATGATTTTATGAAAGTAAAAATAGATACTTTATGCTAATATTGGCAACGTCTGCTGTCGTGCCACAATGTTTACATAATGCCTACAAATAAACGAGTATTCAACAATTTTATAAATCAGTTTTCTTCCTTTCTTATATATCCCAGAGAACCTAAGTTATACTGGTTTCCAAATGTTGATGGATAATTGATAACTCACCAAGTACGCAAACAAAACTGGACGATAACATTTATTACATCACATGTAACTTGAAAGAGTGCAAGAAAAAGTTGCACACAGTATTTACATTTCGTGAAATCAAGAACACAAAATGTCCTAGAATCGGACTTGAAAATTGAATACAAAGATAAATATATTTCAGTAGTGAGCAGTATCACCCAGTACAGCAATACATGGATGGTAGCGATGTGTTATGCTCTTTAACGATGTCAATGAGTTACATAGGTAACAATGCTCAGTGATCACAAAACCTAAGGAACTCTGTTATTTGCACATGTAGTGTGTGTGGAGAGGTTGGAGGTCGGCAACATGTCTCCTGCGAGCGTCCTGCATATGATCAATGGGATTATAGTCCGGAGAATGCGTTGATAGTTCAGTGTTTGGACTAGTTTCAAGCAATATGAACACGAGACAAGCACCGCGTGAAGGCGAATATTATCTTCCTAAAAAATAAAGTATCGCCATTGCGGCAGAACATGAATATGGACAATGATCCAGTAAATTGTCTCTGCACGCGAGTGCTATATGGTTATATGTTCAAGCCCGTGAGCCCTTCTAAAAATATTCCTCTCCATGGAACAACATCCCATACGAAGGTGCTTCTTTCTCGCGTGTTAAACGGAAAATATCGAACGTCGGCTCATCAACATACGTAAGCACTTCAAAAATCGCTCTGAAAAGCAAAGCGGATCTCATCGAATTTTAGTTTAATTTACATGTATGTCCAAATCAAACTCCTGTTGTGTCAGGAAGTAAGCGGGATGCACCCTACTGGTCAACCAGCATAAAGACCTTCATCCAACCTTCTGTGAACTGAATGTGGTGTGGATTCAGGCAAATCACAAGTATATATTATAATATGCTTCAAGACAAGTCTATCAGTCAATTTCTTTTCAACCCATCACTTAACTGCAATTAAAATATACACATTCTTTACATTTTTGGTATTCCTGACATTTTTAAAAAATTTACTTTACAAATAGCTTTTTCTAAAAAAAAAATTATAACCATCTGCAATAAATTTTAACTGCTAAGATTTTTAAATAACGCTTCGTTAAATTATAATTAAATCCATGAAACGTTTAATTACAATACAAGCGACCTGATTTGGCATCTCAATATTAAAAGAATTCCGTGCCTGTGAACTTTCAAATTCCATCTTTTAAACAAGTACCCATTAAAAGTACAGGAATCGATTGCACAAACATAATTACTACAAGACAGCAAAAATCATAGGAAAGAAACTACTATCTAGTTTTACTAGTTACACGGATGAAGGTCGGCTTCCTCAGGTAATGTCAACCAACAAAGGAAAAAAAAAACTCGGCATCTCAACTCAACACCTTACAACCCTCTGAACACCATTCGACTCTTCCGATTCAAACAGTTCCGCAATTTTTTTAAAAAAAATGCATTTCCGGCGCGATTCCGCAACCGCGACCAGACGACTCTAAAGGGCCCACACCTTCAGGGCCCTGCAGGCAGGGGCACACAGCAGTGAGTGACCTTGCCACCCGACCTACTCTCTGTGAAAGGCCCAGGACCATATAAGGGTAGCCGGTTGCCCACGGAGGAAAGACACGATAAAATAAGACCTGGGCCGTCGAACTGGGTGGAAGAGCATGGCGTAAGGACAACGTGGGCTTCTTAGCTATGACGTTAAGGCACAGTTAAAAAAAAAGTGCTTGTGTATACATACAAATAAATGACACGGAAAAGCAACGTAGGCGAGGGAAGAAATGTGGTTTTGCGGGAAGGTTTAGAATGCACTGTTGGGATACAGTGCATTGATTTGAATATCAAAGAAGATGCCTTTGATTTTTTATCAGGTTTCATACGCCCAACTCTTATGTTAACATACGGGGATATGTTTACTTCCAGAATTAGATGAATTTGTATATTGGTAATTGGAGAATTGAGACAACTATTTTTGTGCAAGAAATTAACGTGACAGAAAAGTTGTTTAAAAAGGCACGGCAGACGAAAACGAATACTTTGTGAATTCATCTTGTATGCAGCAAAGGAATACACGTAGTCTAAGCAAGATGTCTCTTAAATGTGTAAAAAAGTGAAATAAAAAATATATTTTTTTAAAAGAATTGGCTGGAAACAAAATGTGAGGGAAAGAAATTAAAGAAGTTTATTTATTTATTTTGTTAAGTGAAATGTGTGAACAAAATCCAAAATCTCAACATTTAACCTATTAGTATGAACAAAATAAGTAAATGTGGGCGTTGACTTTAAATCAAAAGAGAGAAAAAGGAATTGCTTACCAAAACTTGAATTGAACAAAATTTTCAGTGATGTTCAAGATAAACGAGATATTTCAAAAAAATTATATTACATCGGAAACTACAAAACAATTTTCATATAATGTACGTTTTAAAAATACAAAACCATGATAGAAATAAATTATGACAATACGCAGAAATAGTGCACAAAAATATAACATTCCTACTAGCAATTCAATTATAACTCCGCTCAGGACCGGGCGATTTTTCCCGTTAAGTCTAATTCCATTTAAAAATTCAAATAAAATCCATTATTGTAACAAAATACACTGAAATTTATAGTTTATAATCATTTCAAATTCTATACGTTCCAAATTAAGATCCCTCAGGTGTGATCACAGGCCTAACAAGCAAAACACAATATCACGTATGATACCATGGGCTCTGAAGAGATCACTTATATGTGATCATGGTTCTGAACGGGATGAGTGAGTTAATATTAACGTCGCACTGTTCAGCTACACGAGGGCTTTTGGCGACGGACCACGTAATTTTGAACCATGGTCAAGTGACGTGGACGACACCTGAGCTGGCACCCCCCTCTCCTAACTACCACACCACACCAACGGGAGGACGTTTCAGCTCTCGACAGATTTGACGTGCATCGCTGCCCTACACGGCGGGTCTTTAGTGGCACTGGGATCGAACTCATGACATGCCTGCCATGGTTGGATACCTTAACCACTGGGCTACCGCAGCCCTCTTCTGAACGGGATACACTAACATTTAATCTAATGTAATATTGCATGGAAATTATAAAAAATAGTAAAAAGCTTTTCCAGGTACAAATTTGGAAGGAATTTTTAACGTGTATGGTAGCCCTTTTTTAAAAATCAAACTGGGTATCAGTAGATTTTTTTTTGAAAAAACAATACAAAATATTCAACGGAAATGCTAGAAATACATTGCAAGCATTTTTCTAATAAAATCAACTAGTGCTTACGAATATTTACTAAGCAAAACTAATGTTTGTTAATATAAAAAAGTACAGACAGCTCAAAACAAAAACAAAAATATTCTTTCAGCTGATAGATGTAATCAAAGCCTAGGCCAGAAATAAACTGTAGACAACAATGTTAAAAATTAAAAGCATGACCTTTAAGGTCTGAAAAAGAAGTCACCAAGCTACTGTTAAATTGGTTCTCTGATTAGTTCTTTAACTAGATTTAAACGGATATACAATTGGTTACTAACCAGTTTCTTCAATCTTATTTGTTTTTTGAACAGCAGCCAAATAAATCTACACCGAAATGAAGATTTACTGCCTGCAACTTGAAAAACCTTAAGTATGCAATCATTGATTTTGAATTTAAAAATATAATGATATTTTTTCTTTTTTTCTGCCACAATTTTTCTACACTAACTAAAAGGGGATTAAATGTAACAAAACTCTTAAGTTATCAAAATTTAAAATAAATATTCAAATTGGAATAAGCAGGTTAATAAATTAGGCCGAATTAGCTTTAGTAGGGCTCTGAAGCTTTAAAAAATTTATTTATCTGGTATTTTCTAAATTGGAATTGTCTCCGGTAAGCATTGATGGGTGTTTTAGAATATTCAGGGTTTGTAAGATCCAACTCAGGTTCCTAGCAAAAAAAAACTGCCCGTTCCTAGCAAAACCATAAAAACATTCGGAAAGTCATCAAAATTGCCAACCATAAAGAGTGCAAAGACAATTTATCAGCGATGAGCATACCCCAGTTTCACACAGATGAGTTTTTTTTTTCTTTTCATCGCATTATAAAAGAGCTATCGGCGACGAGCTTCGGTACAGTGACGAGAACAATACCTCAGCTGTTATTTCCCTCCCTAAACTCCCACGCCACACGAACGGGAGGACTTTGAGCCTCGACAGATTTAACATCCATATCAGCCGCTCTACACGGAAGGTTTTCAGAGGCACTAGAGCTTGAACTCATGACACACCAGCCTCGAGTTTTAGATGCGAAAGTCATATTTTAGCATTGATATCTATATTCTAAAAACGTACTATAAATTAATGTATATTTTTTATATTTTAAATCCACTTTTATAAAACTTTTGAGGCCTTTTCTGGAGCTATTATACACTGGTGTGCAAAAATTAAGGACGAAGTCGAAAAATTAGCATATCAGCTAAACGAAGAGGCAGAGCGGACAGAAAGACCAATCAGGAGATTAAGTAAGGTGATGTACGGTAGCACATGCGCAGATATGCAGGTAGACGTAATGGGGGAGTGTCTGAGTAGTATAAAGCATGTTGTCGGTGTAAGATCAGTATTTCTGGCAAAGAGATTGCACGCCGTATAGCAGTTAAAATCACACCGAGTAGCTGCCTCAGCGAGAAATGGCGAATAATCAATCTGTTAGACGACATCTGGATGCTTTTACCCGAGGTCGAATCATTGGGAAGTTGGAGGAAGGCCGCAGAGTGACAAGTGTGGCTGCAGAGTTCGGAATTGCTCACAACATCGTTTCACGACTTGAGACAATTTCAAACTACAGGAACAGCTATCCGGGGGTTCAGTAGTGGTCATCCACGAGGAACCACACCCGCAGATGACCGGTACATTGTCTTACAGGCCAGAAGAAACAGGCGGCAGACAGCGGGAGAAATCGCTAGACACACGACACAGGCGACTGGACGACCGATATCGCGTTTTACCGTGGCCAGAAGACTGCACGGCGGTGGTCTGTTTGCACGACGCCATGTACGGTGTGTACCTTTAACGCCTGCCCATCGAAGAAGGCGTTCTCTGTGGTGCCGGGAACACCGGAATTGGAGAGACAATGAATGGGGACGAGTACTCTTTACAGATGAGAGCAGATTCAGTTTGAGTAGCGATTCTCATCGCATACTCATCTGGAGAGAGCGGGAAAGCCGCAATCATCCCTCGAACATCATTGAAAGGGACAGATATGGAGGTCGCGGTGTTCTCGTTTGGGGAGGCATCATGCTTGGTAGCCGTACAGACCTTCACATCTTCGACGCAGGTTCAGTCAACGGGACCCGTTATTGTAACGAGATTCTTCTTCCATATGTGCGTCTTTTTAGAGGCGCTATGGGTCTGCAGTTCCTTTTCATGGACGACAATGCACCATGTCATCGCACAGTAGCTGCCGAACAGCTCTTAGACAGTGAGGATATTGAACGTATGGATTGGCCGGCACGATCTCCGGATCTCAATCCCATCGAGCATATATGGGATTTTCTACGCAAACGCTTGGCAGCTCGTACCTTACCACCAGTAACGATTCGGGAGCTTCGATTAGCGCTGCAAGACGAATGGGCAGCAATGCCTCAACAACTCATTGACACCCTCATTCTCAGCATGGGCAGACGCTGAGAAACTTGCCTAGCAGTCAGGAGAGATCATATCCCCAACTAAAGACCGGATGTTTCTTGCTGGACACCCATCACAGGGATGTTTCGGCCTTCAGTCGCATTTTGCGCTCCATGCTACTTTTTCAATCAAGCTTCTTTTTATCCCTCTGATTTCTCTTTTAGTAAGTGTTGCTTACATTACACATGTCCTTACGTATTGGGGATCTTACGGTATTAAATGTGTTGATTTGGAAAACTTTTGTACAAAGTTATATTGAAAAAACCGTCTCGTCCTTAATTTTTGCACACCAGTGTACACAGGCTTGAAATTCAGCATTTGTAGAGTAGAAGACCCGCTAAGAACGGGTATTGTGCAAATCGAAATACCAAGGGGGCGTGCGAAGTGTAAAGAGGCGTCATTGATAAAAATTCATTTCTTAAACTGCAAGACTTATAAACTTGAAATTTGATAAGTATAGTTCTTTTGTTGAGAAGAGATCCGCTAAGATCAGGTCTTGTGGATTGATTGAATATTAACGTCGCACTGTTCAGCTACACAAGGGCTTTTGACGACGGACCACGTAATTTTGAACCATGGTCAAGTGACGTGGATGACACCTGAGCTGGCACGATCCTCTCCTAACTACCACACCACACCAACGGGAGGACGTTTCAGCTCTCGACAGATTTAACATGCATCGCTGCCCTACACGGTGGGTCTTTAGTGGTACTGGGCTCGAACTCGTGAGAAGGCAAGCCACGATCCCCTCGGCTACCGCGGCCATTCGGGTCTTGTGGAAATCGACTTGTAAAGAAGTTTGAGGGGGAGTAAAAAATATACTTGTTTTAGTAATTTTAAGTACTGCAAATAATGCATTTCAAAACAGTCGAAAGCTTAATACTAGAGTTTAGATATGAATATTTTTTTTAAAAAAAAGTATAACGCCATACAGCATTTTGAAATAACCAGTGAAGCGGGCGGGTAACGGCTAATATTTAATATTTATGCCCACTAACTTTTACATATTGATTTGATTTCTCTCATACAAGTTTGTTTTTACCTTTTTATAAAGGTGAATACCAAATAGCTTGGAGAAAGGGGGAAAATTCATTAAATATTTTATACTTCAATGTTTTTTCTCAATTAGATTTCTACAATTATTAAGATCTTATTCCCCAAATCCTACTTAATAAAAATCCAAATCAAATATTTTTTTAAATCTTCGCCACCAGGGAACTGCTGTTCGATTAAATCGAAAGCATTTCTCGTTGCGTAGGACGAAATACAATTACTTAAATTCTTCCGTTTAGGAATTGGAAAAACTCTCGAGTCACAACAAGGTTACAACTGAGGAGGAGTTGAAAGGGTGGTAATTCAAAGGTTATCATTCATAGCGAGAACTTAAGACAATCATCCGGGATTGTACTTGAACTTTTAAAACGGTCCATGGCCACATTTTCCACAGATGGATTACTTTTTTTAACACGGTGGCTGTAAAATCCGCCTTTTAAGATATGTGAATATGTGTAGAGATAAATTACATCAGTTTGATTTTCCTGACTAAAGAATTAATAAAGTAATTTTATAAATACAAATGTTTTTAAACAATACTAGGTAAATAAAAAACATTTAAAAAAAATTAACGGCAAATAACACAGATTTTTTTTAAAAAAAGGACAAAATTTACGGTGACAAGATAAAATTTTTTTTTTTTCTATATATCCTATTAATACCCATTTTCAAGAATTTAACACATTATTTGATACATTTAAACTTTCATACAAACTTTCATTCCAGCAGAAACAATGCAGTTTTTCTCCATTGCCGATTCTCTCACTGGTTATTTAATTAGCTAAATTCATGTGACGTCAGTCACATGAAAAATGCAATCATGTTTAAACAGCCAGTGAATTCATGCGCTTTGCTGCTGCCAACTTTTGCTTTTTACTGTAACTTTCTCTTAAAAAGTTTTTGTTAGTCAACAATTATGTTATGACAGCCACATCTGTGTTTAGGTTTGGGTCGAATCAGTTAGTGAAATTGTGAGTCATGCACATTAGTTTGTTATGGGGTTACCGCTTGTACTAGTATTTGGCAACCTATTTACAAGGTTCGCAAGTGAGGCATACTCTTGTGTAGGGACCCAGGGCCTCAAGCAGCCTTATGACTGCTTAGAAAAATTCATAACATCCAATTTTTCATTCGCATATTCTTTCAACCGATTTAAAGCAGCAAAAAGAACTTAAATTATTAAAAATGTTAAATATTAATATTTTGACAAATATTTAGGATAAATGGAAAATATATGTAATTTTTAATTTAACTTCTTAGCTATTAGTTTTTTTTTTTTATCATTAGATTCGATAACGAAATATAAAAACACAAGCCGAAATTAAGTAATCTGGGATTTCTTACAATTACGTAAGAAATGAAGTGCACTTCACTTTCTTTGCCTAATTACCAAATTTTACTGGGTGAACGAACTCGTGACCATAAAAAAGAATAAAAACCGAGGAGGAAATGCATTACGTTTAATACTCTAGCGAAAGAAGGCATCCGTACTTTAAACGGCCACATTCATTAAACCGCGCGACGGTTCTATCAGAAGCAGGCGACGCAAATGAATGTCCGCAGAAATTCATCTCTTTAAAAGGGGTTCGATTAATATTAAGTTTTCTTGGTCAAGATTTCACCATCCCGCACTAACATTTCCTCTACCAGTTTGGCCAACGTCCAAAAACTGTTCGCTGCACTTTTCATTTCTTTATTCTTTTCTCGGATGCGCTACGGTAAATACAGCGAACGCATGCAAAAAATGCGATAAAAGATCGTCTGCCTAATTTGTCCCACTCAACTCGTCGCACTTTTCGTACATTTCGGAAACGCCTACGGCCCAGTGGTATGTGATTAGCCCTAGCAACTTTGTGTCTTTTGGAATAAGAGGCTTTTTAAACGAAAAGGACAATATTATGGTGAAAAAAACCACACAGATCAAATTTCAATTTAAGAAATTCTTACTTTTTCTATCAGCATTTTTTCCCATAATACAGCAGAAAAATTACTTTAAAAATAAATATGAATAATTTCTGAAAATTCTACATTCTGTATTTGAACTATTTTATAAAGAATTCCAGTGTTCTTTAAATTAAAAAAAAATTAACTTCGTTTCTGATAACTTACATACACATTCTACAGAAAATTTTAATCATACTATTTAAATGATTAAAACAAAACTGATAATTTAAATTTGCATGCAGAGAGAAAATTATTAGTTTATTCACATTAAAAATAATATACTCCAATAGTTCCATACATTCATTCTGGCTTGGTGGAATTTATAATCAGCAATATGCATCAAAAATCAAACTAGCTTTAAGTACAGTCCCTTTTAAGATCAAAATTTTATATCAATGGTATGTGAGGGGAGGGCACTAATAAATCTATAAAAAATTATATATATATATATATATATATATATATATATATATATATGGATGTAGGATCCAATAGTTCTCAAGATAACAACGCAGTCTTCGCGCGCAGGCACAGGTAATGAGAACTGAAACTGTGGAAACTTTTGAACTAGTGAAAGTAGAACCAAAACTTTTAAGAGAGGAAAAAGGAGAACGAGAGAGGTGCGCGAGCAGGCGTTACCTTCTGCATATCATCGTCAAACTTATCTGTTAAAATAGCTACCTTTTTTAATTAATTTTTGTTTAAGTTTTAAAATAAAATAGAAGAAAGACAAACGTCTTGGACCCCTTGTTGTCTCCCACAAATTATGGGGGGCTCGGCCGGGATCGATAAAATTTCGATTTTGAACCAAAGTCTGGACAATGAACAAAAGCGTCCGTGAAGGAGACGCTCCGCCATTTTCGGAAACTTCGTTCGACCTGTGTAGAGGTTTGAACTCAGCATAAATATTCCGCCTGTGTAGAGGTTGGAACTGTTGAATAAAATAACCTGTGTAGAGGTATATTTTTCATCGAACCTAAATATTCCGCCTGTGTAGAGGTTGGAACTATCGTCGAAAATTCCGCCTGTGTAGAGGCCGGAACTACAATTTCACAAACACCTGCGAAGAGGTGTCAATTCAACAATTTCAACTATATTACCTGCGAAGAGGTGAAAATCAGTGGAATCGAAGTTTTTCTTCAATTACTGGATACATCGTACGTGCGAGCAACAAGGGAGCTAGAAAAAAAAAAGGTAGGATCTTTCCATATTTTTCTAAAATGTATAAAAACGCTCTTAAAGAAATCTCATAAGAGTTGTTGAGGATCTAGACGGTACTGTGGAGAGTACGGACACCATAGCTAAACTAAAAACTAAAATTGAGAACAGTAGTACATTTGAAAGTGATCCAGATTTCGTTAAAACTTTAATTCAAAACCGTATAGATGAGAGAGTATCGCGAAACGAAAGAGAGGTAACTTTAGAAAAACAGAAAATTGAGCTCGCGAAACTTCAGTTAGCAAAATTAGAAAAAGAAATCGAACTTCAAACGGCTAAAAATGAAGCATTAAGTTTAAATATACTGCAGCTAAAGTCGAAGATAAACAGTTCGAAACTAACATAGAAAATATGATAAAAGTATTAGGACTTTATCTCTTCCTGTTCCCACCAGATCTGAAAATTTTAATCTGTTCTTCCAATCATTAGAACGCGCATTTTTAACCAAGAAAATAAATGACGAATATAAATCTGAAATTTTAATAAATCTTCTGGGCGAAAGAGCTCATAACGTCTTACTGTATATTAAAGAAGAGGAATTAAATGACTATGAAAAACTAAAATCTATAGTACTCAGAGAATTCCAATTAACCCCTCGCGAGTGTTTAAACTCATTTAAAAATGCTGTAAAATCATCAGGCGAGACATACATCCAATTTGCTGCAAGATTGACGGCAAACTTCCAATATTATTGTTCGTTAAGAAAAGTTAATTCCTTTGAATCTCTATGTGATCTTATAATTTCTGATAAATTATTTGAAACTTTAAATAAGGAAACTGCAACTCATATTGGCATTCGAGAAGCAGAAGATTGGTTCAAGCCTATTGATTTAGCTAAAGAGTGCGATATTTATATTTCATCTAGAAGCGGATCACAAAGAAATTCCTATTACTTATGGATATACCCAAGACCCCTTTAAAAACAGATCACAAAACTTTAAACCAAAGATTAAAGAGAACTATCCCCAATATCTTGAAAGAGAAAATAAAAATTGCTTTATATGCGGTGATTCATCTCATTGCGCAAGAAACTGTGAGAAGCGTTTTAAACCTAAAGAATCTAACGACCACATCCATAATAGAATAAACGTGAATACTTTGAAAATCGAGAGCGAAAAACAAAATAGCGATGAATTCGCAAATCTTCAATACGTAAACATTTTTGTGGAAAATCAGCCCGTAACAGCCTTGATCGATTCAGGTTGCCAGATCCCAGTTTTAAATTCCTCACTAATTAGAGTGCAAACACCTTCCGAAGAAATCACAAGTTCATGTTTTGGCGAACAGCGTATGGTAGAAGTTAAACCGATAAATCTTTCTCTTAATCAACACTCTCCCGGTCTAAGTGTTCGAACGGCAATATCACCGACCTTGACCGAAGAAATTATTATACATCCCAGTGTATATTCTGAAATAAAGAAACTAGGCCACGCAAAGAGCGATGTTTTATTGAGTGAAAGTGGATCCTCTTTGGGTGTTCATTTTAATTCAAATGTTTCTGTTTCAAATGTGATAGAAAACTCTAGTTATGATTTGTCACATGTTAAAAATTTTAATACTAGAAATGATTCGAGTTCTCTAATTAAGGATT